>JAHWFO010017185.1:7021361-7061857 GCA_023313115.1 Rhysida immarginata
CAATGGAGTCATGTTATTTTTGGTCAAAAAATGGCGCATAGTGAAGGCTGTGTGAGCGAGCGCATTGTCGTGGTGGAAGAACCAGTCACGTAACTGCGACAAATCGACACGTTTTTTCCTCAAACTGTTATGAAGCCTTTTAAAAACTTCATGGTAGAATGCTTGATTGACAGTGTTTGGGAGGAACGAATTCTGCATGCACAACATCTCTCACTTCAAAAAACGCCGCGCAAACAAAACAGTCTTTACATAACGCCTCATAGAGACTGCGCACAAGCTTCCCTAGCAACGCCGCTTGGCATAACGACGGAGGAAGTATTGGCCTACACTCACCTAGCGGGAGAAGTCGGTAATACAAGCGCCTGGCTTACCCCCTCGTATTTGCTATAAATTATTTAAAAGTGAGCATATCTATATTTCTGATAATTTAGATTTTCGTTAGAATATTTGGTGTTTTAGTATACCAAAGCTCATACTAATTCAGGATTCGTTAATTCTGACGGAAAATAAAGATAAAACTTAACTAAAAGTTAACACACTAGCAGCATAACTTTCTGTATAATTTCTTATGCAAATTCCGAGTTATCCGTCGCTAAAAAGTTGGTTATCCAGAACGCTACACTGTAAGCTGAGTTCTTAACCCGCTACTCCATAGAACTCGGGCTTAAGATGTCAGATTACAGTGTAGCGATCCGGATAACTCGGAATGTGCAAAGAATTTATACTGAAAGTATACAATATGCTGCTTGTCACTGAATTTTAATTATTCCGTTGGCATAGTTGATCGTCTGCGCTCTAGAGTATTTGTTAATTCAGAACGAAAGCGAAATCGTCTTCGACCGCGTCATGAAGAGCATCAGCTCGCGGCAGCCAATGAGGGAGGAGCGAGCCTCTCTTCTGTGAGCTCGTCGAGAGAACAGCGACGGAGAAGAAAAAGGAATTTGGCAGCTACCGAGCAAGGACGGAGCAAAAAGAAACTCCTGGCTACGAACGACGGGGGACAACGTGATTGTCTGGTTTTGTCTTCGACGGAGGAGCGGCTCGTCCTCGAGTGATTACAACGGATTCGGCTACGGAGGCGGCGAGTGCCTCGTCGTGTGATTCCTGGCTGTGCAGGGAAGCTTCGTTGGCGGAGAATGCATGCGCAGCAAATTGCGAGTCTCCTCAGCTTAATAAGTGTTGTACGACGCCGTTTGACGTGTTGCCTCGGGTGCCGAGTGTTGCGGTCGCCTACCAGCTATACTTCTTGGTGAGTGGGTCATTTTCGGTATGCCTTACGGCCGATATGGTCAGAAAATCTTTCCCTGAACTAAGTCGCCGTGACTTACATTTCAATACGCAGGTGTGTGGATTTTGGCCCGGAGGCATACGGGCTTACTTCGGTAGCGACTTCGGCTTTGTCTTCATAAAATGCTAAGTGAAAGGTGCTCTACCGTTAGTGTTTTATCAAGTTGTGTTAGGCCACTTTAATTAGCCTAAATTTCTTGTCTGACGAATTTATGTCAGCATTTTCTTACGCTAATTTCATTTCACCTTTTCTCACAGGTTACTCTTGTGGCCGGTTATCGTCATTGTGAAAAGATCTTCACTTACCGTGTAAATTGTCTGTTATCTTTTCCAATTGTAATACTTTATTTTTAATGGACTTTCCCCGGACTTGGAACTTTACCTATTGTGACTTTTAGACAAAATTTATTTGTGAAATTTTCTGCTACTCGTTGTATGGACAGTTTTATTTCACGAGTGCGCCGTTCCGAGCTTTTGTTTGCTCTTGTGTTCAATGCAAAATTTATGTGAGCTTTTTCTGTAAATTTGTGTTTTTGTTTTTTTGAATTTCAAATCACATTTTTATATTTAAGCTTTCGTATGCTGTATTGTTATTAAATGTTTTTCTCGTTAGCTGAGAGGTTCGTCCCTAGGTAATCATTTTTAAGGCCGACCCAGTTAACTTGCTGTTTACCTATTTAGCATATATCCAATGTTTTATTTTAAGCTATAAAACTTTTTGGCTATTAGATTTTAGCTCTTAAGTTTTAGCAGCGCAGCTGCCTGATATTTATTATATTGTAGTTATCATTTGAAGTCATTTAAATTTGTGGCTTTATGTGTTTTGTTTAGCTCTTAAGCTTTGTTTTAAATTTATCTGACTGAATTGTAATGTAAGGGCTTAGGTATTAGGCCTGGGATGTAAGTTACCGCTAGGTTAAGTGTATCTTAGAGCATTGCTTTGTTTTACAAGCTTATTCGTTAAGCTTAGGTTATTTCGCACTGAGGTGCAGGTAAAGTTTTAAGTTTTAAGTTAAACCTTTATTTAACTGCAATTTTTGTGATTCAATTTTCTTAATTTTTATTTTTGCAAGGAGGTGCCCTTTTGGCTTCTCACTGTTTTTGGCAATTTTTATGTTATTATAATAAACTTTATTCTTTATTTACTTTAATCTTGTGTGCTGTTGCATGATATTATTGTTCCACTGCGCTACTCCTAATTTAGCCATTAATACATGTGACACTGCTAGCGTATTAACATTTCGTTAAGTTTTATCTTTATTTTCCGCAAATATTGACGAATCCTGAATTAGTATGAGCCTTGGTATACTAATATACACATATACCGAATATTTTTACCTTTGGAATGTTAAAGGGCGAGAGATTAAAAATATTTACTTCAACCGCACTTTAACGTATCAGTGAAATTTTAGCTTCAGATTAACTGGTTAACTTCCCAATCAAGCCTGTTATGAATTTATACGAAAAATTTCTATTATAAAATGACATGTATTTTCAGAAGAGAAATGCTGTTCTTAGAGAAAAGAGATCCCTGCTACAATTAGAGAATCAAGAATATCCACAAATTACGGTTCAAATTTTCCAATAACCATTCGTGTAACATGCGCGAGTTCGTAAACAAATTAAATATGCAATTTAATTGTATTATTACTTTTGCTTTCATTTTAGTATCAGCACAAATCCCGTCTACCATATTCCCTGTCTAGGAATATAAGATAAAATATAATAAAACTCTTTATTACTCTTATATTTCGTTGAGTTTAATAATCGCAAAGTGATAAAATATACTACAAGCAAGAATAACAACTAACAATTGAAACACTATGCATTTGCGTGTTTCAATTGAGCCGATTTAAAGTAGTTTTTTTTTTATTTCTCCCCTCCCCCGCTCTCTTTCGCGGTTTTCCCAGGATAATCGCTTTCAAAGGTTCTCCCATCCATTTTTTATTGTTTGCTCGGTGATTCTTCTTCATAAAGGTGGTAAATGCCAGCCTTCTAGAAGCGTAGGTGGACACAATTCTAGATGGGCTCCACCTATATTGGATCTGAAGTCGCGACCGGAGGTTTTACCCTATATATTGTCACGCCATTTTCCGCCTTTAATTTCCCGGCACTTTCCATGCTATTTAACATTTCCTCCTTTCTCTCATTGAACGGTGGCTAATTGTTCTCGTAGGAGGAAATCGGTCCCAGTATTTAGTTGAATGTTTTATTATTAGCTTTCAATATATAGAATTTTTACGATGTTTATAAAATGAACATTAAATTATTTTTTGTATTTTTTAAGTCAATACTTAAACTTTTTTAAATTTCCTATGATCATGAAATTAATTTGTAGTGAATAATGCAACTATCTGCATAAGCGATGTAGTAAAAAGTGCTTTATCGCTTGTTAAGATTAATCTTATTCTTCAGGATAAGGAACATTTGTAACACTATGGATGCAAATCGTTTCATACAATTTACGAGGCATGTTTTTTAAGTAAGTACCGTTTTGCGATTCCGCCGCCGCAGCGCTACGGTCGGCGTTCCGCGCATGCGCGCTGGTTAACTACATCTCTTGTCTACGCACTGACGCCATTACAGTCTGATTCTTCATTGTATACGTTGTTTACTGAATGTTTAAGATGCCTCCGACAATCGTGAGTCCCGCCGATTGTGAAGTACGGGCTGTTATACGATTTCTTAGTGCTAAAGGCGTAAAACCGATCGATATTCATCGTGAGATCTGTGAAGTGTACGGACAAAACATTATGAGTGATGGAATGGTAAGGAAATGGGTGAGAGCATTTAAAGATGGCCGCACAAATGTGCATGATGAAGAACGGAGTGGGCGTCCTTCGGTCGTTAATGAAGATTTGGTGCAGAAAGTGGACGAAAAGGTGAGAGAAAACAGACGCTTTACAATTTCATCATTGTGCGACTGCTTTCCTCAATATTCTCGTAGTGTTTTGTATCGCATTGTGACCGAGAACTTGAATTACCGGAAATTGTGTTCACGTTGGGTTCCAAAAATGTTGACGGATTTGCACAAAACCCAACGTTTAGGCAGTGCATTGACTTTCCTTGAGCGGTACCACAATGAAGGTGAAGATTTTTTAGACCAAATTGTTACTGGTGACGAAACATGGGTGGCCTACGTCACACCAGAATCGAAACAACAATCCATGGAATGGCGACATTCATCATCACCCAAAAAAGTGAAGTTTAAGCAAACAATTTCTGCCCGGAAAATCATGTGCACAGTTTTTTGGGACAGAAAAGGAGTATTGCTAGTGGAGTTTCTGCCTCCTAATGAGACAATCAATGCAGCGTCTTATTGTGAGACATTGAACAATCTGCGTCGTGCAATCCAGAACAAAAGACGTGGCAAGTTGAGTAAGGGTATCGTTTTGCTGCATGACAATGCCCGTCCACATGTGGCTAATCGGACCAAAGATCTCATCAAATCTTTTAAATGGGAAACTCTAGATCATCCTCCATACAGCCCTGATCTGGCGCCCAGCGACTACCATTTGTTCCTGCACTTGAAGAAACACCTGGGTGGTCAGCATCTTCAAGACGATAACGAAGTCAAAACATTTGTGATACAGTGGTTAACAAGTCAGGCGGCAGAATTTTATGAGGAGGGTATTCAAAAACTGGTTCCACGTTATGACAAGTGCCTCAATATTCACGGAAATTATGTAGAAAAGTAGATTAAGGTACAGGCTTTCATGTAAAAATAAAATTATTGCGATATCTTTGCACGTCTTTTTTTAATTCCAAAACGGTACTTACTTAAAAAACATGCCTCGTATTTTGACCTTCAATTATATATAATTATATATAAGTAAATTAAACTGAGCTGTTAAACCTTTTCAGGTAAGGCTGACACTTATTAAGTAGCCGAAAAGCGAAGCTACACTGTACTTTTTTAGGTTCTCTATGTCTGTTTGTCTGTCTCCATAATATTTACAAAATCCTATGACATAGAAGATTGAAATTTTATAAGTAAGGTGCTATGGAGATGCCTTACTTCACTATTTAATTTAATTTGAATTGGTCCACTGGAGTCGGTGTTAAGGGAGTTCATTCTTTATGGTATAGAGATACTGAAAGGAGTAAAATCTGTTAAGTAGATTTCTCTAGGGAAGCGCTAAATTACGAGGGGTACTCTAAAAATATTTAGACAGAAACGTCCACGCATCTTACAAAGACCATTCTTTTAGCACTTTTCGTAGTACACTCCCTCTTGATGTAGTCGGATATGCATTTTTTCCAGTATTGTGCAATGAGCTCCGAAATGTAGTCGTTGTAGGTTACTAGGATGCCATCGTTACTGTCAAAATAGAACCCCCTGAGCTTCCTCTTGATTGTAGGAAACAAAAAGAAATCGCATGGTGCCAAGTCTGGAGAAGAGGGGGGATGCATCAATATTGACCCGATTTTCATAGAAAAACTCAGTTGTCTTAACGGCTACATGTGCTAGGGTCTTGTCATGATAGCACACCAAATATCTTGTTACGGTCTTTGAACCTTCTCCTTCTATTTTTCTAAGACTTTTGACACGCAGGATATCACATACCTCTTTACTTTAACCGTCTTTTTGTTTTCAAGCACAACAGTGCACACATGGCCAGTGGAACAGAAAAAAGTTGCCACCATAATCTTCCCAGCATTCCGAGAACGTTCACATTTCTGTGGTAATCCTTGCCCTTTGAAGAATAACTATTTGGATTGTTCCTTAGTTTCGGGGCCGTAATAATAGAGCTATGCGTCGTCATCTGTTATTTATAAACGATTTTAGAAACGACTGTTTTCCTGTAGCCTAATACATGTTGCATCCCATAGTAGCCATTTTAACCAAATTCCGCCTTATTATGGGCAGCGCCATTAGTTGGAACCCAGACATTGCACTGATCAACAATTATGTGTCGTGGCTCTCTTATGACACATTAGATGTTATTTAAGATTGAGATCTTGTACAGTGGAGTTCTCAACTAGCCTGTTAGAGTTGCGGAAGTATCAAGACTTTTACTTAAAAAATTTTTAAAAAAGTATGGACACCCCCTGTTATATGAAGGCTTTTTGTATACAGGGTGTATCTGAACGGTCTGTACAAACTTGGAGGGAAGGTAGTATGGGTGATTCTAAGCAAAAAAGTTCATATGAACATGGGTCCGAATTTGAACGCTAACTGAGATTTGAACAGAAATAAAAATGCCTCCACGAAGATCAACAAGTTAATAACTCAAGTTCTGTAACATCTAGAATGATGAATTTTGGTAACAAAACAGGGAACATAAAACTGTGTGTACCGTTAAAAATTGATCAAATTTTTTGCTTAGAATCACCCGTACTACCTCCCCTCCAAGTTTGTACAGACCGTTCAGATACATCCTGTGTGTATCGAGCTATGTCGGCCAGTTAATTTATTGCTAAAAAGTTATTAAGCTATTCCTAAAAAGATTCCGCTAAAAAACATCCCACATATACACCCCGTTTATCACAAGATTCCCTTTCAAGAGAATTTTGCAGTTTAAAGCAAAATTATACGAGGCGTGTTCAAATGAAACCCATTAGAGTTAAATAGGTGTAGCAAGAAGAATGCAGGAAACAGAATACACAAGCAAATAGAAAGAGTAGTATTTAATGGACAGTATCGTAGACACGTTTCTCAAAAAAACCCATGTCGTTTAGGCACACATCCCACCATTTGGCGAATGTCAGGGGAGCGCCTTTTACCTAAGTGCATTATTGCAATCGTAAAGATTAGTCGTGGTCGAATCATTGTATGGGGATGTTATTCATGGAAAGGGTTGGGATCTTTGCATGTGGTTGAAGGCAATTTGAACACTGAAGCCTATAAGGATATTTTCGCTGTGGAATTTTTAGGTAAGGAGGAATGTTACTCTCAGGACGATAATGCACCATGTCATGTTTCGGCTTTCGTCAGTCAGAGACGCACAGATAAGATTGCAAATCGCCTTCCGTGGTCTGCACAGAAAGCTCACCTTATCCCAATCGAAAATTTATGGGACGAGTTGGCGCGTAAAAACGAGGGACAGGGAGCCAGTCCAGAAATCCACTGCTGATATCTCTGGTTTCTTGCAGCATGAACGGACCTAAATGCATAAATCTATTTATTGGAATCTTGAAGAAAGTAGCCCAGAAGGGCGGCTGACGTAATTTCAACACGTGGAGGTCCAAGAATAAAATAAAATAGCCCGTATTTGTATATTGTCCGTTCCATTATTATAGAGTCCTTTTCGACCCTAAACATTACGTTGAGAAAATTAATTGATAAAAACTTGGGCAGACAAATTATGAGAATCGTTCCTCCTGTAATAGATCAAGTGATCATGACGTTGGTTAAATTAATCAGCCAATCAGTGGCTGCCTTAGCTTTATTGCATAGGTCCTTTATGATCCTAATGTACCACTAAATTTTAAGCCTCATTTTTTATTCCACCTCTTAACTCCAATTTTTATCCTCGACTTTTTAACCCCAAGTTTTATCCCCCCCCCTTTTTTATTCCATTTTTATCCCAAAACTTTTATCCTTACTTTTTACCCTTACTTTTACCCCGTTTATCCTTATCTCCCATTTTTTTTTTTACCAAGAAGGATACATGTGATTGAAATGAACTTTATACCACAAATTAGTTATATGATCTATGGTATAGTTATACACCAATGATCTCTGAATACAGAATTGTACATGATCTCTGACTTTGAGAATTCAATGTTGTGTGAAGTCTCCACGTGCTGCAACCAGAGCCTCTAAACGTCGTGGCATGCGTGGCATGGATATGCTCTTGGGGAATTTCCCTTCACGCGGTTTGTATGCGAGTTCACGAAGCATCAACAGTGGTTGTTGGAGGATCGTGACGAACAAGTTGCCGATCAACCATATCCCGGGCATGTTTGATGGGCGACATGTCAGGCGAACATGTAGGCCAGGGAAGCAGTGTTACCGGTTGCTCTTCGAAGAAGGCTTGCACATTCCACGCCACATGTGATTGGACCTTGTCCTGCTGAAATATGGCATATGGAGTTGCCTGAAAAAGGGCAATACCTCTAAAACCTCCATGGAGTAGCAGTTGCTGTTCATATTGCCCTCTATATATAGGAGTTCGTTTGTCCGCTTTGCCACTCAGTAATGCAGGCTGCCAGATAGCCTTCACCACGGTAGCGTCTAACACGTATGCGACTATCACTGTAGGACAGGTTGAAGCAGGATTCGTCCGAAAACCCTCAAGATTTTGCCACCAGCACGCCAGCGAAGGCGTTCACGTGCCTATTGCAGTCTGAGGCATTTGTGGTCTCTGGTCAGTGAAAGCCGATGCAATGGCATGCGTGCTACCATCGAACCGTCGATGCAGACACTGTGGACGGTAGCGCTCTACTGTCTATAACACCATGCGGACAAATTGGTAATTATTCTATGCTGTGGTCACATGCATGGTCCAGTTTCCGCTCGTCGCTGCGTACGCCCCTCTCTATCCACTGGTTCGACACATGCATCATCATATCGTAGCCGAAATGTAACGATATGCCAAACCCTTTTTCCCTGAGACCGACCATTCTGCCCCGTTCGAACGCACACACATGCTAATTTGTGCCATTTAACGTCGACGACGCATACTGAACCCGCTTTCACGTTTCTACTTTGTTTGACGGCTCTTCAGTGATTTAAAATGGCGTAACACTAACCTTTCTGGTCACACAAGAGAGAGCACTGCTGGGGCTAGGTGTACGCATATCTTTCTGCATTCTTAGTCACTTATTGCTGGCATACTGCTCTACACATGTGTGGATTCACTCGGATCATTCCTTCTGCGTGCTGCAATTTTCTTAAAAGGAATAACCAGCAATGTGCACTCGGAAAGCGGTTGGGAAAGACTCAATGAGGTGCTGGAAAGTGTTCACAAGGATATTGAGCCATGCTGACTGCAAGTGAGTTGACAGTTGTTGGAAGGTACGAGGTAGAGTATCCATGGAGCGAGTAATCCGATCGTGAAGATCCCATAGATGCTCGATTAGGTTTAAGTGCGGAGAATTTGAAGGAGAGGGAAGTACAGTACATTCTTTCTCGTCTCATACTCTTTTAACCACTCACGTACAACTCCAGCTGCATGAGATGTTGCACTGTCGTGCTGGAAGATGCCATCATGCCCAGGAAAAGCAATGCCCATGTATGGGTGTACATGATCAACAAGGATAAGTACTTAAATCGATTCGTATTGCCATCCACAACGATGCCACGAAAGCATTCCCTAGACTGTAACACTGCCTCCGGTAGCTTGTTGCCGTTCACAAATGGTTGAAGGGTGTTTGTTTCTGACGTTTCTCGGCGTATGGGCCAACGTCGATCCGTCCGATGGAGCAAAAACATAATTCCTCTGAGAAGGCAACCTATTGCCAAACTGTGGATGGTACTGCCGTGCAAATTCCAACCTCTTCCGCCGATGCACAGTCGTTAGCATAGGTGCTGTCATGATCCGTCTACTGCGGAACCCCATACGCATCACATAAATTTGAGCACCTCTTGTTTTTCATGTGCGGTAAACTTTTACCACAGTAGCACGCGTACAGTTCGCAAACTCGGCAATTTCTGAAATGCTGCCACGCTTGGCCCAAAAGCCAATAATCTTTCCTTTTTGTGCATCCGAAGCATTAAAATGTTTTTGGAATGCCTATAACACAGTGTATATAATCATCCAATCTCCTGATGCCATATTAATTAATGCCTCTTTATTAGGGCTTTCTGCGATTGGTTATTAGCGCTGACATTACAAATAGAAGGTGCTCATATTAATGTCACTCATTGACTGTTTATCTTGTAATGAAATCTTCTTTACAAGTAGCAATTTTACTGCGATTCTATTCATTAATGTTCGCAACGGATTGCTGGAGGATTTTTTCAAAGGGAATGCAAATAAGGAAGATGGGAATTACGTTCCTGATCGATAAATATTTTTAACCGTCGGCCGCAAACATTCTTTGTCGATTAAACCTACTTCTACAACATAATGTGGCAAGTTTAATTATTAAAAAAATATCACCAAACACTGGCTCTCCGTGTATTAAAAGCTCTCTTTATTACATTTTTTATTATACAGTAAAGTAGTAGATAAGATCTTTTCTATTAAAATTGAGAAACCTGTTATCGGAAAAGGGGCACGTATATGAAAGTTGATGGGGCCTCCTAAAATAATTACATTTTATATTTAAAATTTAGTCATTTTCAACATCATAATTTTCATTCGCTCTTATACTTTATTATTTATCAATTATTAGAAACGTGATAGCTTAGAGCAGGGAAGAAAGAAATGAAAGAATGACTAAGAAAGGAGCGGAATAAATCGATGAGATCTGAAGAACTACGTTTTCTTCTTTCCAATTTTAAGCAGTTTTGATCTTGAACTAAGCTGGTCTTGGGCCGTTTTGTTCCTAACAGGATTCGAACTAAGGATTGCGATAATGGTGTTGAGTTTCTGTCTAATCTGTCCAAACTATGAAACTTATTTTTGAACTGAATATTCCCTTCTGTAACTTCTTTCAAATCATGTTTTACGTAAATGGAATGATCGCATGAATTTTAGTTGAATTTCACCGGGCAACCGATTCTAACGACCCTATCACTGAGTCGATCAACTGAGTCTTCCTTCAGCGATAATAAACTGATGTTCTTGAGACTGTGGCGTTCGTGTTTTTTGTAGCCACATTTTTTTTTAGATCTTTTGGGAAAGTATCTTATTATTCTTGTTTACCAATTTTGAAAGTTATCGCAACTAGGAAAATCATTGTAACGGAGAGGGGTTATTAAAACATGTGTGTGTCTCTCTCATAGGAGTTGGTTAAGACAGTTTCTCGACGATGTATATTTTAAAGCGATAGCGAAAATTCTCCTGTTTTTCCCCTTGATGAAATCGAATGGAAGGCCGATCGCAATTGTATTTTGATGTCGTAGTCCTCAGAACTTTGTATCGTAAGTTATTGTAAGGTAATTATGTATTATTACTTATTGGAACTAGCATGTTATTGATTGCATATTGGTTAGATATGATTTACATGTGAAGGCTGATTTTCCTCTTCGTCGGATGGAACACTTTCTTTTCCATGGTTAATCGTCGCTCTGGAAGAAACTCTCAAGGTTGATGAATGAATTCTCTAGGATCATCTTTGGTTCCTTGTTCGCAAGATGTGCTAAGTTAGGATTTCTGTATATCTGGACGACATGTGTGTGGTCACTGAAAATATTTAACCAAATTGATCATATTCACTAGGAATGAGGAGACTGTCGCCCCTCACAAGGGAATTTATGAGATGTACCCATTCTATCGAGACCCCGTTAACCTTAATTTATAAACTTGTAAATAGGAAAGATTCCTTAGGCCTCTTACGCACTGCCGACTAGTTGCCGGCAACTGTGGTTACGAACAACCACGAACAATATGAAACCGAAGTTCGGAGACATACTCGTTGGGGAGCAAAACATCTCCGTTCTTCCATGGGCATTCGTAATCCAGACTTAACTCCTTGAACCTGTTGGGTAAACGCATAAGACGTCTTCCAAATCCTTCTATTACACTCCAGGAACTAAAGAGCGGACAAACATCCGTCAAATACCTATCACTCGACTTTCTCATTCATCCAAGAAATTCTAATTTTCTTGATTGAGGTGCGGGCTTTAAGCTGTCCAATCCAGCACTTGTACGTATATTTCTTCAATTCGGCTCAAACAGCTCCGGTGATAGATAAATGCCCATTCGCCGAACTGCTGTGGTGAAGTGAAGGAAGCGTATATTTATCCAGGATGTCCAGAGAGTGTTGGTTTCATGGTTCCGTCAACCACAATAAATAGACCAAGATCAATATGAGAAATGACACTAGACCGAGACATTATCACGGCGGAACTTCACTATTAGGGCAACCTAATCCGGTTGATTCGTTCTCTTGATTTCTTTACACGCTGGCTCCATCGCCGAGAGGAAAGGGATCAACCTTCATCATAAGTCATATGTCGCTGCACATCACCTCTTGCCAGCGTTTACATTGACTAGTGATATCTTTTTTAGTGAAGACGACGTTTCGCGTTGACAGTGATCTTTTGAAACCAGAGGATGGAGCTCCCAAAAATCCACTAAGTGCTACATTGTTCCGTCTAAGCTACACAACAGTTTTAATAACATTGCATTAAATTGCACGGAGAAATTTATTCCCCGCGCGCACACGTTCAACATTCCTGGATTCCACAATGTCATGGGTGTACATCATTTCGGGCATTACCTCCCATCATGAACAGTGCAGTGGCCGACCACGGCTGCTAAATGCTCGTGACCAGCGACATCTGAACAGAATGGTCCTTCGTAACAGACACACGTCACTACCTCAATTAACAGCCACATTCAATGAGGAGCGTACTAAAAACGTGTCTATGAGGTCAGTGCAGCGAAATTTGGCACTGATGAGATATGGCAGCAGAAGACCATCAAGAGTGCTTTTACTCATAGCACGCCAGCATATGTCGCGTGAACATCTTCATTGGAAATAATAATAATTATAAACTGGAGATAATCTCCAAACATAGGTAATAATTTTTCGATTGAAAAATGGAAGGAAAATTCTGCGACCTGGATTCGAACTGGGAACCTCGATTGTCATGGTCGACGCAGTTGAAAGCCCAAGATCTTGGGCTACCGCAGACACCTGGACAGCCAAACTATCTCAAGATCTTGAGACAGCTTTAAGAAACTTTGATACAGTTTGGCTGTCCGGGTGTCTGCGATAGCCCAACTGGTAGAGGCGTCGACCATGACAGCCGAGGTTCCTAGTTCGAATCCAGGTCGCAGAATTTTTCCTTCCATTTCTCAATCGAAAAATTATTATCTTCATTGGACCTTAGATGCCTGGAAACACACAGCTCGATCCGATGAGTCAGGATTCAAGTTGCTGCAAGCTGATGGCAGGGTTTGTTTGTGGCGCAGACCTCATGAGGCCATGGATCAAATTTGCCAGGAAGTCCTGTGCAAGCTGGTGGTGGCTCCATCATTGTGTGGGGCGTGTTTACATGACAGGATTTGGGTCCTCTAATGAAAATGGGCCTACCATTGACTGGAAATCCTTATCTCCAGCTGTTTGGTGGCCACTTGCAGTCCTTCGTGGCCTTCATATACCTAAAAACGATAGGATATTCCAGGAGAAAAATGCGCCATATCAATGGGCCAAACATTACTCGCGATTAGTTTTAGGAGCATTCTGAACAATTCCAACCAATGAATTGGCCATGTAGATCGCTAGACATGAACTTCATCGAACATATGTGGGATATTATTGAACTATCCATTCATGCACGAGAGCCTGCACCTGCAACACTTGCGGGATTAATGGACGGCTATCAAGACTGCATGGCTGAACCTCTCTTCAGAGGACTTCCGCCGACTGGTAGAGTCCATGCCACGTCGAATTGCTGCACTTCGCCGGGCAAAAGGCGGTCCTATGCGATATTGGATAGGTATTCCATAATTTTTAGTACTTCTGTGTACTTTTAACGGGCATATCTGGTAAGATACGTCTGTTTGTTCATTTTGACAGTTCGCTTTATATTTCAGCCGATAAATTTCAATGTACACTGACATGCACTCTCGAGCCGCTGATTGACAACCTACGCTATGGTCTTTTGGACGGCGGCATGTTCACTTGTTACGATAATCAGCGGCTTCCATACACTGTGCTGGCATATTCATTAGTGCTCTTAGCCTATGGTGTTATGTTTTTAAAAACCTAACGGAAAAATCTTTTGACGAGATACTTTAACATGGCTTTGTTATCAAGCATTAATTCAGTTTTCACTGGATGAAATAGTGCCAAATGTAATAAGTTTGTAATATGGTGTAGAATACACAGAGGAATCCGTGAAAATAATTTTTTGGGATAGAGACGATAAGATATATTTAATTTAAAAGGAAATTCGAGAAATTGGAAGATTAAATTGACGCACAGGTTTCATTAAATATTCATGGTCTAAACAATTTAAATTTGTACCTAAATATGATTGAATGGTTGAAAATTAATTTATATTTTAATATTTAGCGTTTCTTATTATATTTTCTGACCTAGCAATAAAGCTGCTATTAAAGAGTTGTGACCTTTTTGATATTTAATTTCTTTATGGGATCCATTGGTCTAATATCATTGGGTAATATTACAATAAGCAAGGGTCCAAAAACGATATAAATAAAAATTAAAGCAACCATAAATTTTCCGAATGCTTGCGCTAATTTTATTAGAAGAATTAAAATAAGGTTTCTTGATATTACTAAAAATTTTAAGAAACGTTATGAAAACAGAAAATTACGTTTAAATCGGAAAAAAACAAGCGATATTTGTAGCTCGAGTTTCCTAGTGCAATCGAAACTTGATGACAGTTCGTGACTCGGATTCTACCCGTTTCCCCCCAAAGCATTTCAAGCAGTTACAGGAATTAAATTCATCATCGATTTATGTCACTGTTTACTTTAGTTATAAATACATAAAAGAAAGCGATTTTTTTCAAGTCCAGAAATAAGTTAAGACTACGTTGATTCGTGGATTCTTTTTGCAAATTGGCATAAATAACGAAAAAAAAAAAGAGGAAGAGGAGGAGTTAACATGACTGCCTTCTAATGTTTTTGATTTCAAAAACTGAGTAATAGTAAAATATTTTTATTATATATTTATAGAAAGACTGTCTGTTTATATATATATAAATATTTTGCGATCCAAAAACGAACAACATATTTGTGCAAACACGTTGAAACATATCCTCGTATAAGGCAAGTTCTTTTGAAAGTTTAAGTAAATTTTAAATAAAAAAACAACTTTTTTGGAAAAACAGTGGAAAAAATTCTATGTGGAAAAGCCTTTTCTTTATTTTGATCGATTTTGCATGCACATTTTCATGGTCTGTTTACTTTATAAAGTATATTTTTCATATACAATGTATCAAATGCAATTCTTTGAAATTTTTTTATAAATTTTAAAATCCAATAAATTATAAGCTGTTTAATATGCAATTCAACGAAATTTTAGACACTATCATCTTCCAAATTAAAAAAAAAATAAATAAAAACAATATGAGCTGTAACATAAATTGCCTTTAACAGAAAACCCACAAGGTTCACCGAATACACCAACATATTCATGTGACAAATAAAGTTGGTTGAAAATCCAAGTTTGTTAAAAATACAAATTTGTTCCAATTCGATTTTACAGATGATGACAGACTGGTTGTTAACTGTAAAATCGTCTGTTCAGATGTTTCTTCATTTTGCCAAACAGATGAAAGTCCGACGGTGCCAAGTCCGGGCTGTACGAAATAGCTATTGCCGGGTAGGCTGTGGTGGTCTCTTTGGTGCCTAGCATTTTCGTTCAACAAATTCCATTCTTCATCACTTTTCATGGTCAGGAAATGGAAAACCTCATTTTACGCTATGAAAAATGCTTGAATAACTTTTCGGTTGAAAATCAATATAAAGTATTAAATTTGAGAAAATCAATTTTCTGGTATTCTATTTGTAACTACAGGGTCGTGCAAAAAAAGTAACCGAAAATTTACTTATTATTAAACATTTATTTTGCGTTATATGAATTTATATATCGTGTGTTTCAAAAGTTCCCGAACTGCCCCTTCTGTGTATAGGGAAAGCCTAACAGCAGGAGTAATGTTCGGCCAACCACTAAAATAAACCATGTGCTGAAATAAATTACATAAAATCAATTTTACATAGTGGCAAAGTTTCCCAAATGTGTTTACGGTACTTTATTTTTACATTCCCAAAGGAAACGGTACCGTATACCGTAGGTTTTATAAATAAAACTTCTAGTATTTTTCCTTTAACCTTTCATTTCACTCTCATATTCGTGTATTTGCATTTATGTAAAATAAATAGCGGGATTTGTAAAGACTGGGAGCATCCATTAATTGAAAAAAAGAGGCTGAGAGACAGTGGCTCCTGTCTACCAGTCCTTCAGCTTACCTACACAACAGTACGTTATGCAGGGAAAGTCATCTCCTGCGTTCGGGAACTTTTGACACAAATGGTATAACTCTAGTATACAACTATCTAAGATACAATTACATGTTCTGCATGCTTTCCTTTCTTTTGAATAACATACAGGGTGTTTATAAATTATCTCCCGTATTATACATGTTTATTACTCAAAAACTATTACAGATTTTAACGTGATTTTTTTTTATTCACAAAGAAAAACTCTAAAAGTTTCTTAGCATGCCTTAATAAATTTTAATGTGCCCCCCATTTATAACGTCAAAGCGAAACTCGATTTCCTCTCATGTTCGGGCTAGCATTTCGGGGGTGATTTCAGCGATTGTTTCAATTATTCTGTTCTTGAGAGTTTCAATGTCATCAACATTGGTCTTGTACACTCTGTCTTTCACATATCCCCAGAAGTAAAAATCCACAGGGTTCGCATCGGGTGAGCGAGGGGGACAAGGGACAGGCCCATCCCTTCCAATCCATCGTCCTGGAAAGTTCGTATCAAGGCACTGGGCTAACTATCTAGGCCCCAGTGAGGAGGTAGACTATGTTGGGCTGCAGTTCTTCCACCTGTGGAATCAGGTATTTCTCCAGCATATCTAGGTAGGTTGCAGTAATGGCGTCTTCAGCGAAAAAGAAAGGTCCGATTATTCGTTCTTGCATTAAACCGCACCAAAATGCTAGTCCGAACATGGGAGGAAATCGAGTTTCGCTTTGACGTCCTTCAATGGGGGGCACATTGAAATTTATTTAAGGCATGCTAAGAAACTTTTTGAGTGAATTAAAAAAAAGTTTATGAATTAAAAAAATCACGTTAAAATCTGTAATAGTTTTTGAGTAATGAACATCTATAATACGGGAGATAATTTAGAAACGCCCTGTAATGAACATCTATAATATGGAAATGCGATCGGTTACTCTGGAAACCATTCCGGAGCATTGCTCTGGCATTATGTCAGAGAGGAATTTCGGTTACTTTTTTTGCACTAACATGTTCGAAACAAGAAAGTCCAAGAACTCGTCTGCAAACGAAAAATACGTTGTTGCGACAAAGCACTGCAGTTTATCCACAGAGCAGTTACACGGAAAATATACACAGTAAACTGTTTTCAGATGTTTATTTTTAAAACATATTTTTGTTCTGCCTATCCCGATGTGTATCGATGATTCATCATTAACAAGGAGAAGGTAAAATTTTGAATTTAATTTTTGAAACTCTTCCTCCCCCCTCCCCTACTTTAATCCCACTTCATAATCTGCACTTCTTATCCGTTTTTGATTCCAGTTTTAAAGGGATCGACTTCCTATCTTCCGCTGTTTCCCTATGCTTTTCCTCATTCTTAATAACTGGCCAGACCATGTCACAAATTGTTCTCTTCATCTGCAGATTAATTGATAAAACCATTTAACATAAATTTTGTTCCTACGTTGCAATCATTTTATTTCATTAGGATGTAACTAAAAATGATGGAAAATAATAACTAAGCTGTTCAAACTTTGCTTTTGTGGGCAGGAGAGTGACTTAAGATATTTTGAAAGACAGTAACAGAATCCACGTGAATACTTGAGAGACCTACAGAAATCACGCAGCTATATCCTAATATACATATCTTATTCAGTTCAACGGTCAACTCTAACTCTTTCTTGCTTTGTATGTGTTAACATCTTTTTTCCCAATTTTTCGCATTTATTCAGTAAATACGAGGTGCTACCCAAATTTCCCGAAATGTACCTCTATAAAATACGGAACTTACTCGATCTTTTAATTTCCACCGTCACCTTCAAAGTAGTCTCCTTGGGCATCTATACATCGCTTCCAGCGATGATCCCACTACTGGAAGCACTCTTGGAAGTTCCCAGGTTGGACCATGTTTAACACCTGCAGCGATTCCGCTTGGATCACTTCAATGGAGTCAAATCGCCGCCATTTTAACCGCAATTTCAATTTTCGGAAGCAGTAAAAATCGCATGGTGCCAGGGGACAACGGTCGAAGTATGCGCCTGAGCGTTGTCGTGATGGAACAGCCAGTCTTTCTTCCTCCACATCTCTGGCCGTTTGCGCCTCACGTTTTTCCTAAATCGTCTCAAAACGTCCCGTATGACAGTCCAAGGCGATCACAAACATCGTGGATGGTCTGACTTTCGGTCCTCTCGGATCACGTCATGCATTTCCAGAATGATCACTTCCAAATTGTGCTTGTTGACGGTCGACCAGAATGTTTGTCTTCCACATACTCCCGACCATCTTTGAAACGCTTAAACCACTCAAATGTTTAGATTTGGCCTAAAGCTTATTCACCAAAAGCCTCCTTCAACAGTCTGTGGGGTTCAGCCGCAGTTTTCTTCAGCTTAAATATCAAGAATCGCAACACGACCAACACAGAGTGACGAAAACAACTCAAACTTAAAATTACGTGGATATAGGATAACATCGCTTGGCACAATTACAGCTGAGACGAATCCCTAACACCATCTATCGGCAAAACTTCGTACCTCTTACGGTTGGTCAGAATAAAACAATTTCGGGAAATTTTTAATTGTTTATTTATTTATTTATTTATTTATTTACTAAGCATTCCGTTGGAGTAAGTACATCAATGTAAGCATGCTCAGTATAATGAAAAGCGTATGAACGATAAGAAGGGTAAACTGCATATAAAACATAATACACCGAGACGTATGATAACATATAGAGCTTAAAATAACAAATATTACATGAATTCATAATCTGTACATTTTTTTTTGTATATGTGCTTTCAAAATGTTATTTAGGGTAGCACCTCGTATGTCCTCTCGGTGCTATATAAGTATCCTTCTGATTCATTCTGCTTTGTTTGTGGTGAGTTTATTAAGACTAGAGCAAAAGAAATATTTAGGGTGTTTCCATAAAGTCCACCCTGTCGCACCCGTTTGAGAATGGGGGCGAAAATCTTGTCGCGGTCTTTCAGTGTGTCCAAAAGTGATGGGTCCCACGTAGTGTAAGCGATCGGACGCGCACAATGCGATCGTAATCCGCGGCCCATCTGCTGCCGGTCGAGTGTATTCAAAATGGCGGAAGAAAAGAGAGAATTTCAAGTGTTTGTTTGCCCAATCTCGATACGTATTTTTTAGGAAGGAAAGAAGCAGAAGAGCATATTAGGCAACATGAAGAAGACACAAAAGGTCCTGAAAAAAGTAAAACGAATTAGGTATGTAGCGAAACATGAATGAAAGTTAGGTTCAATGTGCTTCATACGGTCTACCAACACGAACTACTTGTCTACGAAGTGTCGATTCGCGCCAATGACCGTACGCCGCCGGGCGGGAACAGGTTGAACCGTATCATGTGATCTGTTCGCGACCGAGTGGACTTTATGGAACTTAATCTCCACTTAAGAAACTTAAGTATATCAATCTCCTCAGATACCTCATCGAATGATATAAAAGCGTTGATGGAGAATTGGGAGCTCTTATACGCGTGTTAATTAGACAGTGTGTAAGTAGGCATGATCAGTGACTTCGAACGTGACATGATCATCGTATGCAAGGGTTGTGGAAAATCGGTTCGCAAAATATCCCCATCTACAGGTGCCGAAATGAACAACTATAAACGATGTTATGGTAAAATAGAAACGTCGAAAAAGTGAAAGTGCAGCGGGAAGAAATGATAGACCGAAGAAATTACTAATCGCAGCCGTTGAACACTGAAGAGGGTATAAAGGAACATCGCATGTCTCCGGTGGCAGCGATCACTCGTGAGTTTCAAAATGCGTCGGGTGCCATCGCTAGCAGCAGGAATGTTCGTCGAGAGCTAAGAAACATGGGTTTTTACGGTCTTGCGGCGCTCACAAGCCAACGACGATTGCAGTGGTGCAAAGCTCACCGCCTTTGGCCTTTTGAACACTGGAAAAAATGAAGTGATGAATCTCGTTTTCTGATCTGAAATTTCCTTGGACGCATCTGTGTTTGTCTAACGCTTCATGTTCGACTGCATTGTACCGACTGTCAAGTTCGGTGGCAGAGGTATAATGGTGTAAGGGAGTTTTCATGTGCGGCCTGGATTCTTTAGTTCCCATGGCTGGAAAAATGAAATCTACAATATATCTTGATGTTCTGGACAATCCTGCACTCCCAACTCTTCGACAACAATTCAGACAAGACCCGTTTCTGTTGCAACAGGACAACAGTATCGTCCACACATCGAAGCTTATGCGGCTATGTTTTGACATGGGTGTTCAAAAACTGGAATGGTCTTCACGGAGCCCCGACCTATACCATATTGAATATCAGGACGAATTAGAACGCAGATTACGTGCCCAGCCTAATCGTCCGTTTTCCGTAGCAGGACTGACTGCAGTTCTCATGGATGCCTGGAAGGCAATTCCTGCGACCATCTATCAAAACCTGGTTGAAAGTCTTACTGAACGTGTGCAGGCTTGTGATTGATGCAGAAAGTGGATCAACATCCTATTAATATGTGCCTCAGGAGTCTCCGATTCTACAATAGCCATGTGTCGCGATACTTCGGAAGTCGCGAGTTCGAAGATTCAATCCAGAATCTTCTGGAATTCCAAATTGAGTGCGGGCCCGCGACTACCATTTCCGGAAAATGAAAAGGCGATAAAATCAGCAGCAGCAGTTAGATCGAGGCCAATAGAGAAGCAAGCGATTCGCGAAAGGCGAGATGATTATGTCAAGGGAGAGCAGAGAATAATTTCGTCGGATAGCGTTTACGGGGAAAAATTTTTGGCAGTCAAACGACGGCTCTTTCCGTGCGCTAAAAGATCATGACGGCCTACGTAATGCTGGAACGATTGGAACTTTCGATAGCAGCACTTACAGTTAAGTGCATGTTTTATTTCTAAACTAGACCGACCGCCAAAAAAAACAAACAGCTGATAAATGAAAATAGAACATAAGAATACAAAGACCAGAATGAAATAAAAGCCTTTAATATTTCTTCATACTTGGTTATACTGCATACATGATCTCAGGGCTTCCGCTACTTTCCTATACCTTCCTCAGGAGGATTAATTTCTTGTTATTATTATTGTTTTACATTATTACATTGTGATTATTGATAAAAACTTTTTTTCAAGAGGAAAAAACTCAATGAAAATGATCTACAAATTATTAAAAAAAATGATTTTTACCTAGGACATAAAATTTTTTAATCTATGGGCTAGATTAATGATTTTTTAAAGATTTTTACCTGGGGTTTTCCCCCTCTCTTGAACTTTAAAGGCTGTTTTTTTTTTGCCTGGGTTTTTTTACCGGTGGGATTTATGCCTAGGGGTTTTGTGTGGTGGGGGTTTTGACTGGATCCCGAAATGCAGAGTAAATGTGGGAGATTTATCGGCATTTCTCGGATGAAATAGTGAGGCTTTCACTTTGAAAGAATTCCGAGAAATATCAGAACACGTGCTTTTAAAATACATGTATTATTTATCTAAAAGAATAAATTCATGAAATCAATATGGACAATTTCTTTTAAAATAAATTAACACTTGGATAGACCCTACAAGAAAAGGACCTCAAAGAAACTGCTTAAGTATTCTACATCTCTTGCCAAATCAAAAAAATGGATTTAAAAATCAGCACCTTGTTTTTATTTTTGTAGTACAATATTTTTTTGTAATTATCATTATAATCATTATAATTACAGGAATATTTTTTTTATTATGCCAAGTTTTATTTATTTATTTATTTATTTATTTATTTATTTATTTATTTATTTATTTCAGTGTGAACTGAATGTATGCGAAAACGAAAAAAAAAATTCTAATTCTGTCATAAAAATTTAATGGTGATAAAAATATATTTCTCTCTTAAATCTTTTTATTTTATTGCAGACACACACAAATTAAAAAAACAGATTAATGGCTTTCTTTTCAAGCTTATTTTCCTCGTAACTGGCAAAGGCAAAATGGGTTTCTGCATGAATAGGCACTGTACTGTGCGGTTATTAAAAAGAAAGATAATATAAAAATCGATAGACATAGAAAGTTACCTATCTGAGAGTACAAGCTATATTTTTTCCCTTCACGCATAAAAATAGATTTCAGAATCCCTACCTGTAGGTAGGTAGTGTTCAGAATTCCTGAGGATGAGATTATTCTCGAAACGCGTCGAACAGAAATAAAAACGATACCATATTGCTAGGTTCCAGGACAAAAACCCCGGCGGACAGAAACTCCACGGACAAGAACCCCGGGACCAAAACCCCGGCGGAGAGGAACCCCGCTGCCATCGGACAAAATCTCCACACCCGTCCCATTGCAGTTTACCAATAAAAAAAGTATGTAAAAAAATAGAAACAAAAACTATTTAAAGTTTTCTATATGATTAAAAAAAATTAAACATCACTATCGATTTGGGGCGAATAAAATACAGTAAAACCTCGTTACAACGTACTTCAAGGGACCTGGAAATTTGTACGTTATTCTGAGGTGCACGTTATACTGAAACTGGGGGTGGGGGTCTTGTGAAAAACGCATATATTCATTGAAAAACATAAGAATACATGAACGCATTTTATTTTATTCAATACAAATACACTAGAGGATATACAATATGCAGTGAAATGTTGAAATGAAAAACTCCCTGACTTTTCCCGGTTACATTCCCGTACCTATCCCGAACGCTAGTCACCCTGTTACATGCTCATAAATTAAACAAACATAAATTAAAATAAACAAACACAATCTTATCGTATTGAAGATGGGCAATCGTCCATCAAGTGAAGGCCTCTAATTGCAGCAAAAATTGGATCCCGACTGAGTAGCAATCGACAATCGAACATGTTAGATTGAGTAGCATGCAGAGATTTCCGGGTTACTGACCAATCAATGAAATGTGAACTCGGCTTAATTAGCCCATTGGCCCAGTTGCAACTTTGGTCAATGCAGCTCATGCGAATCAGTGCAAGACATGTGAACGATGTACGTTGTACTGAAAGGATAATTTAACCAAGGGGATGTAAAATTACTACGTTATTCTGAAATGTACGTTAAAGTGAGGTACGTTGTAACGGGGTTTTACTGTATGACAGAATCAAATTAGTTTTTTTATGAATCAACAAATTAATCGGACAAAATTCAATTCTAAAATTCTCTTTTGGTTGTTTACATCCAGAATTTTTATTCTTAACAAAGTGAGTAGTGGCCTTACAGTATAAAAGATGGACAACAGGAGTTCGAACTAGTTTCGCCATTTATTCCCGGCTTTATCAAGGATACATGACAAGAGGCTTGCATACAGAGGTTTTGGTACAGAGTAAGCAATGAGCATGGCGAGAAGAGATACAAATAGGGGGAACCAATACAGAAATAGGAGAAGGTAGCCAATGAACAAAATTATAAGTTACAAAGAGGTACGCGTAAATCGCGGACCGAAAAGAAGACATATCCGGTTGTCTAGAAGACAAGGGGATTTACAAAGAAATAATATATAAAAAAAACTATATAAACAGATCAAAGAAGTCCAGAAAAACAAAATAAAATAAAATAAATTAAATAAAATCAATAAAATACACAAGAGGGAAATATACAATAACAGAATAATTAAAAAGGGTTTACAAAATGAAACTATAATCGCTATTTTAAGATGATAAATGAAATGAATGCGTCTTTCATCGCTGATTATGAATATCGCATTCAATTTTCTGGAGAAAATTCGAATAGCCGAAATAGGAGGAATCGTTCGCCACTAATATCATCATTCAGTGCGCATCTCTTCTGCCCATGCAAGAGACCTCCCTCTCTGCTAACCTAACCCCTTCTAGCCACTATACCTCTGCGTATGGGCGCTAATTGTCCCCCCTTCCTCCCCCTCACTTTTTTTCATTTTCAAAATTTAAACAAAATTAATTTTAGCATTGAAAGATCCAATGAACCATAATGGTTTCAGGAAACCAGGTGCCTTTGAACCAATTTCGACTATCATTAATTTTACGTTATGTTCATTTATGGAACATCATTCCAATCGTTTGATATATTACATGCCATATTTTACCATTGAAAGCTCCAATGAACCATAATGGGTCCACGAAAAGCAGGTACCTTTGAACCGATTTCGACTGTTAATAATTTTACGTTATATTCATTCATGGCACATCATTCCAAGTTGTTTGATCTATATTACACGCCATATTTTAGCATTGAAAGTTCCAATGAACCATAATGGGTCCATGAAAAGCTGGTACCTTTGAATCGATTTCGACTATCATTAATTTTACGTGATATTCATGCATGACACATCATTCCAAGTTGTTTTATATATTACATGCCAAATCTGAGCTTTGAAAGTTTCCCCTGAACCATACCGGCTCCATGAAGCCACATACCATTGAACCTATTTCGACTATCATTAATTTTACGTTAATATTCAATCATGACATGTTATTTCAAACTCTTTGATATAATACATGGCATATATTAGCATTGAAAGTTTCTGGTGGACCATAATTGTACCACTAAACCACATACCCTTGACCCAGATCTGACTGATATTGACCATCAAGGAAGACGTTCACGTGTCTTCACTTAATTCACAAGCCTTTTCTCTGCTTTGGCTATAGAATCTTTAAGGGAGAACAGCATTTGGCAATGCATAGGCCATTTATACATGGAATTGTATAGTGAAAAACGTGGTCCCCTATATTATTTTTGACCTTTTGAACCGGAAGTAGTTCACCGATTTTTTTCCACCAACGAACTCAGTCTTCCGATTTCCCTAAGTTGTCGAATTGCGAAAACGGAAGTCGAAAATTCGGAAGCGTTCGAAAGCTAGAGCACCAACAGACAGACAGACGGACGGACGCACATTGTCAAAACATAAGTACCTATCGGTCCTAATAATAATAATAAAAAAATAAATCTAACTCTTGCTGCATCTTATGTTATTTTCTGCAGAAGTAAAGGACTTATTCCATATCCTAAAATTTATAAATATACAGGGTGTCTCAACATAAAAATGCCGCCACCAAACTCAGGTTCCAGTACTCAGCTTAATAACTCAGGTTCCAGAACGCCTAGAATAATGAAATTTAGGCGAGTATTCCAACGAGTAGTTTCCGAGTTACGCATTCAAAATCTTAACAGTGCTCACATGCGAGTACTAATCAGCACGTGTTAAGATTTTGACTGCGTAACCCGGAAACTACTTGTTGGAATTCGTTCAAATTTTAACGGCATACACGGTTTTATGTACCCTATTATTCCCCCAAATTTCATTATTCTAGGCCTTCCGGAACCCGAGTTATTAACATGTTGATCTTGGTGGCGGCATTTTTATTTCTGTTCATATCTCAGTTATCGTTCAAATTGGGACCCATGTTCATATGAACATTTTTGCTTAGAATCACCCATACTACCTCCCCTAAAAGTTTGTACCAGGAATTTTTTATGTTCGTTATTTTGCATAAAGTTGAATCATGTATTTTAGTTCCTTGTTTTGCATAACAGCAATTTGAGATATTTTTTGTTTTATGTTCCACAGTATATAATTATCATTAGATAGCAATACACGTTGCAATTTTTTCGCAGTATTCTAACTTTTGGATTTATATAGGGTGAAAAAGAAGTCTGTTGCAGAAAATGGAGATATCCCAAATCTGTTACAGCCAACAAACAGGCATTCTGGCTGGGCTATCTGTTGTAACCTTCTGAATACCTGTTTTGTAAAGTAGGTGATATTTAAAATTTAACTCAAACTGAAACAGATAGGGACCAATTTTCAATTACACTCTTATTCTGTATTGAATTAGGAACACAATAAAAAAAACGCATCATGATCGGATGAATAGATCACTCAAAAATGAAACAAACACTTCTTAAGTAAATCATGCCATATGTTCAGCCATCTAAAGTCTGTTAGGAATTTCGTACAAGAACTATGCTCATTCGTGATTTGGCGTTGTTTGGAGATATTTTCAGCACATCCTTATTAGTTTTTGGTTGCTGAGAAGCCTCTGTATTTTCAATTTGGTAATAACATGTCAAAATATATGTCAACATTTTATATGTAGAAATGTTTCAGTTTCATTTTTGATTGATCTATTTATCCGAATATGATGCCGTTTGTTGGAACAAATGCGCAACAAATTTGTAAATTGAAAATTAGTCCCTATTTGTTACAGCTTATGAAATAAATTTTATATCCAGGATGAGTCAAAAGTCTGTTACCCCCTTCCTATCTTGGATACCAATGTAGTTACGCAAATTCCCAATCCAGAGAATGAATAGGAACTTGAGGGTGCTCTATCTGATGGAGCACCTTTCATCATCTCAAATATGCAAATTAGGACATATCCAAATTCTATCTCGAAAACCGTAAGATACACAACAAAAATTCCAAAGGCACACATGTTCAACAGCAAATTCCAAACAAAACAAAAAAAGTTCACCAAAATCCGATGAGCGGATCACCCACAATCCTCATTGCAAGCTCTGCAACATAACAATTGGCCCTTCTACTATTTGTTGCTTCCGAGACTTGAACACAGTATTTTTGGACTCTGTTGCTCTTGTTTCCTCCTATGGCCACTCATTCCTTGCCTCAATCTTGACAGGAATCAAGGTTTTAATGTTGCAATGAGGATTGTGGGTGATCCGCTCATCGGATTTTGGTGAATTTTTTTGTTTTGTTTGGAATTTGCTGTTGAAGAAATGTGCAATTGGAATTTTTTGTGTATCTCTTACGGTTTTCGAGATGGAATTTGGATGTGTCCTAATTTGCATATTTGAGATGATGACAGGCGCTCCATCAGATAGAACACCTTCAAGTTCCTATTCATTCCCTGCATTGGAATTTGCATAACTACATTGGCATCCAAGATACGTTATACAGTTGTTACCTCCTTCCTAATTTCATAATCCGAGTCATAATCGGAAGGTCACCAATAGATACACCCCCTTGACTTCCTATTTGTTGACTGCATCAGATTTGGGATATCTCCATTTTATGCACAGGCAGGAAGGGTGCAGCAAACTTTTTATACACCTTGTGTACAGTATGAGCATAATAATTCAACTATTTTCTTTTCATATTGTCCTTTTGTCCAGTATCACTGGAATGTATAAATAAAGGAAGACGACCTGAGCTAGAAACAGGGACACTATCCTTCCTTCAGTTTCATAATCTTCTCTTTAAGCTCTCATTCCTTGCATACTTCCCTAGGGCACTACGATTGCAGCCCAGCTCTTCAAATACATAAAATTTTATGAGATAAATCGATGAAAATTCAACTCAAAGAGAAGATAATAATGAGACTGAAAATTCTTCAAACATATAATCATTATAAAGTAAAAACGAGAAGGAAAAATTCCGCAACCTGGACTTGAACCAGGGACCACGACTTTCGCTGAATTTTCATGAATTTATTTGATGGTTTAAGGGTAAGGAGGATTCCCGATTTGCAAGTCGGGGGCCTGCTCTGGTACTTGAGCTGATTTGTGACTCTATGGAAGTCCATATAGGCATATTGTAACAGCTTGGGGGCTCACTGTCCGCGATAGTTCAAGTGGTTAGAGCAGCCACAGCGAAAGCCGTGGTTCCTGGTTAGAGTACTGTGTAGTTGGTGTATTCAGCCCGTATGAGATTTCTTGGGATAAGTGATAATGCGGTGGTTTCCCCTTGACTTCCGCACGGTTAGAGTACTAAACTGTACAAAAAATAACCGCAAACAAAGCAAAACATTTATTAAATCTAAAATAACTTAATTAAATATTTTACAAAATAATACCTAACATTTCTTTAAGTTTTGCCAAATTTTTTTGTTTTTTTAATATTTTTAATTTTTTACTATGTTACAGGATTTTCTTTTGAAATGATTTTAACTTGTTTCCGATCTGGGCGTGAAGCTTTTCTAAGCAATGTTTATCTAAGAGTTATTTAGATCTTTCAGCCTAATGCCCTTTTATATTCCTTCATTCTTATTCCCTCTTATATTCCTTCAGTCTTTGTTTTGTCTAATGTATGTATAAGGGCATTGTTTACAAGGGATATTGAAAACTACATTACTGGTTTCCCGTTTTGTTTATTTATTTCGTAAATCTTTTTTTTAAATCGGAATTAGTAGTCGGGTTTTTATTTTCAGTTGGAGAATAAACTTAGTTGTTAAAAAGGTGTTAAATAAATTATGCCCAAGTTTAGAGATAATTTCAAGTTTATTTTTCTTTTTGAATTTTTTTTTTATTTTTCTTAAATATTTTTGACAATATGATAATGAATAACTTTTATTTATTTGGGTATGTTTATTTATTTTGAGTTTATTAGTAAAGGCTAACGTGAATAAATTTTTATGAGTTCCTTGTGTACTTGTTCTTTAATACTCTTATTTTAAAATTTCGTTAAATCATAAGAATATAACAGAGTGAAAAAAGCTGTTTGATCAATTATATATTTTACCTGCCATTCTAATACACACTGGACTATCCCTTCCACAGAGTTGGCGCAGTCCACGAACTTTCGCAACGTCCCTCATATTTATATCACCACAGAACTTACGTTAAACAAACATTAATGCACGACATATGCTAATATAGCGTTTCTCAACCTTTTTAAAGGTTGATATTTGTTTCTCGTATTTACCAAACCTGGACCCAATATTGGATACTTGGCTGCCTCTGGTTTGAATTACTTATGGTATTTATAGAATTTTTCTGTCATTTCGGGAATCATAAAAAATTATTTAGGGCTTATTATTGGTAGAAATACGATTAACAATTGACGACGTTAGGTGGTGTAATATTTCGGGAATCGTGAAGATTCTGTGCGCAGGCCTTCTTTCTTGGTGGTATTGGTCGAGTGCCATGTGACTAGGCACGCCCCAAAAGGGAGAAATGCTATGTTAATAGTACGTAAATAATAGCACAAGCAGATATAATTTTTTTTATCATATGTAGGTCAAATTCTGATATAAATGAACGACTCTTTACTGAAGCCAGGCAGTGGCTTTAAATTTACATATGTTATTAGAAACAACTCCTTCATGTTTTTAACCACGATAAAATCTATTATTGAAAATTAAAATTACTGATTTAAATTTAGTATTCTCGACCGCGTTGAAACTAGAGTTATTAGAGGGAATAGTTAGCGTGACTCTTCCACATAAAGTAGGTGTGCATACATTGACATTACCGTAATGGAAAATGAAGCCATTGACCCTAATTTCTTAATAATTGCTTTTGAATGTATTGGTTTATTACAGCCATTAGAAATTGACTCTCCATCATGTAAGGGTATATATTCTTGATGATTATGTAAAATATTTTGTACATGGCATAATTATGGTAAATTTCAAAAAACATCTTTCTACGTTAGTGTTTGCTTTTGCAAGTGTAAAAGCAAAGAATTCAATTAGAATAATGAATCTATTGATTAAATTGTGATTAAATTAAAAATTGATTACATTTTTAAATTGGAGTTATATCGTTTAGATAGCTCTTGCAAGTTTTGAAAGTAAGAGACAAATATTCTTGAGTTTGATAGTGAATTTGCAGTTTTTTTTCCCTTTTCTGCTGGTTTTATATCTAATATACAATTGCCGTATTTATATTTTCAGAAGTTCCAAATTGCAACAATAACTTTTTAAGTATTAGATTAAAATCTTTTAGCTTGTAGGTTACAATTTTTATATCTGTTCTGTAATGAAATTATTCCGACAAGGTAAATAGAATATACAATACATTGGAAATGGATCTTTTATTTGCATATGCATTATATTATTTATCAAAGAGACAAGAATTTCTCAATATTAGAAAAAATATACTTTCTGAAATATTTCAAAGAGTTTACTGAGATTGAGATTTTAATTCAGCGAATCTTTACCTAACGAAGATACTATAAAGATTGTATAATATTTAGTATTGACGTTCATATATATTACTGTATGTAATCGGAAAAGGTGCTGCCGTTTACATACAAAATAACAATTTTACGCTTTCAGGTAAATCCCTTGATATCGACCACGGAATTCCAGCATTAATAAGTAATACAGAGGCCTTATCGACCAGAGTAGAAATCGAAGCGAAAATATAGAAAGTCTGAAAATAAAATTGTTAATACGGAATTTAATCACAGTGAATTGTACAAAAAATAACAATTCAAAATAGTTTCTAATTGAAGTAATTACAGATAGGTTTTTAAAAATACGTTGTCTCAAAATAGTTCATTAAAAATATATTTAGAAAGTAGACAAAAGTTAACCCTCATCATTTGGAGAATGTCAACCCTCTTTAATTTTTATATATAGGATAAAATTTAAGGCTCTCATATCGACAATGTAACCATATTCTCTTTTCATATTCAAAAATTTATTTATAACCTTATTTATGTTTAATATAAATACTAATATAGCGCTAGTCGAATTTAGCATAATTTTGAATTTAGAATTCTGGAAGCAATTCTTAAAAACAGTAGTACAGTTCAATTATATTAAGCTTTATCATCACTTTTTTACTGCCCTTATTTAGCCTAGAAATAGTAATTAAGCAATATATTAAAAATAATATTCCCCCTCAACTATTTTGGGATAGCGCCGCCATTGTGTAACTATATATAGAATTTTATATAAAATACATAGCAGAAAAAACATATTAGCTGGAAACAGTTGCGTATAAGTTCATAATTTATGATCCGTAAAATGTCATCTCTTAAAGACCTTAATTTACGACCTTGTAAGTTTTGTTAGGCCGTAATCTAAATGTCATCTCTTTAAGGCCTACGAAGATTTCCCTTTTCCCTTCATGTACAAATTTCATATGATAATAATTCATAATGCCTCAGTATGTAAAATAATGACTAGCTGTAAAAAATTGATTAGAAATCATTTGTAGCTAATAATCAAACTCTATTTTGTAGAATCTATTCTTCATTAAAAATAGGACATCTGAGCGAGCTTACGTTCCATTCACGTAAAAAAATGCACTCACACGCAGATTCGGTGCACTCTACTACATATCGAATAAGTTTTGTCTTCATTTTTGCGAAAACGAAATTTTTTTTCCCTCGGGCTTAATGAAAAGTGAGAGCAAGAAATAGTAAATTGGACTGACCGTTGGTTGCTTTACTTTTTCGGGTTGTGTGTCGTGAATTAGAAACTTGGCCTTCTGTCGCCGCCGTGCAATTTCTACTGATTCGCCGCAGTCCTTTCTACATGTGAGCTGCCAACCAACTGCTAAACGGGTAATCATTAATGTCGCCAAAGCAACGGCTGGACGCGTTCCCTTTCGCGTGTTCTTGTAATTTCCTTCCACGAGGGAGAAACTAGTCATTGACAAAAAGCAATGTTCCGTACTACTTCTTTTTATCTCAATGTACGCTTAGCAGAACTTAGCATCACATAACCTAGAAATTCGCTGGTAATTTAATTACGTTTCGAGACCATAAACGCTAAAAGCACCGAGACAACAGATGAGCAAGCACTAACGAGAGGGTGAACCCAATTATAGAAAAGCGATCAATGCACGATCATTTTTTCCCCTTAAAGTAATGATGGTAGGATAGGAAGAAACAAAATGTGTTATTAAATGCGAAGCAGTAAACCATCCGATATAAATAGGAGGAAGGATATACGGTAAAAACTTTATAAAAGTCGCGTATCGATTATCACATGAATGTAGCTAATGAAAAATCTTCCACGCACCGAATTTGTCAAAGTAGTGGAAAAAAATGCATTTTGCCATTCAAAGTGAAAACGAGCGTCATGCAAATTTTAATTAACTTGAATAAATAATATTCTCATTTAAATTTAATTTGCATAGTTAAGGGGAGAGGGGAAAGCTTAAATGAGCAATGACGTTGCGTTTTATATGCTCAAACAGTTCATATTAACCATTATAATTTAAATGTATTAGAAATTTAAAGTTTTTATTAAAATTTTTATGTTTATTTTACTAAGACAATTTCATCCGAAGAATTATATAGTAAGATCTAATGCAAAATATATATAAAGAGAAAGTTCCCTTCGAAAAGGTTGCCAATCAAGATAGTGAAAGGACTGCGATACTTTCATTGGGAGTCGGTTGTTGTTTTCTTCAAAATCACTTTCAATGAAGAGGCAAAACGACACTGGTGAAACTGATGAAACAGACCTCTCGGGATAGTATACTCTTGAGTATCTGAGGAGTCAATTTGTTTTTCGCAAAAGCTCTCCTAACTGGAAAACGTTGCGAAATCTAATTTATCCAGCGACACTACGTGTTAACAATCATGTTTCAGAAAACAGTGATAAAGATCTGTGATGTTACTTTGCAAAAAATAAATAAATCGTTAAAACGGATAAAGGTAAGCTAAGATATATACCGAGATTTCCCATTTCATTGCTTTTCCGCAGGTACTTACCGTTACTTTTCTGCTAAAGGTAAACAAAAATTTCAAATCTCTTTATGAAATATTAACTATTCTTTTAGCAAAACATAACCATTTCGTAAAGAGGATTATGATTGAATTAATCTTTGGCGATTTTTTATCATAAAAATATACTAAAGAGACTGTCTATCCCTCACGCGAAAAGATGTTACTTTAATTCAGAAGGTAGTTTTCTTTAGTATCCAGTCTACTATGTTGGTTGTTCGTGTTATACTTGGGCATGATAATCTAGAAAGGCCATCTCTGAATGCTGGCATGAATCCTGTACAAGACTAAGTGCAACACAATATTTCATCACATAATCTTATTGTATATGTTCATAACTCCTGGAAAATGATTTAGCAAAAAGTGTGTTCTCACCACTAGAAGATAATCATAAATACAACCATAAACATTAACATTTATTTAGGTTGGTTGGTTGGTTTAGTCGAAATTTTGGCGTCGACTACTAAGGTCATGCTGCGCCTTTTACACAAGTTATATCTGTACACAGCCCGGGACAAAAACAACCATGCCCACGGCGGGATTCGATCCCACGACCAGGTGGACTCGAGAACTAGAAAGTCTACGCCCTAGCCCTCTCGGCCACCTGCATGGCCAACATTTATTTACGTTAATTACATGTTTGCTTAGTAATGTGAAGTACAAAATGACCAATAAATATACAAAACTGAATTATAGCAATTTAATACAGTATTTCCTACATGGGAAATGAATTAACAAAAATCACTGTTCTAAATGTACAGTACTTACCTATATGAAAATGTGTTTCCAAACGTAAACATTTAAATAAGACCAGTTAACGTTCTTACACCAATTTATATGAATATAGTTCATATAATTACAAGATGGGAAAGTGCAAAAGTATTAGTGCTGAAGAAAGTGCAGAGTGAAATTAATGGAAATCTCATCAAAGACAGAACGTTCACTTAGTGCAATATCATGACACTAAAAGCAAATCAAATCGGGACAGAAGAAAAAAACATGAAGTCCAAGATCAAAACTAAGTGATGAAGATAGCAGACGAATAATCCTCTTGGCTAAACGTGACACACAAAGGTTCCAGAGAAATTGTATCGCAGATGAATCTTCAAGTGTCGGCTCATACTGTTCGCGATGTTTTGAAGGATGTTACTCATATGGACTGCACAATGTTGAAGAAAAAAATAGCTATGACAACAACGACACTTTAACGCTCGCCTTTCTTGTGTCACATATTTCTGTGTGTTACAGCAAACGAAACCTTGCTATAACAAAAGGAGTCTTCTGGAAGAAGAGAGCTCAGTATGGTTGTGAATGTTTCATTACTCTGGCGCATCACTCATGGCAATCTATAGTAATGTAGGGATTGCCATAACACATTGCCACCGATCACATGTCGACTACCTTTATAGATCGGTCTTGCATCGAGATGCAGCACGAGATGAGAAAGGCGGGAGATCCGATTTCTGTAAAGAGGAGAGGAGGAGCATGGAATAGAGAAAGAGAGACAGTCGATTTACGTAAGACATGGAGAAAAGACTAGTCGGAGAGAGGATAAAGAGACACACGAGCAGATGGTAAGTGGAGAGATATTTAAGATATAGATATTGGGCTGTGTTTGTTTTGAGCATTCCAAATTTATGAATACAGTATTTGGAAACAACTGCAAGTATTGTTTATTAGTAACGTGCCTAAATATTTAGATTAAATGTTGTTGGAGATTAAGTTTGAATACTGAAACGTTTATTCCTATATTGTTAATGTTTGTAAGCATTCTAGTATATACAATTAAGCTTTGAGATATTTTTGGTCTAATAGGTTTGCAATCAAATTTAGGTCTTTAAGAAATTCTAATCAAGTTGAAACCCAATCAAGAATCGCTGGTTAAAAGATATTTTTCATTAACTTTATATTTCAAGTTATTGCTTTTGATATTCCAAGTGACAAATCTTTATTATATTTTTGTACCTTGAATTTAAGCTTTGATTATTGTTTTATTTTTGCTGATACAAGATTTTTGCTTAAATGTAATGTAGTGTTTTACGTCAGATAAAATTTTTGAGTGCCTTTATCTTTTTATTAACTTCCACTGCGTATCCGTGGCACGTGACAATGTGTCTTACATGCCAGCAGAGCAGGGAAGGAGGACGTGTTAGTTTAAATCAAATCAATATTTAATAAAGTTCCAGTAAATGAATACAAATGTAAAATATGATAAATGTCATTGACATAATTTGATTTCTTTTGGACACAGATAGTAATCAAATATTATACGAGGGTTGGGGCAGAAGTCATGGCAACTATTTTTTTTTCTTGTAGATATGTGAACGGATCACAAACCTATATGTGTCGTGTGGAAGTTCTGCAGGCATAGTGTGTATGCAGAACAACAGATGGCTCTGTGATAGCTGGTAGTAGCGCAACGAGGGCTGTGAAATCAGTCAGTTGGTGAGTGTCGTGCGATATGGAAGTAACCCGTGTTGAGCAGCGCGCTTACATCAAAATAGCCGTTCTCCGAGGGAGAAATGCGATGGAATGTCTCAGTGAATTAGTGGAAGCCCTTGGGAATAATGCCCTACCATACCGTAAAGTAGCACGGTGGGTAGGAAAGTTTCAGCAAGGACGTGTGCCAACCAGTGATGAGCAACCTTGAAGGCCATATTGCCCTGTATACTACCGTAATAAATTAGTGTGTTACGATATTTCAGTGCTGTTCATTGTCCACACTTGTAGTTGACACCTTGTCCTTTCGTCTGTATATGTCATATTTTCTAACCGGACTGGTATCTTCAAGAAAAAAAATAGTTGCCATGACATTTGCCCCAACCCTCGTATAAAGATTAATTAATAATTAATAATAATTATAAAGAATTAATTATTTTCTACAATCTTCCTATTGTCACCTGTTCGCTGATCTGGAATGGTCTTAAGCCCATCATGAGGAAGGTGGGGGCTCCGTTCTATGTGGAAGAATATGGGAAATGAATAATATAAGTCCTTGATAGATAAGATGAAAAATATCTAACCAAACTCGTTATGTCATTCTCAGAAGCATGAGTTATCGTCAAACCTGGAATCTTACATTTATGCTCGTGTTGCAAACTTTCGGGCGACAGCCCTACTTTGGGATATTCCTTTAAACTTGGCAGTAAAAGGTAGGCCTTGTTAACTAGATGGGCACCTTCCCACAATGAAATCTTGTTTAATTCGGTAGCTGACAAAATAGGACATAAAAGAATATATATTAGGCAATTGTTCTTAATGAATTATTCAACGTAAATCACCGAGGGCACTATGTGGAAAATCAATCCCACCAAAGTTCAAAACTATTAGAATTAATAAGTTGATAATCTTTATTAAGTGGATTCTACTTAGAATTAGTTCGCATGAATAAAATGGACCCACTTACTCTTAGAAGTTTTGCCATGAATCCTAATGCACGCCTCGCAACGCGACAAATCTGGCGCCAGCTCGCTAGCTGCAGCAAGCGCTCTCTCTGGTTTCGAAGAGTCGGGGTACTCTAAGTCGTTACGCTCAATTGTTGAATGTGGAGTTGCTTTCCTCTCCTCTTCTCTTGCCTTCACTTCTCTTAAAATCTATTCCACTCCTCTTCTTGAATTGTTAGCATGCGCGCTGTCGCTTTCCGCCATAGTCTTCTCTATGCTCGCCCGCTTTCCTCCTGAGCATTCTTTCTTCGCACGTCTCGCGGCCGGCTCGCTCGCTGACTTTCCTCGCATCAAGCACGGAACTTTCCTCGTCCCTTTTTCCTCTCGGCCACTGTCCTATCATCCTCCGTCACTTTTAATTCATTCCTTCTGCATTCCAAACTTCTCTTTTCTGCTGCCTTCACTCTCTTCCTCTCATTCTCGGTGCGTCGGCGAACTCTTCTCACTGCTTCTCCACGATCCGATTCTTAATGCTCTCTGTCTCTCTGTTCTTCTTTTTTCGTTTCCAACCTTATCTTCCTTTCTTCCGACTGGAATCTTCCAACTCAGTTTTTTCGCTGACATTTTGCGCCATAGAACATAAATCTTGGTTTTTGGAATGATGTGACATTATCTTCAAAGACAAAAAGCGTTTTACTTTGGACTCAAGAATGTACTGGCATGACTTGAGTAACGATAAAAAAACATATCTGATGGGTATCAGAGCAGTAGTGGAGGAATAATGGTTTGGGCGGGTTTAGGATATCAACATAGTTGTTGATCAGTACAAATATCAAGACTTTATTGGAGAACATTTGTTATCCACAAGACCTCTAATTAGTAGTGCAAACTGGATCTTACAGAAGGATAATACCCCTGCACATAAGGCAGCTTTGACAATGGACTCGTTCTAAGTGAACGGGGTGAAAAATTTGAAGTGGCCATCTCTTAGCCTTAAATCCCCAAGAAACTTATGGCTTCACTAGTGCGACGAGTTTATGCAAATGGAACACAATATTAATAATACTAGGTCAATGCCCGTCGCTTCGCTGACGGTAGATGAAAAACGGTCAAGGCCGTTATAATTGTCAATACCGAGCAGTAGGCATCTCAAGAATACAAATACGATTTTCGATTCAAGTTCTATTGTTTTATTTTTATTTTTAGAATAATTTAACACACAAAGGGATGTAAAAAGGTTAACATGAACATACACAATCTTAAGTAGAAATGCCTGAATCGACCACATTCTTAACACGGTATCCTTCATCGTCTTCGTGAACTTGATAATCAAGGAGAATTTTGATTCGTTGTGCTTAAGTTGCTCAAGACATTGCAACGTACAGTTGTCCATGCGAGAACACAAGTTACGAAAGCAAACTGAACTGGAAATTGGCGGCGTCCTAGTTGAAGTGGCAGGGCAGACTCGTGCGTAATTAACGGGGTTCGAGGAATAGTAACTTCTTTGTCTTTGTGAGATCCTATAGGATATGCAGTCATGTTCCGTTGCAGAGCCTCTCTTCCTTATTGAGGTTGCGAAGTGGCATGATTGGTGTTCTTGTGTGGAGGCATTCCATATATAGAGCTTGTCCTTCATTCGGAAGTAATCCACCGATACGCTGACATATTTCACTGAATACGTAAAGTATATAGACCATCACGTGCATTTGAATAGCGTCGTACTATAGCGACGCTTTCACTAACTGACGTACCCATTGAAGTAAAAGCAAATATACTGTTGTATGCACGGATACCTTTCATAAATCTTGGGTTGGACCATTGCTGCAGGTATTCTTGTGGTAGTTTATTTGGCGGAGTTAAAGCCACTTTGCCATTGAGACAGTACAGCATAGACGACTCATCTACTAAATGCTCCACAATGCACACACACATGGGACGTGTGCCAAATGAGTGAAAACTTTCTTCTAAATGGACAAAATCCTCTAAACGGTGGGTCGCAATTCACCTTGTAGGGTTCGATTGGACGTTGTGCGTATGTGCGCAGCATTGGCTGGTGTTTTTTGGATTGTTGCTCGATCTACTTTGGTCATGTGACTTTTTAGTGCCCCGGCCTGTCTTTCTAGTTGGCTTTGGCAAAAACTAATAAACGAAGATTAATGCAGCTTTCACAGTTGTATTGTTTTGGGTGTAACTTAAAAAATAGTGTATGATTTTCGTAATACGTCATATAGAAGCCGAGTTCTAGGCTAACTCTCTTAAGCTGGCATGCGGTCAATGTATACAAAACACACAACAGATGGCGTACAAGCAAATTAACCTATCTATTTGGAACTTTAATTAAATCTTGGTTGCCTGGATGCGAATGAGCAGGAGAAGAGTGGGGGCAACTCTCACTTTTGTGGCTGCCGACCGCCATTTTGATCCCGAATGCGCTCGGCCACGCAAAGGAGAACGCATGTTTTTTTGCTCAAAGACTCGTACGATACTTATCATCCCGTTTGGTAATGTTAGAATTCTCTTTATTTTTCTACTTTTCTGAACTTTTAATAGTTTAGCCTTTTAAAAAAAGTTACTAACATCGAATTTTAAAGAGCAAAAACGATGCAGGGCAACGAATTTGTTGCATTCTTGCATGTAGCAATCATTTTGACAAAGGCGGAAGGGTTCTTCGCTTTCCTGGCTTGCTGCAAAGAGGAAATTATGGCTAATTCAAATAAAAAGAAACGAGTGAGATCTTGAACACAGAAGAAAAATGTGACAGTTATTTCGAAAATGAACATAAGTGCTGAACACAGCATGAACGAATATTTAGGAGGCGTAATCATTAAAAATATTCTGAGATGAATAAAAAAATTGTTTCGTATGAAAAACACATCTGAGAGGCAGATAATAATGGAGCCAATTAGAATTTGACCTATCTAAGTAAAGAAGATGCTGACATATTAGTAAACTCAGAATTAGTTTTCAAAAGCATTACTTCACAACAAAAAAATTTTCACTGACATCTCCCTATTCTTTCATGTTGTGTGATAAACATAGCCACATAATTCTAAAACTCTTTCTTGAGAGGTAGGCTACATAAAATTTCGAGTTAAGATATCATTAAGAAATGTAACCCAGCCAAAATATCTGATTATGGGGGTAAGATATGTGCATGTGGAATAGTTTTGTAGTTTTTTATTAAAATTAAAAAAAAAAAAACAGAAAAACTTCATGCCTTTTTTTTTGTAAATTTATTTATTTACTAGCTGATTTGCCCGGCGGTGCTCGGGCTGTTTGTTTGATGAAATTTTGCAATATCTGAATTTGAATATAAACGAAAAAGCCTTAATAAATTTTTTATTCACTTTGGAAAAACGAAAAGAATTCTTTTAAATGTCCGCACAGGAATTTTGTGTCCAATTGGGTTCACACAGGAAAATTCGACATTGCATCCTTAACATTTTAAAATATCAAAGAAAGGCTATGGGTATTGATTTGTTTCTGTCTATGTTAAAAATACTTAATAGATGGATTGAGGGAGTTAATTAACTCTGTTTACAGCCTCAACATCTGTCATCAACATGTAACCGTTTCAATAGAGTGGTATGCAGTCACAGAGCGTGGAATCATGTCCTGAATGTGGTTGTTTATATTGATATTATCAGTTTTAGCAGCAAGGATTGGCGTCTCACACAATCAGTTGAGATCTTTAGAATTTTCTAATATGTAGATTTGTCAAATTTAGTTTTGGTGTCCATTACTACTACTAATTAGCGCTAATTTACAATTCCAAATTGCTTTAAGCATATTACTATAAGTTACAAGGGTGATTCTTTCGACAGTTCGTTCGTGAAAATACTCCATCGGTAAACTTCATTTTGGTCTTGGTCTGTAGAATTGTCAAATTTAGATTTTGTATCCATAATTACTATAATTTAGCAGTAATATGCATTTAAAAATTGCATGGTGATAGGATAAAATTTGTCTTTACGTACAGTACCTTTTTTACTATTAATTATTTAAGCGCAATTATTTCATTGGCCTTCGTGCAACGTTCTGCTTTTAACCTGCTCTATTATTAGCTCATGAGGAAAAGTACCTACACCTTTTCAACAAAAGCTTGAGCAGCTGCACGCCTAGAAGTTGTATTCTCTTATTTGTTTTAGAATAATTTCTAACATCTCTCCAAAGATTTTTATAAAAAAAAATAATAATGATTTAATATTTATTTATTTATTACTTTTTATAACTATTCCCCTTAAAACATGAATCATTAAGGCAAGCATCGTATCTGACGAAAAAGACGTAAAAGTCACCGCATCTTCTTAGTCGAAGCAACAATGTAACCTTCATTGTTTCTAACAAACGAAAAAATACTGATTGCTGAAATCAAACTTAGAAACAATGAATATTACATTGTTGCCTGGACCAATGACGTATATTAAAGATAGACTCCGAATCCTATTGTTAACAGCGGCAAAAA
>JAHWFO010017185.1:7101696-7125767 GCA_023313115.1 Rhysida immarginata
TATAAGTGGTGCCATGTCAGCCAGGATACGAGGTTTTCATTCCGTTCACCATACCATGAATATCGATTTTTTATCGATAATTATTATTTTTCCGAAATCTGAGGTCGACAGTGACCTTCCTCATGGTTTGAAGGTCAAGTATGCAAAATTTCATCAAGATCGGAATAAAACTGTAGATTTGTATAAAAAAACAAACCCACAAACAAATCCACAAACAAACAAACCCACAAACATCCTTCTTTATGTAGATAGAAGATTTGCAACCTACTGAAGCTCAGAAAATATGACAACGAAAGAGCTGAAAAGTATGCAAAAGAATTGGTCTGTAGACAAACTTTCCAGCAATTTAAAATATATTGTCATTTTCGCATGTGCTGGACGCCAGGTTCAGTGACAAAAATGCGCATGAAAAAATAAGAAGGAATTATAATGTTGAATTTCCTATATGAACGAAAACCTCATACCATTAAAGAACATCCGAAATATGAAACGCCAGATACTTATTTCGAAGTCTACGCCTTCATTCAAGTGCAACTCATGACTCTGAAGACTCCAAACTGAAGATGGGAGTCAAGGGAGTTAATTGATTTATCCAGACGATGTATTAACCGATGGAGGGTCACGATCTGATTAAGACTATTATTTATTACATAAAGACATACAAAATAAATATTTTGCAGTTCAATTGATCATTATTTCTTAAATTATCATATCTATTCGAAATATGAACTCTGAATAAGAATCTTACTGACTTTTCAAACCCTCTTATCCGTTAGGATCGCGGGGGCAGCAGCCCTATGGAGGATCTCCAGCGATCGCGATCTTCCGCCATCAGGCGCATGTCCTCTCTGGCAATATCCAAGCGACTCGAACCCAGATTCTCCATTTAGTCTAGCCACCTGGTTCTAGGCCGACCCCTTGGTCTCTTACCCACCGGCTTGGAAAATATCAACTGCCTAGGAAGACCAGTTTCCGGCCTCCGTACCACGTGGCCATGCCAACGCAACTGAGATCTCTTATGCGGAGAAGTAGCTGCTCAACACCTAAAGACTCCCTTATTGTGCTGTTGTGCACTCTATCTAGTAGGGTAACACCTGCCACACCTCTCAGAAATCTCATTTCGGCCGCTTGTACCCGCGATCGCACTGTTTCGGTCATTACCCAAGCCTCATGACCATAGGTGAGAATGGGGACAAAGATAGATTTGAAGACGGAGAGCTTGTCTTTGTTACCCAGCTCGCGTTTCGTTACCACGGATCGCCACAGTTCATGTATGACACAGTTTTCTGCACCGATCCGAGCATCCAATTCTTTCTCCTGTCGTCCATCACTCGCGAATGCAATCCCGCGATACTTGAATTTCTCCACCTGTCCCTAACATGGAGAGCACACTAAGCAGGCTGTCTTGAAAGAACCAGAACCTCGGTTTTAATCACACTGATCTTCATCCCAGCTTCTTCACATTTGGCTGCAAACCGGTCTAGTGCATGCTGAAGGTTCGTGCGAGAAGACCCAAAGAGGACAAGGTCGTCAGCAAAGAGCAACCTCTCCACTAGGCTGTCGCCCACACACAAACGCTCATCGCCTCGGCTGCCCCTGTCTATCTAGTCCATAAAGATAATGAACAAGAGAGGCGACAGTACGCACCCTTGGCGGAGTCAAGCACCCACGGTGAAGGGTCTTGACTTAATGCCATTTATCCGGACACACATCTCAGAGCTTTCGTACAGAGACATGCTAGCAACCAGTAATTGCCCATCCACTCCATACTCTTGCAACATTTGCCAGAGCTTCTCCCGAGGAACTCTTTCATATGCTTTTTGGAGGTCCATAAAACAAGCGTAGACATCTTTTGCATACTCCCAGGATTTCTCCAAGATTTGCCTTAGAGCAAAGATGTGATCCGTCGTGCTTCTGCCAGGTCGGAAACTACACTGCTCCCCCGACAGTTTGGAGTCGATTATTTCCCGACTTCTCTTCTCCACACACTTAGCGTACACTTTCCCAGGAATGCTGAGCAAAGAGATGCCTCGATAGTTATTGCAATCTCTCTGATCTCTCTTTTTGAAGATAGGCATCACATTTCCTGTCTGCCATTGCTTAGGGGCCTGTCCAGATATCCAAGCAACTTGACACAGTCGAGTCAGCCACAGGATACCATCCTGATTTAAGGCCTTTAACATCTCTGGCCGGATTTCATCATCACCTGCAGCTTTGCCAGTCTTCAGGGACTTAACTGCCCATCTGACTTCTGCTTCAGTGATACTACCGTGACTATTCTCTGCTCCAAGGTGCACCTCAGGTGCCTCAGTTGTTGCTATTACGGATTAAGAAGAGATGCAAAGTATTCCTTCCACCTTTGCAACACGCTCTACTCCGTTTTCAGAAGCTTCCCATCTGAACTCTCTTAATAGTTTGTGGTGAAAGAGACTTCTTTCCACAGAGGCGGCGCACGGTCTGCCAGAATACCTTGTTTGCCGAACCATAGTCTGCCTCCATTTTCTCCCCGAACTTCTCTCAGGCCTTGGCTTTAGCTGTTGATACTGTCTTTACTGCTGTTTTTCGCGCCTCTGTATCGCACTCGACTCGAAGTTTGCTTATTTGCAACTCATAGCAAATAGGCTTCCTTCTTTGCCTTGACAGCTTCTTGGAGTTCACCGTTCCACCATGCAGTCCTTTTCTCACCGCCCTGTTCCACACTCAGCTGCTTACGAGAACAGCACAATGCAGCCGAAGTAATCACAGCAGTTTTAAACAACTGCCACTCCTCTTCAACAATACCACGATCACTGGCTAGTTCTTTGAACCTTAAAGATATGTTATCTGCAAAGGTCTTCCTCACAGCTCTATCCTCCAATGTCTCCCATTTGATGCGCCAAGTTTGTCTGAACATAGTATTTCGGTTGGCATGGATTCAGAGAACCGCAAAGTGCAGACAACAAGGTGGTGATCAGTTGATGTTGATAGTTCTACCCCGCTTCTCACACGAGTATCCAACAATGATCGGATTAAGTCGGCTCATACGATTACAAAATCAATCAGTGACTTCTGGTCCATTGCATCCCTATACCAGATATACTTATGGACATCCATGTGCTCGAAGAAGGTGTTTGTGATGGAAAGTCCATTGTTGCAACAGAGATCCAACAAGCACCTCCCATTCGCATTTAAATCGGTGTCACCATTCCTCCCAATCACGCCTTTCCACGTTTGGTCATCAGCCCCTACGTGTGCATTGAAGTCGCCCACCAGAATGACAGAATCCGCACTCCCTCTCCTGCTAAGAGCAACATCAACTTCATCTAGAAAGAGTGGGTACTCTGTGACTGCATTCGGAGCATATGCAACGAATAGAGAGAGAGAGACCGTTTCCCTATCTGAAGCCTCAGGAGTCATAGTCTTCCACCTAAGGGGGTCCCATCTGCAACATAATCTGCCAGCCGGGGACTTGTGAGTATCCCCACTCCCGCCTGGGCAGTCATGTTAGGGTCGACACCAGAGTAGAAGAGCTTCCACCCTCCTTCTAAGTCCACAGTTCCAGAACCCGGACGTTTCGTAGAAGTAATACCTATGATATCCAGTCGATACCGTTTGGCTTCCTCCACTAACTCTGATTCCTTTCCTGTCATGGAGAATACGTTCCAAGTGCCTATTGACAGCACCTGATCTCGTTGTCGCTTTATCCGTTTCTCCTCCTGGGGCTTCTCCTCCTGGGGCTTCTCGAAAAGTGGGGCTTCTCGGAGACATTGCTCTGAGATAACAGCCGGGAGACTGTCGACTATTTTTCGAACGAGAGCCTCTGCCTACTCCCGAACGCGGGTGACGTTAACCTGCACCACACCCGATGCAGTATGACTTCTCTCAGTCGTCGACATCATGCGATATGTGTTTGTTTGGATATTCTTCGTCTCACTTCTCAACCATGACCTTTCTGGTAAGGGTGACCCTAAAGTAGCAGTGCTACAAAAAGCATAGCTCACAGAATCCCTGAAACACCCAAACCCCTGACCCATGGCAAGAGGGCATCCACTCAGGGGCTAAATAAGAATCTCTCACCAAATTTGCAAAATTTAAAATAGCGATTTCCATGGCCGATCCTTAACTTCCAGAGCAGGCTTCCTCTGCGAAAGCCCGCTGGCCCACTCAATTTTATTTATTTTCTTTTATTTATTTGTTTTTATTTTATTTTAGTTTATTCTTCTTTCTATCATATTTCATTTTCCTGACCTTTACTTATTAAGTACCGAAAGCTGCTTTATGCTATCAATGTGGGGAAACATGTCTTGTCTGTCTGTCTGTCTGTCCGTCCGTAACTTAACTCCTCCGAGGTATGAAAGATTTTCAAAATCTGTTTTCGTCAGTCGATGAATATGGTTCATGGCACGAAACAATCACAAATACTATCTAAATCGATTCAGTAGCACGTGTACAAATAATATCTTCATGACCCCACCTAGCAATTTTCAATGGAGGGACATATTAAGTAATATATCAAACAAAGCGTAATGACGAGATAGAAGCGGTTATTCATTACTATTTTCGTCAGTCGATGAATATGGTTCTGGGAATGAACCATTTTGAATTGGTTGAAATCGAAACAATGGCACGTGCTCTAATGGTACCCTTATGACACCCTCAAATATTTTCAATGAAAAGATATGGCATGTAATATATCAAAGAAATTGGGATGATGTGTCATGAATGAATACAACGTAAAATCATCGATAGTCGAAATTGGTTCCAAGGAACCTAGTTTACTGGAACCATTATGGTTCATTGGAATTTTCAATACTAAAATATGCCATGTAATATATCAAACGACTTGGAATGATGTGCTATGAATAAATATAACAGTCGCATTCAATACATTTCACTTAAGGGAAAGTGACTTTGTCTTTGCTTTTGAAAAGCAAAGAAAATAGGTTTTCATTGTGAATGAAATCGGAAGTGAAAAGATCACTTTTGCTAATTTTGTTACTTTTGTATCGTCAGCCATAAATAGCATGATGAACATATTGAAATTGTTTGAAAAATAGTAAGTGACTTATTGATTGTGAAAAATCTTTTTTATTGTTTGCCATGGTTTTATCTAGGACAATTAATACTGGATTTGACACTGACGCCATATGTAGATTTGTATGCGGCCCAAGAAGTGACGTAGAGATACAAAGAATTGATATCCTGGTAGTGAAAATTGTCAAAAGGACGTACAAAGCAATATATGCCGTTGTTTGTTTTGGATAAAAATAAATTTATTCGATTTTTTGAAACAAGTATTTAATAATTTTTATATAATGATGCCATCTAGTTTTAATGGCTCAATTGTTAGACTTTTAAATATATTTTTAAATTAGTAAAACTAATTGTAATCTGGATGCTCATATAAATCATTTTCAACTGTAGCTTATTTGGATTTCATTATAAAAATTTGTAAGATACAGTTTTGCAAGTATATCCATATTATTGACTTAACATATTAATAAACATGCTATCTAAAATTACAGAAAAGAGAAAAATTTCATTAAATTTGCTGATCTGGAAACTGTCCAAAATTATATAAATTCATATATACTTTAGCTTGTTGGTAAAAAATGAAACACTTAAAATTCCTCCTGCATGACAAGTCCACAACTAAATAAATAAAGCGGCAAAAATTATGAACATCTCACAGCACTTTGTACGTCCTTTTGACAATCTTCACCACCAGGGTATCATTTCCTGGGCCGCATTTGAACAACCCCTCCTAAAGAGGAAGCCTGTGCACGGAAACGTCATATATTGTTATATCATCTAAGTAGGGCATTGTTATTCGTATTTCTACTAATAATAAGCCCTAAATTTGCATAACTATAATGATGTAACAATATATGACGGTTTCCGTGCAGAGGCTTTCTCTTTAGGAAGTGTTGATTTGAATTGCATTCGCTCTAGGTGAGTGTCAATTCCATTGTTAATCGTCCTAGGTTTTATTATTCCTTAATTTATAACCAAAAAAATTTACAATGTTCAATACGTTACTTACGTTTTTAAAATACAAGTTTTATCGGTGGGCAATCATCGAAACGAGCGAAGCGGCGATTCAATATGGCTACCACTAAACCGGAAGTTAGTAGCTGTAAAGCCAGAAAAGTAAGAAAAGCGCAAGGGAAAGTGGGTACCGAATCGCTTTCAGAAAAGTGACTTTTGAGACTTCGCTTTCTTGAAAATGACGTCACTGAAAGTGACTTAAGCAAGATAAGTGAGATAAGCGAGAAAAGTTAAGAGGTTGTGAACGCGACTAATGTAAAATTAATGATAGTCGAAATTGGTTCCAAGGAACCTAGTTTAGCAGAACCATTATGGTTCACTGTAACTTTCAATGCTAAAAAATGGCATGTAATATATCAAACATCTTGAAATGATGTGTCATGAATGAATATAACGTAAAATTAATGATAGTCGAAATTGGTTCAAAGGCACTTGGTCAACTGGAACCATTATGGTTCATTGGGACTTGCAATGCTAAAATATGGGATATAATATATCAAACAACTTGGAATGATGTGTCATAAATGAATAGAAGGTAAAATTAATGATAATCCAAATTGGTTCAAGGTACGAGATTTAATGGATCATTATAGTTCATTAGAAACTTACAATGTTAACATAGGGCGGTTAAAAATATGGTTCCGCGAATGGTTTAGTTTAACCTTTCGGTATATGGTTATGTCATTCCTTAATGGTTTATTTGTATTTGCTTTCATATTTATTTCTATTCTAAATTTTATTTATTTTCTTTACTTTTTTCTAAATTTTATTTTGTTCTTACTTTAGTTTATTATATAGTGAAACTCTCCCACCCCCCCTTTTCACCTACTATTCTCTATTAATCCTCTTTACTCCGGGCACCCAAGACCTGACCTTGCCCAGCACCCTTCTTTCTTGCTACCGACCTTGATCTCCCCCTCCTAATCTTTTTATTGTTTGTCCTCGATCTCCAAGAACTGTGCAGCTACAAAGATAGCTTCCACGAATTAGCACCTGTGACTTGACACATTCACTGCGTTTACATGCACACTTTCGATCCGGATCGAAAGACCAGTTTCAAGTTAATCCTGAAAAAAGTGGCATGTAAACAGGCTTCAACACCCCGATCCGGATCGAATTCAATCCAGTCGAAAGAGGTGGTTTGAAACCAGGGAAACATGCCTCAGGAAAGAGGTCTATCCACTAATGTGCTTGTAAACACCCCGATCCGGATCGAGTTTAAATTTGCTGTTTTGTTGAAAGAAAAAAATATAGAAAAATTTAGCTAAAATAAGTTATTGGTTGATTTACACCTCAAAACAATTAATATCTATAAATAAATAAATGAATAAATTTTAAAATACATTGCATGTTTAGTTTTTTTTTTGTAAATTTTTTTTATCAAAATGTCATTTTTCCAAATTAAAATTTTTCAAATTTTCTATCAAATTGGGGTTTTATATATATTATCAAAATGTAATTTCATAATTTTTTATCAAATTGTAATTATCAAATTAACTTTAATATTTATATCAAAAATTCCAATTTAACAATTTCTATTTTATTAAATTATAATTTGATAATTATTTATAATTGTTATAATTGTAATTTGATAATTTTTATAATTTAATAAAATTAAAATAAACTATTAAATTGAAGTTTTTGATATAAATCTAAAAATTAATTTGATAAAAATCTATTAAAATTATGTTTTGATAAAAATAAGTATAAAAAACTTAAACATGCAAATGCATTTTAAAAATTATTAAGAATATTATTTCGATGTATAAATAAATCAAAAACTTGATTTAGTTAACATTATAAATAACCTCAACCTTATTATTTAAATATAGAAAATTTTAATTGAAAACAAAATTTAAAGGAAAAATCAATAATTACAAAATTTATTGATTGTCAATTATATTTCCAGACGATAATGAGAAAATTTTTAAAAATTGTATTTCAGCCGTATTTTAGAGAAAGGGTAATTCAAGTGATAAGGCCGACTGAGCCAACAATGGCGGATTCTGTAACAGATGCCAAAGTCTGTCGACTTTCCTAATCTAGAGCTTTACCCACAGGGAATCTTATAGGACTCGATCCGGATCGAGTCAGATGCATGTAAACGCGAGGCAATTTTGGATTAGCTCAAGTCGATCCGGATCGAAACGTGCATGTAAACTTAGTGATGGACCCTTCAACAGCAATAATTGTTTGCAGAAGTTCACCTAAAGAGTCATGGTGCCCTGTACTGAGCTGTGCAATATTTGTTGTGTGAGATTACCCTCAAGCAAGTCTAGCAGATAAGAGCACCTGGCATTGGAATGTAATGTTTACCATGCTATAGTTCATGCCAGATGCTCAAATATTACTATCAATGCTCTCTAGTCCGCTCAAAAAGACGACTTACCCTGGCAATGTCAAAGTTGCTCAGGGAAACAACTAGAACTCGAGAAAAGAACTCCTTCACTTTACGGCAATAATGACTCAACAATGAAAACAGATATACTGGCTTCTATCTTATGGTGTATTAAAGTGAATTTGAAAGAAATAACTTATTATGGATCTTGCAAATTCGGTTGAATCTTTATCTAATAAATTACAGGACATTCATGCTGACCTAAGGCAAACCCAAGTTAAATTAGCAACATGCGAAACCACGATTACGCAACTTACTGCAAAAATTGAAACGTTGGAAAAAGAATTACAAGCTTTCAAGTCGCAACTAGTAAATAGTTGTTACGTGTAAAATTTAATAATTGAAAGTCGAGTACGCAGTGGAATAATCGAATGACACGTAAGCAGTAGGCGTGAAAGTAAAATAAAGTATTTATTTTCAAATTGAATAATAAATGAGTAAATGGCACCTTAAAGCTATAAACAAAACAAAAATATCTCAATAATATGAATTAGTAAAAATATCAAATAAATAAACACCAAATGGCGAACAATTTTAGTCCACCACCCAAAATAAAGACGACACTTGCTTAATTAGCACACACACACTTGCCACTAGCACTAATAGATCTGCACTTGGATCGTATATTCAATAAGCAGCTTGAAGGTGTAAAAACAATCAGAAATATGATAAAATAAACTATTCGACGATGTTGCCGGCACTAACACACTCTAACATTTCACATAGATGCCACAATACACTGAATAACATTAACTGAACATTAATCAGAGCTCCTTCATGAAGAACACTATTGCGTAATATGCTTTGCACAATAATCATGAGCCAATGCTCTAGAAACATTAATAATAGACACAGCCGAGAAAAACAAACACAATTGTCTCTGTCCGGTGAATTTGAAATTCTAGAGGATAAACCTTAAAGCCGAGATGCTGCTGCACACTCCTAAATAGAACGGAGAATAAGCACTTTACAAACTTAGAACTTATGCCGGAATATGAAACGTGCGTCGTCGATAAATACTCGTTGCATTCGGCCAGACGTTTCGACAAACCAATAATTTAATGAAGCTCGGTTTAACATTAAGGAGAAATATATATATTGAGTCACTCTAAACGAGAACGAAGCCTAGTCCGTCCATCAGATAGGCATCTAGTCCGAAAGGCCACAGTCCGCGTAGATAGGAAATGTAGCTAAGCCGGTAAGCTTTCAATTCCGCAAAAATTAACAACGCAAAGTTAGCGTTTAAAAATAACTGAGTTTTAATGCTTACCAAGCAGTCTATACGGTCCAACGAGGAATCTTATTTCCTTCACCCTCGTCCTCCTTCGGAAAAGCTTTAGAGTTCACTCTGCCACGTATGCACCCCGACGGCTTCGTACTAGCGGAGTTCTCCTCTCCTTCGTCGCTCGTCGAAGATGCAAGCTCGCCGTAGCTAGTGGTCGCTGGCGCCGGGTCGGATATATCAGTCTTTCTATTCACAGCATTTAGGCAACCCATCACGCTGCCATAACCAGCTATTTGGCCATACGGGCTGTTTTTCCTCCGGCTCCATTTCTGACGACCTCTCCATAAGGCTCTCCCTCTCCTTCTTCCCGGATCTCTTGATTCCACCTCTTCGTGACGAAACTCCCGCTCTCTTTCCTCATTGGTCGGGTCTTCATGACGCTTTTGACGTCGAGCATCGCCACGCTTCCCTTTCCAGCTCGATGAATAGAAGTAACGAGTGTGGAAAGGGGCGATGACGTCATCGGAAGTTTGACTGACGCTCAAATTCCGTGACAATAGTATTCAATCACAACAACTTTCTGATGTTGGACTAATCTTGATTATGCTGTTGAAAATATTATTTCTGAATTCCATGATAGAGTCAACCGTCAATGTAATGCTATAATTTATAACCTGTCTGAATCTACCCATCTTAAGTGATGATAAAAAGACTCATGATAGGTCAAAAATTAATAAAATTCTAGAAGTCATGATGATTGATCCTGTTGGGTATATACAGACCATCTATAGAATAGGCAAAGCCACAAGTAATCGGCCTCGTCCTATTAAGGTGGTGTTTCGATCTGCTGCTCTGGTGAATGAATTGCTACGGAAATTTCCTATCAATGATATTAGTGCCTGTGATAATTCCCCCCGTTATGTATTTTTATCTCGAGATCGTACTCAGAAGTAGCGTCCTTATCTCTTTGACATCAGAAAGAAACTTAATGATCGCATTACAGCCGGCGAGGAAAACTTAACAGCGGGGGAGGCCGTGGCCTGGTGGGCTTTAACTGAAACACAACTTCTGTGAAGTTACGCAACATCGGGCGCGGCTAACCACTGGATGGGCGACGATCACCCTCCCCCCTCCGGCTGCTACGACCATCATACAGCAGCCGTTAATCCAGGTTCATCCAGGGACCGAACTCGTCGGCCTCTGGCCATGCAGGCCCTGGATGGACGCATTGGATTACATTGAATATTAAAAAAATTTTTTAATAATGTTCTAGAATTGTTGTTAAACAAAAAAAACTAAATAGCTCCAACGGGATTACTAATCTACATGTTTATTATCAAAATGTCAAAAGACTTCGGAGTAAATTTGAAACCTTGAGATTGCACTTGTCATTCTGTCAGTATGATATTCTTGTTTTTATTGAAACCAATCTGTTCCCTGATAGTAGCGACTCTGAACTATGGCACTCAATTACATAATGATATTGAATGCTTATTTGTATCTATTTCACTTGGGTATAATACTTACATAATTATCGGTGGTGTTTATATACCTCCTGGTCAACCTTTTAATACTTACTCTAGCTTTGTTTCTTGTGTCGACCAAGTATTGCGCAATTATCAAAATGTTACACATGTTTTACTTCTTGGTGGCTTTAATCTGCCCAATACTGACTGGACTAATCCTGATATTGTGTCGGTATCCTCCTCATAACTGGCCTTATTGAATATGATCACCTATTATAATCTTCATCAAGTAATCAAAGTCAAAAATAGAAGAGGTGTCTTACTCTCTGAGTGATATTGCGAACCAGGAAGATAATGATCCTATTTTAATTGCTGATCTATATCATCTGGCACTTACTTTTCTCTTCCCTACGAGATGTATACTTAATATAAAAGCGCAGGTTAATACTCCCAATTTTCGTTATTGTACACTTGATAATACTTTTTCCGATTTGGCTATGCTTGATTGGATGAATTGGAACTGGAATTTGGATTTAATGACCTTTTTACTATATTTAGTAATATCTTAAAAGAGACTATCTTACGCCATACTCCAAGTAGGAAAACTGGTATCGACAATTTCCCTTTTGGATTTCCTCATCACTCAAAGCGCTTATAATTGAAAAAAAGATTTTGCATAAGGACTATAAGCCATCATTACGTTCATCTGATTACCTCAAGTTTGTTTCCATCCGTAGACGCTGTCGTGGCCTCACTAGGCAGTGTTTAAAGATTATACTTTCCAAATCCAAGAATCTCTTCCAAATAATCCGAAATCATTTTAGAGTTTCATTCGTAACTGCCAACGCTGTTCAGTACATACCCCTATACTTAAGCACAACGATGCATCAGTAAGTGACCCTAAAGCTATATGTGAATTATTTACACAACATTTTGCCTCGGTATTCACTGGGAATGATACGCCTAATTCCGCAAATGACAACCCTAATCATTCGATCACTCAGGAGGATACGTCCTTTCCGCTATCGTCTTGCCACGTTACCTTATAAAGGTTATGGCCCGGATTGTATTCCCCCCAGTATTTTAAAATATTGTGCCACTCTTTTATACTACCCTGTTGCTAATTTGATTAATCTGTCCTTCCAATATGGATGTTTCCCTGCCATTCTGAAGAATAGTTATGTTGTATCCATTCAAAAATCTGGTTCATTAGCCAGTGTCTGTAATTATCGACCGGTTATCATCCAGAATGTTTTAGCAAAGGTTATTTAGAAACTGCTATTATCTAAAATTGGTAATCTATTGAACAGACATATCTCCTCCTTCCAACATGGATTTATTTCCGGCAGATGTACTGTAACGAACTTATTTCATTTCAAACCCACGTAATATCTGCCTATAAAAATAACAAATTGACGCTATGTGTCTGGGTTTCACAAAGGCCTTTGATAGAGTAGATCACTCCATACTTCTGAACAAATTAGAATCTTATGGGATCACTGGTTCATTATTAGCATGGTTTTATTCCTATTTAAAAGATCGCCAATTAATTGTTAGATATGTTTCCTCGTATTCACCTTCATGTATTGCATCATCTGGTGTACCGCAAGGATCACACCTAGGACCAGTTCTCTTTGATCTATTTATTAATGACTTGGTTAATGTTGTTGACGTTCATTTGCTGCTATTTGCCGACGACGTGAAACTCTACTGGCCCGTCTCTTCTGCTGATGACTGTGAAAAATTGCATCACAACATGTATGCAGTCCAAAACTGGTGTATACAAAATCGTATGGCCCTGAATCCTCTAAAAGTGTAAATGTATGGCCTATTATTATAGATCACACACAATAACTAGCTTCGTATACAATATTTTTGATGCCTCATTAATTCGGTGCTCTAGTATTCTGGACCTTGGAGTTCTTCATACTCACTCTTTAAGTTCAGAGCCCCATGTTCATTATATTATTAAAAAAAGCGAATAAAGCTTTAGGACTACTAATTCGTTCTTTTAAATTTATTAACAAACCCTCAGTTTTAATTCTTCTATTTTGCACTTACGTTAGACCTATTCTAGAATACGCTTCTGTCGTTTGGAATCCATCACAGCTGGGTCTTATTGATGAAAATTCAATCTCTTCAAAGAAGGTTCATTCATTTTTTATCCTCTCGATTTGAGCTTAAATCCATAACCACTTCCTGTGAACAGCATCCATTACTATTAAGACTTCCGCCATTAGAGAGTAGACGAAGGATTCAAGATGTTCTCTTTGTCGATAAATTGATAAATGGGTATATTAATTCCCCGAACTTCTGAGCAGAGTTAATTTCAAAACTACCTGATGAAAGGAAATATGGCCCTTTATATGAGGGAACTAGCCAATCCTGGCTGTATGTGATGGGCTGAAAACTGCTTATTGGGTAGTTTTTTCCGTCAACCATTTAATTAATGAAGTATCGATTATAGGTCCCATATCTAAATTCAATATCGATGTTTTCTCAACTTGATGTATTGCTATGCTTTCGAAAGAATATTGGAGAGGGAGAAATACTGGTATCATTTGACATAGTTTCTCTTTTCCCCAGTATTCCGTTAAAAGTTACAATTGAATGTTTAGCCGATATCTTAACCAAAAACGAAGTACCGTCTAACATACAAATTGAATGTCTTAGATTGATCAACCTTTGCATCAATAATAATATTTTTTGCTTTAAGGGAAAAAATTTTAAAATGACAGAAGGAACGCCCATGGGTTCCTGCCTCAGCCCGATCTTGGCAGAAGTCTTCCTAAAAAGTTTTGAAGACATACTCAGATCGTCCAACTTCTATTTTCCGGATTGCTGGTACCGCTACGTTGACGATATTTTCACCATTTTCGACACAAGTAAGTGCAATATAAACGATTTTCTTACCCACCTTAACAGTTTCTTTCCCTCCGTACAGTTCACCGTAGAAATAGAAAAAGAACAGAGGCTCCCCTTTCTCGACGTCACCATCATAAGAAGACACAACAAGCTGGAGTTCGATGTATACAGAAAACCCAGTAACGGACTCAACTACATACCAGCGGATTCCAGCCACCCGTGGAACCAGAAAATGGCAACCTTCATCACCATGTTAGATAGAGCGCTAAACATTCCCTTAAGCCAAGAAAGGTTCGAAAAAGAAATCGATTCCATAAAAAAGATTGCCACTAGGAACGGCTTCAACGAACGTACCATAGTGGACCTTCTCCGGAAAAGGAAATATAAAAAGTTCATCAAAGATATCACAACTTTGGGAAACCACAAGAACCAAGAACGGAGGATATCATTACCATATAACAAACAGCTCGTTCGAGGACTAAGTTCTGTCTTTAAGACACAAGGTTTCTCCGTCTGTTACAGCAACCCGAATAAGATTAAAGACCTGCTCCCAAATCCTAAGGACAAAATTCAAGATTTACAACAGCCAGGGATTTATGAAATTAAATGCGCCCAATGTGAGAAGGTTTATCGAGGCCAGACTTTTCGAAACATCGGCACAAAATATAAGGAGCACATGAGACATAGGAAGTTTGGGAGAGCAAATCAGTCAGCAGTGGCCAAGCACTCATTGGACACAGGCCACAATTTTCCCATTAAAAATGTAAAGTTATTATTTTCAATAAAGAACAAACAGCTGTTGGATTCTTTCGAAAGCATAGCAATACATCAAGTTGAGAAAACATCGATATTGAATTTAGATATGGGACCTATAATCGATACTTCATTAATTAAATGGTTGACGGAAAAAACTACCCAATAAGCAGTTTTCAGCCCATCACATACAGCCAGGATTGGCTAGTTCCCCTCATATAAAGGGCCATATTTCCTTTCTGAAACCTTCTTATAGTAGGGTAATCATTTGGACTCAAGGCTCGTCGTTTCAAGTCGGGAGATTCACTATTAGGACGGACAAGCAGAAAGGACCCCTCCTGGATAGCTCGGAAATCTTCGCTCAAGGCCGCTCAGTACTCTTCCCGGTGCGTCCTTCTCAGGACGGCAAACTCGGCACCACACCGTGAAACTGAAGCACTCTGGTTTCTTCACTTCTCATCGAGTTCAGGTCAGTTCTGTTTCTCCTCTCTGTTAACTAACGTTATCAATTATGTAAGATGGCTTCATCGGTTTTGTCTAGCTTAAAAGCCAAATTGTCATCAGGCAAAGCGACAATCGACAATCGAACAGCGCAGGGAAAACGAAACGAGCGGTCCGAAAGCAACGCTTTCACTGCCATACTCATCCAGGAAGTAACCAAGGGAAGTACACTGAACTAGGCAAGAAGCCAGATGAACCCTAGTTAAGTCATCCAGGGGATAAGATGGAGTTTTTCCCTATAAGGACGATGAAGTTGATTGTTGATTGACGAGGGACATGGAGCTACGAGATCCAGTAATCGGGAAAGATGGCCTTTTGAATGTCGTCGAAATCGATGTCCAGGACGTGACGAGGCCTGCGATGCCTGAGGAAACTTCTAAATGTGAGTGGATGCTCCAGAATATCTGCAACCAGAGGATTTGGATGGTCCTTGATCTTCAGAAGCAACTTTTTCAGCGACTCCTGTACATAGCTACCAATTGGAGATATATGGAAATCTTCAGCAATAGAAATATTTGTAGCGACTCTCCTGTCAAGTTGGGCGATAGTCCTCAGAGTAACGCTTTGGAAGGTCTGGAGATCCTTCCATCTGGATCTGCATATTGTAGCCCAGGCAGGCATACCATAAAGAAGAATGGTTCGTATAACCATCTTATAAAGCAAGAGTTTGCTATCCATTCCAAGGGCGCTGTTTCGCCCCAGAAGAGCAACTAGACTAAAATTGGCCTTACTTATCGCATAGGAGACGTGGTCACTCCAATTTAGCCTGGCATCTACCATCACTCCGAGGTATTTGTAATTCTTAACCCATTCGAGCTCTTTACCAGAAAGGAAGAGAGGACTCGGTGGTTTCCGAAGTTTCTTCGTAATGAACATTGCCTTGCATTTGTCAACGTTCAGGTCGAGTCTCCACTTTGCAAACCACTTTTCGCACAATTGTAAGACCTTTTGTAAGCGTGATATGACGTGAGCGGGATTGCGGTCAGTAGTCATGATGGCCGCGTCATCAGCAAACAGATATAGTTTGCACTTGGTAAAAGTTGGGAAGTCACTGATGAAAAAGTTGAACAATGCAGGCCCTAGGACAGAGCCCTGGGGAACACCAGCATTGACGTCACAAGGGTTTGACATGGAGCAGCCAACCTTGACACGAAATATCCTATTTGAGAGGAAGGAATTAATCAAGCTAATAAGTTTGTCCGAAAAACCACATGTAATCATCTTGAATATGAGGCCGTTGTGCCAAACCTGGTCAAAAGCTTTACGAACATCCAAGAAGACAAGACCACCATACTTAGCACAGTTAAGAGGAGTGTTTAGGTCTGCAACAAGCCTCCAGATCTGAAGTTGGCAGGAGTGACCTGGGCGAAAGCCAAATTGCTCATCACGAACGAGATTGTTTGCTACACAGAATTCGTTAAACCTCTTCAGAATGCAGCGTTCAAAGACTTTGGATAACATAGGTAGTAAGCTTATGGGCCTGTAGCTGACAGCAAGAGCAGGGTTTAGACCAGGCTTTGGTATGGTAACTATGACGGATTCTTTCCACTGGTCGGGGAAGTAACCAAGTTTCCAGCAGTCATTCATGGCTTTGGTGATGATCGAAATAACATTAGAAGGCAAGTTCTTGAGAGCACTGTTAGTGATGCAATCAATGCCCGCTGCTTTCTTTGTCTTAAGTCGCTTGATGACGTCGGAGATTTCTTGGGCACTAATGACTTCCACAGGGATGGGAACACGATGAATGCACTGGTAAGCGATGCACCCATTGTTAACTAGCTGAGTGTTTTGAAGGCTGTCCAAGTCTGTCTCACCAGATTGTCGATTGTCATCAGGTAGTTCACTTTTCGGAGTCAGGACTCCTGGTTGCTGAATGATTGTAGCAATTGCTATCGAAAGAATTCTCCATCTTGTAAGGTTGTATCTTTTCAATCTACTTTTGTTGTGGAAAAAGAGTGTTTTATTTATCTTTACATCACATTTATCCACATATTTTTTCTCTTTGTTAATGATAACATTTTCTGAAGTCCTTAGATCCCCATGGGCAGTAAAAAAATTTGGCTGGATTCTTGTTGCAGTCGCTTAAATAAACATACGCCTCTTATAGTGTGACCATATTTCCACTTTTCATCCGCTTAGTATCGTTTATACAGTTTACGGCAGTTGATCCGTCGCTCTTGAACATGGCGCGGCAACAACTTATAACTATCTCTTGTGTCGCTTCTCCAGTTGTAAATCACGGTTGATAATTGTGTTTACCGTGTAGAGGGATATTCCTACCTTCTGTGCAATGGCCGTTGTGTTGGTGGGTTACATCAGGTGACGAGAGCCCAAATTTTCTGGGCGACGTCAGGTATACGGCTAGTTGATGGTTTCGGATTGGCCTGCTTTTTACACTTACGAATGGCGCCGTTTCTGGTTTTGCCAAAGTTATTTAGCACACTCGATATCCCTTTCTTGGAAACTAAGAAGCCTCGCTTTTAGGTAGCCCTACCTGTCATTTTTCAGTGGCATAACTATTTTAATACCTGCCCTAACAATACTCCAAGTGATAGCTTAGGTCACACTAGATGAGGCGTGATCTATTCGTCCATCTACTTTGCGTGCTCTACCATATTTTAGACGATTTTCAAAGCTTCCTTTTCATTACAGATCTTTACTCCGTTTCACCAGTTTTGAGAAGCTCAATTAAGTCTAATAAAATATAAACATAAAATCTAATAACATAATGCTGTACACAGCTAACTACCTCACAAATGATAGAAAATGAATTTTCACAGATGTTTCAGGAGAAAAAAAAATCAAGAAATAAGGCTTTTATTTAAGCGACTATAACAAGAGCCGAGCCATTTTTTACCGCCCGAGGGTTTCTAAGGACTTCAGAAAATGGTACCGTGAATGCAAGGAAACATTTTCAAAAGGTTTCCTGATCGTGGTGAGATACAACAGAGTTGAGTCAAAGGCCAAAGTCAACGCTGTGTATTATCACACTAACGTTCTAACGCCGTTATATTTACCCGTGCCATCCACCGTTTGTATGGTACAGAGGTAAACAATGCATGACTGCACTAAGACAAGGCGTCGAGTCACACCGTCGTGTCAACTCGCCTGTTCCTGGAACGCATGGAAGAAGATATCGGAATCCGCTCCATTCCGTTCAGCGACATATGTTTGAATAATCTGGATATCCTACTTGCGAGAATGCAGTCAACCGATGCGATGTTTCAATCGTGGCTCCAATTAATCGAGTCCCTTTTCGAAGTCAGTTAGGTCTTTGTATTCCCCCACGTTTATCAAGATCTATGATTATACTTACCCAACTTCGGCTTAGGAGATAAGTACACGCTTGAATCATCCTCAACTATGTGGATAAAAACTTCTAAAAACAAATTCACAAATGTTTCACACACGTTTCTAATTGCAGATTGGAATATGTGTAGCCCAGTATGTGCAGATTGCAGCAGAAAATTCGGCATCTATAGGTTTCGTCTATTTTACAATCAAATATTTCATTAAATACGGGATTCGATTTTTTCTGGTAAAGGAAAACAAACTGGTCCAGACTTAATGGTTTGATTGTATGCACGAATAACACAATATTTTACTCTTATTACACATGCATAATTTAATAATTGGTATCGAAATTTATCAGTTGTGATTTTGCTGATATAAATATGTTAAAAAAGTTCAAAACGTCCAGTGCACAGAATGACCACGTGAAAGAGCACCAGTAGCGCTAATTATTTTAAGTATAGACTTAGCATCGCCGACGCATTCATTAACAGCTGGATTTATTTTATTGTCTTCACTTTTATGATCGTTCAATTTTCCAGCCTTAATTTGAAAAAATAAATCAAGATATTACCTTCTCCGTCTGATTGTTAATTGTCTTGTTCTGAATTGCAACAGATTTCATCGACTCGTGATGAGTGGGGCAATTTCGTTGTCGAGAAGTCTATTAGAGCCTTCCTTAATTGCCGTAGTTTCATCGGATCATAATGAACCAAATTGAAACCGGTCTTCTGTATTTGGATTCAAGCTCTCCACACTGTTAAGTTCATCATATTTTTGTGGAAACTTATTTTACTTTTCATTCAATCAATAGGACATAAAAATATCAATATTGCTAACGATGTAGTTATCGTTATTTTCTATCGAATTTTAGATAGCTTTTTTAAAATTGAAGTTATACGCTCCTTCAATGAGAAATTACCTGTACATTTATTTATCATACATGGTTCGAGTCCAGGACCTCTCCCACAGAAGCCAATTTCATGGAGGGCACGTTGCACTGCACACTGATGGGCCACGTGCTGCAGCTGGTGAGTAGGCTTCTGGGCAGCAGTGATGTCTCGCACAGCGTTGCCAGCGGAAGTATTGCCGGAAATAAGTTTTTCCACCCAGATCTGGGTTTTTTTCTTCACCTGCTATCTCAGCGACCTCTTCAGACAAAACCCTGAATATTGCATTAGAGGAAGAGGAGGGGGAGAACCTTAATCCGAAATAAAACACTTGTAAAAAAGAATAAAGAAAGTTGTAATACAAATATGAAAACTTCAAGAGAATGACCTCAAGGTCAGCAGAGACCATAGCCTATTTTAAAAAGACAGTGTGGTTTTTACTTCATGTATAAAATTAATTTTTATATTATTAATTTTTTGTCCATGTATATAATATTTTAAGACGTTTCATTTATTTCCTGGTTTGATATATTTTACTTTTAGTCGTTCAATAAATTTAATTGTAATTATTTCATTTACCATAACTACAGTCTTTCAACCTAACCAACATTTAGATGTTTACATTTAACATATTTCATCTTTTTACATTTAAATAGGGTATGTTTTTATACACATTTATTTTTTATATACATTTATATATACATGTTTATTTTTACATTTATGTACGTATGAATGGTTTTCTAAAGTGACTTTCTGAACTTGGGTTTAATTCTGGGTTTATTTTTTTCCATCTAGTTTTTTTCTGAGTTTTTATTTTCTCAGGAGATGTCGCTGGGATAGGAAAAAACCTAGATCTGGGTGGAAAAACCCAGGTCTGGCATCGCTGGTCTCGCAGGGTGTCTTTGCGATGCCTCACCACCACCCGAGAGAGAGAGAGAGAGCACGTTTGTCTCCCGACGACAGCAATGGAAGTCGCCCGGAACCTTTTGCTGTCGTTGTTGCACCTGTCTGTTCGTATTTATGCACAACATCGTGCACAGGGGAGCGAGGATGCCCAGTCAAAGCGCTGATTTCGCGAAGTGACTTCCCGCTAATGCGGCACCCCACAATCATTCCTCTCTCAAAGTCGGATAATTCTCGGAATTTTGGCATGCTGACTGGTGTTGTCACTGTTGTACCACCTGATGAGTCGTGTCTTTAATATGCATACTGTCACGTGCACCCCCCAAGGTGAGACCACACGAATATCACGAACATAGGGGTGTCCGGATACTTTTGGGAGGGCAGTGTATTATAAAATCAAGGCTACTTTCGAACAGGGAATTAAACAGGATATTATTTTCAAAATTTGGTGTCGAAAAATTTGCGTGCCTGCATTATTCGTGTTGAGGTTGGTACCCCTACAATATTCGCTCATATATGGCGAAGAAAAGCTCGGAATAATACATGTAGAAGATGACGAGAATATTAGTATCGCATTGCACGAAGTAAATATGAAATGAGTGAAAGCTGTATTTGCGGTTGGCGAAAAAATAAGGCGTAGTTTCCGAATACTGAGAAAGGGTTGCGCGATTACATTGACGATTAAAGATAACTTGGATGCATGCTAACTAGCGAAATGTTCCAGATAAAGGCTTTATGTAGGATTCATATTTTATAAATAAAACTCAAGTGAATAATAGTTCTACAGACATACAGAGGATTGTTACGGATCTATGGTAACAAAATAAGCATATTTAAATGTGGTGCGCGCCTTCATTTCACGTGAGCTATCACGTGGAGTATTGTTAGGGCAGGTAATAAAATAGTTAGTATTCGAACAGTTAGGTAGGCTGTGACATAGGTGCCTAATTACATTATAGATATGTAGGTTTTTCAAACACAAAGACCAAAGTGTCTGAATCAAAGTTTATAAATTATGTCCATCTCAGACTTCTGCACGACAACATGCCAGCACATTCCGCACATGAGACCATGTGCGTTGCGGCGGAGCTGAAGTTCGAAATACTGTCCCATCCGCTGTGTTCACCTGACCTGGCCCCAAGTGACTTCTTCCTCTTTCCTCACCTGAAGAACCCGCTTCGTGGATGGCATTTCCAAGACGATGATGAGGTCATCTTTGAGGTGAAGCAGTTCCTCAACAGCTAACAGGAGGACTTCTATAAAAGTGACATTCAGCAAATCGTCTGTCGTCGGGAAAAGTGTCTGGCACTGCGTGCCGCGGACGAGATCTCGCGCTGCGCGCCGCGTTTGGCTGCTGACTCGTTGTAGGGTACAGTGATAAACTCTTTGATCTTGCATTACATAATTTATTAATATTCCCGTTGCTAATAATAATCTCATCTCTACGTAATTCTTGTTTCATGCTCAGAAACCACCAAAACGTGTAGATTTCCAGTTTCGTGCACAATTTTTGCCAAATTTTCCTGTTTTCCACAGAAAACCATCACAACTGGAGAAGCGACACATGAGCCACGTTCATAAGTTGTTGCTGCACCATGTTCAAGAGTCGGCCAAGTGGCCGAGAGGGCTAGGGCGTAGACTTTCTAGTTCTTGAGTCCGCCTGGTCGAGGATTCGAATCTCGCCGTGGGCATGGTTTGGTTTGGTTTGTTTGGTATTAACGTCCTTTTCAACTGCTATGGTCATTTCAGGACGGCGTTATAGGGCCCGCAAATTTTGCCTCGCAAGGGTTCTTTAACGACTACACGGGACCAACGGCTTTACTTCCCTTCCGAAGGAAGTGCGTGATCTCTGGATTTCCCCCTGAAAAATCCTCGTCCTCCTCGGCCGGGATCGAACCCGCGAACTCGGGCATCAGAGGCGATCACGAAACCGGTGAGCCACCGAGGCCGATCCGTGGGCATGGATGTTTGTGTTTGTCCCGGGCTGCGTACAGATATAACTTGTGTAAAAAGGCGCAAAATAACCTTAATAGTCGACGCCATAATTTCTAATAAACCAACCAACCATGTTCAAGAGCGTCGGACCAACTGCCGTAAACTGTATAAACGATATTTGGCGGATGAAAAGTGAAAATACGTGGTCATCCTGGATGAGGGTATGTTTCTTTAAACGACTGCAACACAAGCCGAACAATTTTTTTACCGCACAAGAGGCCATAAGGACTTCAGAAAATGCAAGGAAACATTTCAAAAGGTTTCATAATCGTGGCGGGATATAACCTAAACGGCAAATAAATTTTACACAGAGTTGAGTCAAAGGCCAAAGTCAACGCCATGTACTAATCATACTAACGTTCTAATCCCCATGTTTATTTTTTTTTATTTTATTAGAGGAAGATACAGTAGCGCCGTCCGGGGACCGGTATGGTACAAAACCGACGAGTTAGGTCCCGAGGGCCACTAGAAATAAATATAATAATAAAACATAGTTAGTATAACGGATAATGGAAAAAATAATATTACAAAAATTAAACAAAACGAGGCAAATTAAATTGAAACAATAATAATGAGATGGTACTTAGAATAATCGTTATGCGACGTATATTTAGCAAAGTAGTAAACAAGAGGGAACGATATAAATAAGGTTGAAAAATATTTTATTGACTTTCAAAATAATTTTTCATAAGTAAAGTTTATTGAATTTCAAAAACTCTTGCAATCGCAGTAAATAAAATTTTGCAGTGGAAGATTTAAATAAAGTTCAAATGAATAATATAGCCGTTGCTGGTAAATTATTTACACATACATAGTCCAGGTAAGTATCATCAAATCCAAATCCGGTAGGTATAGAACAGGTGAAGTTAAAGCTCTAGATTAGGAAAGTACGGCAAACCTTTTCCGCGCCGCCCGCAGCTGCTGATTGGTTGAACGGCTGTCGCGTGAGTTTCTCAGCCATTGTTGGCCCAAACGTAGCGATAGATACCATTGAGATGCATGTGGAAGATGCAATTTAGATTAAAATTTTAATGAAATATTCGTTGATTGATCCTAAATTTTAATCCGAATAAGCAAAATTTCAGGATCCTTCAATCTATGCTCCTTGGAGATTAATAAATTCGTCAAAATATCCGAAGAAGTAATAAGATGCAAGTACGTTTATATTATAACTTTACCAAATGTTATAGAAGTATTGCATTGTGCAATTCTCAGACGATCAGAAAATATAATTTTTTGTTGATTATAGTTCTTTTTAAGAAAATGCAATTCAATATAACAAGGTTAAACTGTGAAATGTGGAGGCAAAACTTGAAAGAAAACGTCCATGTTATTTTCATCTTATTTTAGCGAAATTAATTATCACTCATCATTAAACTTGAATATAACGTATGAAATTGAATAACGAAAATTTGCAATTTGGGTGAAAAAAAAATATAGAAGATTTTAACTATGAGTTTTTGGTAGATTTTTTACGTCAATATTATAAACCTCCATAAATGAGCAAATTTCAAAATACATTGCATGTGTAGTTATTTTTTTGTAAATTTTTTTTGTAATCAAACGGATAGTTCATCCAAATCATAATTTTTAAAATATTCTATAAAAATATAATTATTAAAGTAATTTTTATATTTAAATCAAAAACTTTAATTTAATAGCTCCTATTTTATTAAATTACTAGAAGAGGTACCCGGCGTTGCCCGGGATAATTACACTTGCACAAACTTTTCCTTTCATTGTTAGTCATGAGATAT
>JAHWFO010017185.1:7125777-7140478 GCA_023313115.1 Rhysida immarginata
ATCAAGATCGGAATAAAACTGTAGATTTGTATCAAAAACATACAGACAAACAGACCCACAGACCCACAGACCCACAGACAAACAGACCCACAAACATCCTTCTTTATATAGATAGAAGATTTGTTTATATATTTATTTTTCATTAGATTTTTCATTATTAATTTACTTATAAGTTCATGTATTTATTATACGTTTGTTATTTTATTGTGTGTGCATTTATTTATTACTTATTTTTCCTATTGTCACGTTTAAATTTAAAGGTAAGAATAAATTTCAAATCAAATTTTAATATGAGCGGAAGCACTGAGAGGGAAAAGAGGTTAAAGTGTAATTAAGTAATTTTTAATAACTATTAGTTTGCAAATAAGGTAAACTGAAAATTAGAGAAATAATACAACATACGTTTATCTTCAACTTAGTAATCGTCTATTAACAAATTAGAACATTTCAGAGTTGATTGTGGAATGATGAATGCGCTCTGTGACACACCTTTATCGGCATTTAGCGAAGCCGACGCGATCTATACAAAGTCATGGCACTACGTCACTTGGCATTGTTGAAATCCCATCGGTTTTCGTGACGTATTTTAAATATGAATTTTGTATTTTAGATAACTAAGTAAATACAGTAGAATAAAATGCATTTACATGGGTCATTTACCTTTTTAATAAATCATTTTAGTTAAAATTCTAAATATCCTTGCTTTGTTTTTAAATTTCTTTTTGTAAAACGTCACAAAATTCATCTGTTTGCATGATGTCACAAAATCAGTGCCTCGGTTTTGTATAGAACGCGTCGGCTTCGCATTTAGCCATACATTCTGGAACTCGACTTCTTATGTCGAAATGGGGCGCAGTGTTGCCAAGTCTTCCAACAGCGCCATCACTAGATTAGTGATAAAATTTCACAAGAGTTCACTAGGAAAAATTCTATTTCATTAGAAATTTCACTAAATTTAATAAGTCTTTTTTTTTTAAATAATTTTCAAAATTTTATTTAACAACACAAATAGTTACATTGATTATTTTGACTAACAAGAAGTTCTACATCTTTATGAAATCATTAAATAAATACATTGTCATCTTAGAAATTATCACAATCAAGATTTTTGAAAATCTCATTTAATTCAGCCTCTACTACATTTGTACAATTGGTTACATTGTCGTAAATGTATTGATTGAATTTTCGTTTCATTCAAACACATTCTAACTTTAAAAAACTTCTTTGTAACACTTAGCCTTGAATGCTGGTTCTTTTTCCCAACTTATGCAGTAGCGTTGTGCATAAATTTTGGTTTTATGTTCAAGCCAAATTGATACTGCACTACTGATTGGCCTCAGACTGATTGAGCTCCTGCTACAGCAAGTTCCCTACAGCAGGCTCGTCATGGTTAATAAGGGTTACCGACAAGTCGACCAATGATATCATTTCAATCATTTGACCACCAGTGGCATCACCAGTGGACTGATAAAATACACTGCTTTGCAATGAAATTGCCCCACCCACAAGGAGTTATCCGAATGAGCCAAAAGTAGGTATACAGCAAGAGATACATCGGAACACACCTTTATTACGTTATGGAGCCAAGACGTGTACACGTTTGTACAGGGTGTCCCAACGGAAAGCGGCATCAGTAGGTTATGCCACCACCTCTAGCGGCGATGCATTGTTCCAGCCGCAGGTGTAGGTGATCATACAGGTGGCGAATGTCATCTTGGGTTACGTCTGCCTGGTTAATCTGCTGTGTCAGGTCTTGGAGATTGCGGAGTGATCGTAAACGACGTCCCACCATGTTCCACACGTGCTCAATTGGCGACAGGTCTGGAGACCTGTCGGGCCATGGCAGGCAGTTGACATCATGCAGACATGCCATGTTCATGTTTGCCCTGTGCGGTCTGGCGTTATCCTGCTGAAAGACTGCGCCGGGCATGGTGTGCAGAAAGGACAGTAATACGGGCTGCAGAATCTCTGTGACTTACCGTGCTGCTGTCAGGCGTTCTGGCATCGTAGCCGACGGCACCCCAGACCATGATCCCGGGTGTTGGTCCACGATCGAAAATCATTAGAAAATCCACTAGAAATTTCAGTGCACTAGAATTTCACTATACGGCGACCAACCCCAACTTTGGCCTAACTCCTATTGGTCAGACACATCACCATGCGTAATAATATGAAAGCGACTTCATTGCCTAGCAACGAGCCACCGATGTAAACAAATTTTGAAGCATGAAGCGAAACTACAGTGACTAGAATAGAAATTATTCCAGCCACTGTAGCGAAACCATAGTTTCAGCCATTTTGGCATGGTCGCACCGCATTCCAGGCAAATACCGCATTCGTGGGGTTTTTCCCGCTAGTTTTTTCCCTCTTATTTTAAGCCAATAAAACGTCAACAATCGAATGACATGAGCACTATCTCATGTTGCGCATTCATTATTTTCTTTGGAAAGCGTTGTTCGGCTTCAACCAATAGCAGTTAGGCCAAAGTTGGGGTTGGTCGCTGTATAGTTGCAAATTTTTTCACTAGATCTAGTGAAAAATTCACTAACTTGGCAACACTGATGGGGCGTACGAAACTGCCGAAATTGCACACCGAAGAGGAACTGCGCAACTGAAAAGTCCACTTTCAGGAGGGGGGGGTAGGGAGAATTATGATTTGTTTAATAGACCTCTCACAGTGTTTACATACAAACGTTAATATGACGTCATATTTTATGTGTGTGCGCGCGCACCTTGGTTGGTAAAAGGATCGTCGCGATTGCTGTTTTTATGTGGCTTTGGCAGGCTCACTTCGACTGCTCGACAAAAAAATATGAGAACTTTTTTGTAAATCTGGTTTGTTTTAATTTATTTATAATTTTTTCAAGCTGCTATGCAATTGGTTGGATGTGCAACTAGAAAAAAAAATTATACATTGGAGTGGCTTTTTATAACATTCTCAAAAGCCACTCATTTGAAAAGAATCGAACAATATTATGATTGCAAGCTATCGATAAGAAGGATTGAAACCCACAAATGATTGAAAATATAACCAATTAAATTTTCTAGCTGAGGCCGGAGATCAAAACAGTCAGCTCAACCCGGTTTTATTCCCATCTATGGTCATCTAGTGTTGATTTGGTTAAGTTCGTATTAACGTTTCAACAACTATGTTCATATCAGAATGGCGTTATAGGGGCCAAAAATTTGGCCTCGCAAGGGCTCTTTAACGTGTAGCCGGCAAATGACTACACAGGACCAACGGCTTTACTTCCCTTCCGAAGGAAGTGGGTGATCTCAGGATTTTCCTCCTGGTAAAATGCTCGTCGTCCTCGGCCGGGATCGAACCCGCGTCCTTGAGCCTCTGAGGCGATCACGCAACTACTAAGCCACCGAAGCCGATGACGCCGAAATAAAAACTGTGCATCAGATCAGCAGTGCATTGATCGTTAAGAATGTTTTCAAATTTTCGTCTGTAAACATACTTGGCGTTTCGATGAGACAGATGTAGATAATATCTACCTATCTGCTAGATATCGACCCATACTACCTCCGGCCAAAACGCAGAACTGTTCTACCAGCAATTTTCCGCAATTATGCGGATCAAGCAAACTGTCTCCTTTGCTCAGAATGAGTTTACGAATATAAGCTTGTTTTTCTTTGTCCGGCAAACAACTGAAGTTAGCCATGCTTTATTACTAATAAATTATTAGAAGCCAGTGAACGAGCGTGGCCTATAGTAGCCTATGAGTGATGGAACGATATTTTGCCTCCCAGGATGCGCGCGCATCAGTGCAGGACGTCACGCATGACGTCCGCCGATATGAGGTCTATACAGTTGCTATTTATTTTCTTTTTTTTTTTAATTTTTTTCAACTTATGTTAAAAAAATAAAAATATACAACATCAAAATAGTTTTTTTCCTTATAAAAACAAATTGAAACTAAAACCAAAATATTGCACACCAAATTTGACTCCCTCTTTAATCAGACTCCAAAATTGGGCCTACTCTTTCAAAAGGTGGATGGGGTGGAGGAAAGTACAATTTTAGCGGGGTAGATTTTACTTACTTAAGCATTCAGTTAAGTTTCATACAATGATAGTTCATTGGTTAGTTTATGTGGAAAATTGGGGTTTATTGGATAGTATAATTCTTACCGGGCAAATTTTATATAAATATATTTAGTACGGGGATAGATTATTACAATTATAGCTTGTTCAGTAGCCATCCACCTATTTTTATATTTATATAAAATTTATTAAAAGTACAAACTAAAATATATAAAATTCAAAGTTTATTAGCTTGCAAGAAGAAACAAATTGTAAAAAAAAAAACAAAGAATATTTAGATAAACGAATAGCACAATACCAATCGCAAGAAATAACCCGCCTTCAAGATGTAAAATGTCCAGTGTTTCCATAATCAAAAGAAGAAGAGATATCTACAACACCAATAGAGTAGAAAAGAAGATAGAATTTTACCTTCAATACTTTTAAGCAAAACAATTTTGTATTCAACCAAATGTATTACCAGGAAATACGATGGACTAGGAATGGGACCACTTGTGAGAGGGATAGTTGCAGATTGCTTCATACAAAAAAATAGAAGATGCATTAGGAAACATCATTAATAACTTCCAAATCATGATCACCTGCAGATACGCTCTGATCATTTATAACTCCAAGGTCACCAAAGCTGAAACTATAAATGGAAATTAAAGAAAGCCCATCACAATGGAGGAACAGGTGGAAACTTAATAAATTATTTGGGGATATAAAAATAATGAAGAAACCGGACAAAATAACTTGTGATTTAGAAGCTGTAAACTGCTAACCAAGCGGGATATATTATACATGAGATGTCGAATCATCCTAAAGAAAATAACAGGCCGCCTTGAGCATTCATTGAGCACCAATGAAGGAGGGCGGCAACGAGAAATGGAAAATGTAAAGGTTACAGCAAACAAATTGAAAGGAACATTAAAAATACCAAAAAGGTCGATGGGAATAATGAACCGAAGAGAGAGGGCCATTGGAACAAATTCGCTTGCATCGGAATAAATGCAGAATTACCAAAATTTTCTGTTAAAGAAAATAGGAGACAATGTACCGGGTGATTCAGTCAATTTCTGACCATTTCACTCGAATGACGTGCATTAAGGATAAACAATAGAAAGAATATGAGCGCCATATCGAATTTCTAAATAGTTGGAGTTTATATTGTTGCAACGGCGCTGCATGATAATCGTATTGTTGAAAAATGGCGCTCGCTTTATCAACAGAGCAGAAATGCAAGTTTATCGAAGGATATTTCGAGACAAAATCACCTGTAACCGTGCAAAGAAAGTTCCGGAAGGAGAATAAGTGTCGAGACGCACCAGGCAGGCAAGCAATCATGGATTTTGTCAAGCAATTTCGTGCCACTGGAAGTGTTAAAGGCAAGAAAAAAGGCGGGAGCGAAGCTCGTTCGAACGGCCGAAGTTGTCGAAAATGTTCGCACAAGGTTGGTCGATTCCCCTACAAAAAATCTGTTCGCCGCCTATCCATTGAAGAAGGGCTGTCGTATACCACGACGTGGCGAATTTTGAGAAAGGATTTACACCTGTTCCCGTATAAGATCCATGTTTATCAGGAGTTAACAGACACTGGAAGACAGAAGCGACAACAATTTGCGATGGAGTTTGGAGCAGAAATGGAAGCCAATCAGGACATTGTGGACAACCTGTGGGTGTCAGATGAGGCCTTCTTCCATCTGTCAGGTGACGTTAACACAACGTTCGTTTTTAGGGTTCCCAGCACCCTCATGAGATCCATAAGTCACCTTTTCATCCACGAAAGGTTATGGCTTGGTGCGCGATTTCCAAAAGAGGCATCATTGGTCCGTTCTTTTTTGAGGGCACCGTAACGTCACAGGCTTACCTTAACATGTTGGAAACCTTCTTCATCTCCGAGCTGCGAAGGAGGCGTATACCGCTTCAACATCAGTGGTTTCAACAGGATGGGGCTAGGCCGCACACCACTAATGAAGTGCTAGACTTTCTCAATCAGAAATTCGAAAATCGTATCATTTCAAACAGGTTTCCAGCTCGATTCGGGGGTGGCTTTCTTTGGCCCCCTACAAGTCCTGACCTAAACCCATGTGATTTTTATCTCTGGGGGTTCCTTAAAGACAGTGTGTTCACTACAGCACCAAGAACCCTAGACCAGCTGCGACAAAGCATCGTCGACTGATGCACCCTTGTGGATGCAGAAATCTTGGATAGAGTTATGAACAACTTCACTATTCGACAGCGAGCAGTTCAAAACGTTCGTGGTGGCCACATTGAGCATATCATCAAGACTTTTCCACGGGAGTAAAAACTCCGAACTGCCTAAAATATCATGCTGAAATGCTAAGTTTGTAAATATTAATGGGTCAATAAATCATAGCACTGCAATGGTCAGAAATTGACTGAATCACCCTGTAGCATACAAAACTAAAAATACTATCGGGGATATATTCTGCCCTGAAAATATTCTTCTTAATTTTGTTTCTCTTTTAGAAGCTGCATACTTTTACCACCAATTCGAAATATAATATTATCTTATACAGTAATAGCTTATCTCTCATTAAATATTACAGCAATAATCATACAAGACGTCAAGTTCCTAATTATAGAATCTATTTATTCATTTTATTTTATTAACTTCGAAATTTTAAAGATTACGCAAAAGGCTTTGCAAAATAAGCGTTAATGTTTTTAACTTTCAAATTAAAAAACAAAAAAAAAACCAAAAAACTTTTACACCCTTACCTATATAATAAAAAAATAGACGATATTATGCCTTGATTCCGTTTCATCGCATTGCCATGGCAAAGACACGTGTTTACTATTTATGAATAGGCTAATTAAAAGCAGTGAAATGTAAACAAATAAATTATCTTTTCAGTTCTCACCATAAACCAAACTTTATTTTTTTTAAATCTATTATTCATTTTCCCTCCTCTTGCTTATTGTTGTGGTTTGCGCTTCAGCTAATAAATCATTGATAATTACATGACATACCATCGAGGAAAAAAAAGCCCGAAAGTATCGTCTTTGCTTCCATTATTCATTTTCTTTCCTCCGATAATGGGTGTTAATGCGTAAAAAATTACCCCATTGCCTTCCTAGTTCACTTTCATCTATAACAGTTTTGACAAGAAACTCAATATACGTAATGAACCCTCTCCCTCCCCCTCTCATCCTCGTCTTTTTCATCGGAATGAAAAATGTTAATCGTCCTCTGTCGACATGAAAATTTTGTATACTACAGAATGCTGAGTAGATGGAAACGTGTCGGCCTTCCGCACGATTACACTGTGTGATGCTGATATTCTGCTAATATGCGTATTTCCAAAATATTTTTGGTTAACATATGTTCGCCTTGATAGAAAAAGTTCAGTCTAAAAGCTAGCTTAGATTTAAGGTTAAAGGGCGTTCATAAACCACGTTGCTCCGTTTTGACCTTTTTTAACCCCATATGTTACCTAATGTGGCTTTTGCCTTGACCTCCCCCTCCTCTCCCGAGTGGAACGTAATTTTCTCTTATTGATTCCAGAAGATATTTGTGCTGTTTTCTTTTGCCAGAACTATCGTTAAAATTATGGGTATATAATGAACACGACCGATATTTAATTCATGTAATCTCTTTATAATTATACATATTCTGAATCAGCAAATGGTGATAGTAGACATTCCTGTAAATTACTAAGCACTGGGAAAACAGCTTCCTGAGGTAGTGCGACGTCTTCATCAGGGACGGCCCTGTATATACGCTCCCCTCGTACAAGACGCCACCCAAGCGCTATGAGTTCAATTAACACGCACGGCGCCGTGGATATACGGGGTGTATCAAAAATACGTTTACAAACTTTGAGGGCGGGCTCCTCATACAAAAACAAGAAACAGTCCGTATAAATGTGTCTGAAAATCCTAGAATTACCTAAGTTTTGTGACAAACTTTGTCATGGATGTTTATTTTATTTACTTGAATTACCTAAGTTTTTTTGATAATTATTTGTAATTTTTTTTCAAATGGGAATAAACAACAAAAATAAATACATGAAAAAAGCTTAAAATAGTGCCAATATTTTTTCATATCAAGAAAATTTGTTGTTTTAAAAGTCTCATCATTGTTGAATTGTATGACTGCAACAATAATATGTTCACTCACAGTCAGAGCGAATTATATACTCAGTACGACGAAAGTTTGACAGAGCGTGTCCAGTTAACTTTCAGCTTTCAATTGTTTTGGCATTGTTGCAAAATAAAATTAACAATGTCTAACAATTGAAATTGGAAATTTAATTCAAACTATCGTTGGATAGAGTATATTTGTTACACAATTTCTTGGTAATATTCGGAGTTTTGGTTATATACTAGGGGCGTTCAAATTTGACCTGGACTTAATTTTTTGTAAATTTCATTGTTAAAATCTAAACTTTCATTGTTCGGATGGCAACTACCGCCTGTCATGCAAATGTAGCACCACTCATCCGGTTGCCATGACAACTGATTGTTTGTTTAAACAAAATGGCGAAAGCGATGTATCGACCAAAGTGGAACAACGAATAATCAAGTTTTTCCACAACAAATGTGTGAAAGCATCTGCAATTCATCAGAGCCTTCAAAGACAATTCACCGAGTTATGTTTTCTCGATCATCCGTCTTTGCCTGGTGCCAAAAGTTTGAAGGAGGGTGAGAATCCACCGGCAATGAACCTCATAAGGCAATGCCAGCAACTGCTGTCAATGATTGTATCATCGCACGAACAAAAACGAGCTGATAAGGGACTACACGCGGATTCATGTCCGAGAATTGGCTTCAATACTGCACACCAACACTGACAGTGTGGAGACCATCATCCACGATAAGACGAAATTCAACAACTTCTGTGTCAGATGGGTCCCTAAGCAACTCTCCGAGGATCACAAAACTACCCGGGTGGAAATCTGCTCCATACTGCTGCAGCGATATGACAGGGAAGGTGAGAGCTTCCTAAGGCGTGTTGTGACCACCGACGAGACATGGATTCATCACCATATTCCTGAAAGCAAGCGTGAGAGCACCACGACCAAAGAAATTCAAGATGACACCGTCGGCAATGAAAGAGATGGCGACTGTATTCTGAGACATTAAGGGTATCATTCATGTCGAGTTTCTGGAAGACCGTCGAACCATAATTGCACCACACTTCTATGATATTTTGAGGACGTCCCTGAAGCCGGCACTAAGGAAAAAGCGACCAGGACTCCTTACCAGTTGTATTTGTTTTCTGCAAGACAATGCCAGACTACACACAGCCAAACTGACTATGGACACACTGACGGAACTCAAATGGGACATCTTACCACATCCTCCATAGAGTCCGGATCTCTCCCGTTGCGACTATCACCTTTTTGGACCATTGAAAAAGTTCTGGGAGGGCAGAGATTCGGTTCCAATGAGGAGGTGAAAAAGGCTGCCCTGATATGGTTTCGATATCAGCCTGAAGATATCTACTCTGGTATCCAGATGCTCCCAGAACGCTGGAAAAATGTGTAGAGAAACAAGGAGAGTTCTTTGAGAAATAATTGGCGAGTGTGTGTGTATGTGTTTGTTTGTATTTCCCGATTTTATAAAAAATAAAGTCCAGGTCAAATTTGAACGTCCCTCGTATTTGGTAGTGGATATTAATATTGGTGATTATGCCTGGAGTTTTCACAAGAGAAGACCAACCGAACTGTCTGGACGCCCAAAGGCAAGGATTAAGCCATTAAATTTGTTGACTAGTGTAATTGGTAAAGGCATAATTTTCAATAGAATTAATGAAATATGCATAAAATAGATGCAATAAGTCTAACCAAACGTTTACATCAAAACACATTTACAGAAGAGGTTAAATGCTGGAACAAAGTAAGACTTTTGATCACCAAACATCATGATAAATCATGACATGTCAACAATTTGTAGCTCAAAATCAGTTAAGTCTCACTAGGAACAATTACCAACTTCAAGAGTTGAATCAGACAAGGGCATCTGATGAGTAAAGGTACACAATTAATAGCGCCAAACACTTATACTGCTGGCAAAAAATAATGCAACACCTAGAAAGAATGGGTCGATTTATTTGAAATTTTGCATACTTGTAGCATTGGTGGTATACAAGAAATGATTCAAATTGCAAGGCAATACGTCCAGAAAAACGTAGTACAGGGTGATTCCCATGTAGTGATGTTCTGGAGCCAACTCGCACCGGCTCGCGCGAGCCGGTTGTTGAACTTTTTTAGATTTTGCAAGCCGGTTGTTGAACTTCGTAATATTTTGCGAGCTGTTTTTTATTCATTAATTCATGTGTATATTGTTAGGAGAAAAAACCTCAGAGATTTAGTCAAAAAATTCCATCGCGTAAAGTAATACTGCAACTGAGAGACCACGCACCATGTCAATGGCGGCCGCCATTTTGAAAGTTGACGTAATTTCCGATGGCATTCTTCTCGAATTCTTCAAGAAATCAAGAGATTTCTTTCCTGGACTCCATACTAAACAGAAGAGAATTTATCAAAATAAATTAATCAAAGATAAGTTAACCACAAGTAAAAATTGTCTAATTGTGCAACAATTCACGGAGTTTGACAGAGGTCGGATTGTGGCTGGATGTCGGCGTATCGCGGCGCAGCTCGATCGTAATGTTTCTGTGGTGGCTCGATGTTGTCAGCAGTGATTTATGGAAGGAACGTACTCACGTAGATCTGGTTCTGGATGACCACGCACTACTGACTTACGCCAAGACCGTCGAATCGTACGAGAAGCTTTGAGCAACCGTACGGCATCCATGGCAGAAATAAGGGCCAGAGTGGCACCAGCTTTGTCAAGACTGCGGCCACGGATCCCTCTAACCAGACTCACACTTCTGCAAGAACACCCTGCTGCGCGGTTGCAGTGGTGCCGCGAAAGAGCCTGCTGCGCGGTTGCAGTGGTGCCGCGAAAGAGCCTGCTGGAGGTCTGTTGTCTTTAGTGATGAGAGCAGATTCTGCCTGTACACCAGTGATGGATGTGTATGTGTGCGGCGAAGAGCAACAGAGCGCCATCTTCTACAGTGCATCCGTCTGCGGCACACTGGCGTATTGTGAGGTGCGATCAATTACAACTCGCGATCACCCTTAGTGTTTGTGGATGGAACATAGAACAGCATTCTGTACGTCCAACCGATTGTGGAACCTGTTTTTCTGCCCATCTGGCAAGAGGAGGGAACATGGTTTTCCAGCAGGATAACGCTCGTCCGTTAGGAACGAATTTCTTTACAGAAATAAAATGCCAAATATATTAAAGTAAACAATGACTATTTGAGAACGACAGTTCCACTTTGCCACATAACAAAACAGTAATAAAATAGGCTCAATATTTAGTTTTACAATTTAATGGCAGACACATTTCATTGCTATATAATTTCCGCTTAATAAAACTAACTGACAATCAAAGTTATCCGTAACATGGAAAATTAGCAACAAAATTACTATAGAATCATTGCCAAGTAGGAATATTAATTCTAGAATAAGAATACAGCCAAATTTATCAGAATTGCAAAACATACTTACGGTAATAAGATACTGCAAGTGTGAAGCATGCACACTGAAATCTTTATAATTCTGAGTCGTTATTAATACATTCTGTCCAAGAAAGAATGTCTAGAATATTAAAATAATCTTCTTTATTATAATTCAATTATCAATGATTTGGGATCGCTGGACTAAGTTCGTTGTCATTTATCGACTTGCTTCCCGTTAAGCTAACAGACAATATCATTCACCATCTGATATACCATCATCCATATTGGAAAGGCTTCTGTGAAGGTCAACTTAGCAGATCCAACTTTAATAATAATAAAATGCATAATAGCAAAACCTTGGACAATCCACAGGTGAATTAACAATTTAGAAGACTCGAGTAATAACATCTTGGACAACATATACAACAGCAACTCAAAGACAAGGATCAATTGTATCATTGTGTAGCAACAGTAAACACTTAAAGTTTTTATGCTTCCTTTACAAAAACGTCACCATACACATTGTATTGCAATGTACTTAACTAGAAAATGATAAGCCTCGGTTGGTTCTAGTTTTTGAGATATTCACAGAAACGTTTGCATACCACTGTAATATAACATTACCGAATAGGTAAGTTAACTTACCTTGCCGACTACTTGGGCTTCGATTTGCGTTTATACTGTTCCTGCGGTACATTCCTGGTGATCGTCCAGCAGTTATCCGCCAACATAGATGGGTTCCATTTCCCCTGGTATCGTTTTTCCATTGCTGAAATCTCCTGATGGAAGCGTTCTCCCTGCTCGTCGTTAACAGCACCCAAATTTTCCGGGAAAAAGTCCAGATGTGAGTGTAAAAAATGAAGCTTAAGAGACATATGGCACCCCATATTCTGATAGGCCACCAGGAGTATCGACAAGTTCTTCAAAATTATCAGCCTTGTTGTTATCCAGAAATTCTCAGCAACGTTTTTGAACGCGTTCCATGCTTCTTTTTCTGTCCCTTCCAATAAATTGCTGAAGTGATCACTCTTGATCAACTGACGGATTTGGGGCCCAACAAAAATACCTTATTTTATCTATGCTTCAGAAACACGAGGAAACATTTCTTGAAGACATTTGAAAGGCTCGCCAGTTATATCCAGCGCTTTGACGAAATTTTTCATTAGTACTAGCTTTATGTAGAGTGGTGGTAACAGAATATCCTTTGGATCGACAAGTGGCAAGTTTCGCACGTTCATCATCCCAAGCTCTAGGCTCTGCCTTGGAGGCCAAACTTTCTGCGTGTAGTGCTTGCTAGTCGCGCGACCATTCCATTCATAAAGGAAGCAACAGTACTTTGTGTAACCCAGTTGCATTCCAAGCAGGAGTACTACCACCTTTAAGTCGCCGCAAAATTTCCATTTATACTCAGAGTATTGGATGCATTTTAGGATCAATTCCATCGATTCATATGATTCCTTCATGGAAGCAGCTGAGTTACACAAAGTACTGTGGCAAAGTGGGACGGAACTGATTTCGTTGCCATAATGAAGCAGTACAGCTTTCAAGCTGAGTTTCGATGCATCGATGTACAGCCTCCATTGTTCCGGATTATGCTCAATTCCATGCGCAGACACTAAGCCATTAACGTTTTTGCAGAAACAAAGCCCAGATTCCATTTCGAAGTATTGAATGAAATATTTATGACGATAGCGGTATGCGGAAACTCTAACGTTGGGATCGAGCAGCTTCCAGCCTTGAAGCTGGATCCTAGAAGCTCTGCTTTAGATTTACTAAGGTTAAGGTCACGTACGAGATCGTCTAACTCCTCTTGTTTGATGAGATGATACGATTCGGTACCAGCAATAGTAAAGTCCTCGTCACACTCATCCATGGGTTCCTCCACAGGTTCTGATGAAGCGCAAGCTTCTTCATCATCATCAATACTCATTCAGCAGGGGGCTGTGAAACTGGCAATTCTGGGCCATGGGGAACTGGCCGAATAGCTGTGGTATATTTCCATCTTTCCTCAATATTTCCAATGATTTCCTCTTCTTCATGGTCATTCCTTGCAGTTTAGGTGTCATGCAAAAGTAGCAATAAGTTAAATGGTCTCTAAGCTCACAAGGGCATCGCAAAGGCCATTGAAGCCGTCTTCCCATTTAGCCACTGAAGCAAATTCACCGCACAAGTATTACAGCAAAAGTGTGGAGACCAGGGTTTATCTTGATCGCCTATCTTTCAACCAAAATACAGTTCGTAGGCCTTACAAACATGGTTCGTCATTCTATGTTTCTGCGAACAGAAGCAACGTCTCCGCATACGTAGCAAGAACTGTCAGCGCTCTTAACACATGTGGGTGGCATCTTGCCGCTTTAAACAGACTGGCGGTTTCTTTGACGCGGATTGCTGATGAAGACTCCAGAACGGAGCAGAATGGATGATGCAATGATGGATGATGCAATCGCTCGAGAAAACATGCTAGGGATGATGAAATGACAAAAAAATGAGTGTGCTTAAGACCACACGACCGAAATGAAAACTTTGATGGCGACTGTAATACGTGTAGATTCTAAGGAATGCATAGGTGAATGATATAAATATTATTATGGATGTTATTAGTTGGACGAATCAGGCACAAGCCATAAATTAATATTATACAGTATAAAACAATTATTTTCCTTCGTTTTCTCATTAGATATTGTTACGAGATGTTTGATATATTATATGCCATATCTTAGCATTGAAAGTTACAACAGTAACATAGGGTGCCATATGGTGTCGCCGGCCAGGTGGACGAGAGGGCTACGGCGTAGGCATTCTAGTTCTCGAGTCCGCCTGGCCGTGGGTTCTAAATCCGCCGTGGGCAAAGATGTTTGTGTTTGTCACGGGCTGAGTACAGATATAACTTGTGTAAGAGGCGCAATAAGACCTTAGTAGTCGACGCCTAAATTTCTAGAACCCCGCCCCAATAGGGTCATTAGGGCACGTGCTACTAAACCAATTCCCACTCTCATTATTTACTCATTATATTCACTCATGACACGTTCTTACGAGTTGTTTGATATATTACATGCCATGTCTTATCATTGAAAGCTACAACAGTACCATAGGGTGCCATATAGTGTCATTAGGTCACGTGCTTCTAAACCAATCGCCACTATCATTATTTACTCGTTATAGTCACTCACGA
>JAHWFO010017185.1:7140488-7155391 GCA_023313115.1 Rhysida immarginata
AACCAGTCGCCACTATCATTATTTACTCGTTATATTCACTCACGACACGTTCTAACGAGTTGTTTGCTGTATTACATACCATATCTTATCAGTGAAAGCTACAACAGTACCATAGGGTGCCACATGGTGTCATTAGGGCACGGGCTTCTAAACCAATCGGCACTATCATTATTTACTCGTTATATTCACTCACGACACGTTCTTACGAGTTATTTGATATATTACATGCCATATCTTAGCACTGAAAGTTACAACAGTAACATATGGTACCATTAGGGCGCGTGCTACTTAAACAATTCTCAGTATCATTATTTACGCGTCATATTCATTTATGAGACATCCTTACACGTACACGTGTCACTAGGCCAATATTTGCTATCACTAGTTACTCATATATTCATTCATGATACGTCGTGACGAAGTGTATGATATATTACATGGCATATCTGGTTATAGGAAATTTTTAAGGGGATATCATAATTGTACCATCAGAGCACGTGCCATTAGAGCACGTACCTGTTCATGGTATCTCACGTTCGATCTTGCTCGTGCTCTGTCTCATATTAATGGATTGGTGAAAACAGAGTGTGGTAAAATTAATTAGTTTTCAAGTTATCATACAAAATGCTGAACACCCTACTAATAAAGAAATCCGAGTTTTCCCGAGTTTTACAGGAAAACGTTTCACTTCCGAGCGTGACGGATCAGACAAGTTTTTATTTACATTTTTGTAATCAGCATAGTGGAATTAGTTTTAAAAAAAAAGTTAACATTATTTAGGAAGCAAATACATTGTTGACTAGTGTTATTTGCCTCAACCAACTGTGAGCCTGTTTGTTTCATTTAGAGCTGTTATCCTATATAGGCACTTGGAGCTGTACTTATGCCCCTGCACCTGCAAATCGGGCTCCCACAATGACGGATTTTTATAGAACTGAGACAGGTCTTATGTTTTTTCTAAATTACACAACTACGAGGGGAAATCAGTTAATAAGTACAAATGGATTTAGAAATGAAACTATACGAGTAGTGATTTCAAAACTACTTTTATTTCTCCGCATAATCTCTCTGTAAATTGAGGGACTTCTCCTATCTTTTCACAAGCCCCTCAAAACCAGTAAGATAAAATTCTTTGGGCTGCTGCCTGGACTAAGCGGTGACTTCCTTTTCTACAGCTTCGTCGTCGTTTCGATTAAGAGGACCGAACAGCTTCATCGTAGGGAAAGTGTTCACCCGAAAGATGATGCTTAAGAGGACCGAACAAATGGAAGTCACTTGGAGCAAGATCAGGGTTTTACGGAGGATGCTCGAGGACTTTTTACTTGAACTTTGTCAGCATCTCAGTTGTCTTGTTGGCGGTAAGAGGATGTTCGCAATCTTCTGGGATTACGACGGTATACTGCTTATCATATAGTTCTGACCTTGCTCCTCACGACTTTCATTTGTTCGGTCCTCTTAAGCATCATCTTTCGGCCGACGATGAAGCTGTACAAAGGGAAGTTATCGCCTGGTTCAGATAGCAGCCCAAAGAATTTTATCTTACTGGTTTTGAGGGGCTTGGGAAACGATGGGACATATGATGTCCTCAATATACAAGGAGATTATACGGAGAAATAACTGTAGTTTTCAAATCAGTACTGGTATTTGTTTCATTTCTATATCTATTTGTAACTTACTTACTGACTTTCCCTCGCATTATCGAATCTACCCGCTGATAATGAGTAGAGACTCACGCGACTCAGGTAATTTGCGTGGCGATTACATTTACATATTTTATGACATGTTTCGAATTCACTGGCTACGCAAATCGAATTTATGATCATCTTTCGGGTGAACACTTTCCCTACGATGAAGCTGTTCGGTCCTCTTAATCGAAACGACGACGAAGCTGTAGAAAAGGAAGTCACCGCTTAGTCCAGGCAGCAGCCCAAAGAATTTCAGGTTTTCAGTAAAATATTAATATTTAAAATAATTATTTACAATAAATTTATTGTCTGCATGGTACTTTTACTTGATTTAATTTGGTATTCTTTTCTGAAAGTTTGTATACTTCAGTAGACATTTTTACAACACGTTGAATTCTAAAAATATTGCCAACGTTCTAGAATTACAGTAAACACCAAGAACGTAGCATATCGTAACGCTGAAACATTTCCCTCACATTTACGGTAATAAACGTCTACGGTACAAGGAATGAAAACAATAATTGTTTTGTAGCTATTTTGATAGTCGTCTTCTCTGATTTGCATGCAGTACAAGTAATTTATAACGTAAGCTTCGGTATAAACGTCAACTTTAATATATTAACGCAAATTAACTTCAGCCGGGTTTAGATAGCGATAAGCATAATGCTTATCAATTATCATTTAACACCATAAAAAATTTTTATAGCGTTGTGCCACGTTTAAAACAGGCATTATTCGTTAATTATTTCATCTAAAACAACTTAAATTCTATGGAAAATTGCGAAAACTAGGAAATTATATTAATGGCTCAAGGGATGACAACAGCATTAATAATTCGACGGCAAGAGACCATTCGCTAAGTGTTAGCAAATAAAAGGATGCACCGTATATCAATTATGTTTTTTTTCCTCCATATCGACGAACGAATAAACAACCAGCGCATTATTGGAAAGTGACCCGTTTATGTTTTCACCTTATTCAATTAAAATTATTTTATTCATTAGCTGTAGGAATGGTGGACAGGTATCTCATAACTTTCCATCCATATTAGATATAAAGTCTTCATTTTAAAAGTAAAGCTTATTATGATTTAGTTACTCTTTGCTTATTTATTAATAAACATATTAGCAAGTAAGGAATTCATATCAATTTTACTAAAGAATGTCTTCAGTGAAAGACTCTTCACCCTTATTCTTAAGTGGTATTAATCTCATTAAAACATACAGGATTTCTCAAACCTTTAGGGTTAAAATTCTACAGATGGTAAAGGGCTGTTGTTACATCAGTTTCCAAAGCGTCAGTGGACGAGGCCAACGAGGTAACAAGGCCTGGAAGCGGAAAAGTCGCCTGACCATCAACAATCCAACCTTTATTGCTTCTAACAAAAGCAAAAACACTGATTGTTAACATCCAAGATGGAGACAATGAAGGTTGGATTGTTGTTAGCACACTTGCGGTTAGAGCCTGAGTTGCATGAACCGATCAGGAAATTTTTACTACTCTCGGCGCTTCGCGCCTCACATAACTCTCGGCCCTGCGGGCCTCATTGGTCACTGTTTTCCGTCCCCCTCCGGGGGCAAGATAATGATATATACCCCAACCCATTTGGTTACAGGGGGCAGTTGGTTTCCCCCCCGGCCGGTTACAGGAGGCTAATGCAATCTTTCTTCACGCTCATTGGTTCATGCAACTCAGGCTCTAACCGCTTTTGTTAGCACACCGATGGTCAGGTGACTTTTCCGCTTCTAGGCCTTGTTATCCCGTAGGCCTTGGTCAGTGGAGAAATGACGTAATTGTAACAGAAATGACGTAAAAGATTGGAAGAGAAACGACGTAACAGACTGGAGGACGAGGCCAACGAGAGACAGGCCAGGGCACTCAAAAGTCACATGATCAGCGGGGTCCGGCCAACAATTGATATTTCATTGTCTCCATCTCGGATTTTAACAATCAGTAATTTTTCGTTTGTTGAAAACAATGAAGGATGGATTGTTGCCCGAACCCCGATGATCATGTGACTTTTGAGTGTCCTGGCCTGTCTCTCGTTGGCCTCGCTGGAGGAGAAACGACGTAACAAATTGGAGAAGAAGAAACGTCAGAACAAGTAAAGAAAGAAGACCAATAGGAGGAAAGAGGAAGAAAAATAACGTAGGAGGAAGTGAGAATGAGAGGAGACGAGAAAGAAGAGGAAAGAAAAAGAATGAATTCGTCAAGACTAGAGTTAGGCATTTTGCGATAACTGTGATCGATAATTATAATCGATTAAAAAACAATCGATTAAGCGAATCAAGTGATCTCATCTTAGTCAAGAAAGATCTTTCTCAATATTAATTGACGTGTTTAAATCAGAGATGATTACAGTATGTATTGTAATTAATCACAATTACTCGATTAGCCCTATATTTAAAACAACATTTATCGATATTGATCGATTTGCTTCCATTAATAGAGTTAATCGATCAATTACGATTAATCGCCCAACTCCAATCGAGACGACGATTTCAAAAGAGGAGGAGGATGAGGATTGTTCGGACGAAAGACGAAGGGAAAAGAAGAGTTGAGTGCAAGGCAAGAAGGATTGACTTGATAGTACGTAATTGAGAATCAGGTGGCCGATACGAATATCGCTTCCAAGTCTGAAGTCAATGGAATCCAGGCCGGCACAGAAACCAAGGCAAGTGATCCTAAAAGTTTTCGTATAATTGAAAAGAACTTGATTTCTTTACCCGGACCCTTTCGTACAGTAAATTATCCGATAATATATTTTCTTACCTGCTGGATTTACAGTATTGGGGGGGAGAGAGGGGCTCCTCGTCATATGATAATTTTTATGAACTCTCATTCCGGCTGATAAAAGTATTTTCCCGTAGGGACTAGACTTTTCATCCGTGAAGGAAGCGGACAGCTACATGTGTATTATTAGCTTCGCTAGCTCTTCAAAATTGCTACGGGATTGAGAGGACTGGAATTTTTGGGAATGGAGTCTCCCCGTATCGTGTACAGCGGGCCAGCTAGTATTTGGATAAAGCTGGTTTTCTCCTCTCAACGTTGCTTTAGCTTCTGAGTGAAATTATCTCTTTTTGTGCCTTTATATTTTTTTGACTTTTATCAGCTAACAGAATTGCTTCTTGGAAGTTAGCTCGTTATGTGTTTTTTTTTATTGCTTGACTATTGAATTATATGATATGCAGTCTCAATTTTGGAATCGTTGCAATTATATTTATCTGTGACTGATAGCTTTGATTACATATCTTGGCTTTCATGAACTCATGGTAATAATATTAATATTTTAAGAAATTTGTTCTTATCAGCGTCAAGAGATACTTTGTGCCCAAAATTTCGAAGCATCATTAGTGGCCACACCTTCATTTGGAGTTTTCTTCATTCTGGGCCCTTCTACGGTATCTTTACGTTAAGCGGCATTCTTCTTGGATGAAGTCCATACTTTTTTGACCGCTTATCAAGATGTCAAATGTACTTTTGTTTGTAAAATTTCAATTAAACCTTTAAAGCTGTCTGATTGATATGTTTTTGCTGTTGAATTTATTTTGATATTTATCAAATTCAAGGTTATTTGTAACTATCCTTTCAATTGATTAAACAAATTCATCTTTACGATTACTTTCTTTTCTCGGCACGGTATTTCTATCCATTGGGTTAGCCAAAATTTATTTTTGATAGTTCTAATAAATTTTATCCCTGATAACTTTAAACCAAGTATTTTGCGATGGGGAAATGCTCGGAAATGCATATTTTAGGCGCCATGAGTTTCTGAAAGAGTTACAAAGCATTTGTGAGGCACATTTATATAAGTAAAACAATCACCTGTTTGAATGGACCATTAATCTAGTGTTCATTCGCGATGTATTGCTAGAGTTATTGGACAATGTGCCTCTTCTTGTTTGCTCGGAAGAGGATGCGTCTGCAATATGACAATACGCTTGTTCACTTCGATTTTGATGTCTACGAGCACCTGGACAACAGATAGCCTAATCATTGGATTGGAAGGGGAGATCCTTTACCATGGCCGGATCTCATTTCTCTGGATTTTTTCCTGTAAGTTCACATCAAGTTGTTGGTGTATGAAGTCCAGTTAAATATGCCATACGGTTTGCCATAGCCTAAGCTGCCCGGTTCCATGTACAACAGAAACAGGAATATTTGAATGAGCGCGGAAAACTTTCATGCACCATTCTAATGCATATACCAAGTGGCCACCATTTAGAACACTTGCTCTGAGCTGTAAGTTGTTCCTGTGAGGTGTAAGTTGTTTGTGACACCCTTTATTTGTCGAATGTGTGTTTTGTTCAGGTGAATTTTGCGCGTTTGGTTTGCGTTTCCTGAAAAGTAGAAAAATCTATAAAGGAAATTATTATCTTGCGCGTTTGTTATCATCTCAACACACATTTTTATTGATAATATTAGGTTGGTATTAAAACTAAAGGCCCATGTGTTGTGACTAATTTAAAATGCAATACAGTTGAGCCCCGATAATTCGAGTCTAGGTAGTTCGAGGTTCCGTGTATTTCGAGCTGAATCACTCACGTGTGTCACGCCAACTGTTGCTGATCTAAAAAATAATTCAGTTTCTATTTCGCTTTTATTTTTGCGACAATGAGTGGAAAGGCTAAAAAAAGTTTGTGCCGATTAAAATTAAGCTAGAAGTCTTGAAAAGACTAGACAACGGTGAAACGTTGAAGAAACTTGCAGCTGACTATGGTGTCGGTGAAGTGACGGTAAGAGACTGGTGCCGTAATAAAGGCAAAATCGAAAAGTTTTCTATTAAATGTAATTAACACCACTTTGAATTGTAAATTAAATCTTTTCATATACGCTTCTTTGTATTGTGAATCCCACTTTTTAATGTACTGTAAATTAAACCATCTAAATATAAATCTTTCCGTGTAGTTCCGAGTTTATCTAAATTCGAGGTACAGTCAACCTCGGTTACCTCGAATTATCAGGGCTCTACTGTAACTCGTTTCAAACAACACTCTATTAATCGAAATAACATCCAGCAGAGTCGACACACTTTTGCCAACGAGACGTAAGCATATTTATTTCGTTGGCGTAGAATTCTGTAGTTCTGGAGGGGACGAACTCCATGAAGGCGGTATTCGCACCGTGGTTTCTGAAGCATCTCCCACGCAAAAAATTGTCGAGGTTCTTGAAAAAGTGGTAGTCAGTTGCCAAAAGATCAGGTGAGTATGGTGGATGATCAAGAGCTTCGTAGCCAAGTTCATTCATTTAACTTCTCTTGACTGACTATTGCGACGTGTGACTGAGCGTAGTCATAAGGCAAGATGGGACCTTTTCGATCGACTAATGCTGGTCGTTGTTGTTGAATTTTCTGGTGCATGTCGTCGATTTGCTGAACGTATGACCGGGCAGTAATGGCTTCATTTTGATTCAGGAAGCTGTAATGAATGAATCCGGTTGCCCCAAACAGTCAACATAGCCTACTTTTGGTGCAACTTGGCAACCCACATATCGAGCTTTTTCTAGTTTGCTTCAAGTGACGAACGACGGTAGAATGGTCTACCTTGAGGTCTTCGGTAACTTTCTATCCCTTACGCGAATCGGTTCCGATTAATGTCGTCAATTGGTTTCGTCAACTATAAAGGATGGCAGTGACCATCCTCATTTTCAAGGGTGGTGCTGCCACCACGGAATATTTCAAACCATCTGCGCGTTGTACGTTGAGAAATTGTCCCGTCACTCTGTGCTTTGATGACATTTTGAGTTGCTTCAGCAACTTTATGTTCAACTTTGAACTCATGCAATAAAATGACGCGTGTCTCTTGTGTAGAAAGCGTTTGCAAAATTGATCTAATCATTAACAACGCGAGGCGTTTGAACAAGGTTTAGGCATCAGCTTAAATGGAAAAACTAAGGCTATAAAATGATGTGTCACATGGCTGTATTAGTCGAAAAGTAATTTGCATGCCGATTCACCTACATCTATAAAATGCAATCGGCCATTAATTTTGCACCAACCTAATTTTATATCTTGATTACCCAGTCTTTAAAATTAAACACAGGATACTAAGACCCTGAACAAAATTACAGGAAAAAAGGTTAGATATGTTATAATATCTCTTCAAACCGGCGTCAACAGTTTTTTTTAATATTCAATGTAATCCAATGCGTCCATCCAGGGCCTATGTGGCCGGAGGTCGACGAGTTGGGTCCCTGGATGAACCTGGATTAACGACTGCTGTATGATGGTCGCAGCAATCGGGGGGGGGGGGGGGGGGTTGTGCGGGTGTCACTGATGGTGATCGCCTATCCAGTGATTAGCCGTGCTTGATGTTGCGTAACTTCACAGAAGTTGTGTTTCAGTGAAAGCCCACCAGGCCACGGCCTCCCCCCATCTAATTAATTGTTTGATCTAAAAATCAATTCGCATAAAAATCGTCCCTCCACAAGTCGAGTTGCCGACTTGAGGGGAGACGAGTGAAATGAATTAGTACCATTAGAACACGAACCAGTGAACCGATTTGAAAAATTTTTTAACATGCATTTTCATCCGTCCTGCGTATGTGTATCAAGTTTCAGCTCTCTTGCTTGTCGGGAAGTTGGTTTAACATTGATTACAAGATTTGCCCCGGACAGACAGACTCGGACACACACACACATATACACAGACACGCAAATATATAAGCAAGCTACCGGGTATTTCAAAAATGACCAGTATACCGGTATATTTGAAAAATCAATAAAAACTAAACGGGCAGCGATAGAAACACACCGTTTGTTGCTATATGCTTGGGACAACAGTAAATTTTCAGGCAGACAAACTTTCGGAATTAGTTCACGGTGTATTTCTATCGTTGCCCGTTTAGATTTTTCAAATATACCGGTCATTTTTGAAACACCCGGTAAATAAAAGCGTATAAAAAAGCTGACATTTAGGATAGAGGATATCAATGAACAAAGGGTGAAAGTGAGCTGACGTTTATTGCAAGGTTCTTGTCCTTCTATTCTTTTACATTCGTCAACCACTCTTTAAAAGTAATCATTATAGTTTTTTCACGTGTTTGCCAATTTAAACCATCTCATGTTTTCAAAGGAGAAGTAGTTATTATGTAGAATTATTTCATTTATTATCAAAGTGAAGCATTAATGACTAAAACGCTGAAATGTCCTATCTAATGCTGTCATTGACTGCATTTAAATACGTGATTATACAGTCTATTAAAAATTATTTTCACTTAATAAATAATTCAACCCATAAGTTGTCAGCATTTGCACGTAGCTTATTAAAAGCTTTATTAAAATGTGAAGGCGAGTTTTTATTTATAATAAAAAATGTGCACTTTAGAAAAAAATAATTCGTATGACAAGTTTAAAGGGTTAATGCCGTGTAGAAATAACTATTATTAAATATTCGCATAAAAGGGTAATTTGTTATGATGACATTTAAAATATAATACCATTAGTAGCTGATAAATGTTAAAAACTCCCTCGCCTTAAAGGAACGATTCAAGTTTTCCCTTACAAAAGTTAAAGTTGATGATGTATTAAGATATTATTTGAAAAAAAATGAAAGGAAAAATTCTGCAACCTGGATTTTTTTTTTAAATAATATCATGAGCTTATGCTTGGAGAATTAACTCCACTTTTCATTTATTATTAATTTCTTTGATGTTGTATGTTTTCCAAGCGGTTGACTCTGAGTGAAAACGAAGATCTGAACCTCCGGATAGAAAGAAAAACTTTTCTCCATTCTGTAATCTTTAAAAGTTCCGGATTCATTCAAGTCCTATAAATCCGTCGCCATTATTATAATCATCATTCCATAATTATTTATAGAAATTAGAAGAACGGAGAGAGTTTAAATCTCAACAATCACATTGCTGGGCAAAAAAAATTTCAAAAATTTCATGCTTTTGAAATGAAAATAGTCATTTCTTAATGAATTCAATGTGCTGATCACGATTATGACTAAAAAAAAAAAGCTAGATTGGCTACGGTTTCTTAGTATTGTGTACGCAAAACCATCTTCTGCTTCATATTGTGTAGCCGCCATTCATGGAGCTCATGTGCAATGCTGAGTTCTTGTAGTAGGCCTTCAACATCGCAGCAGAACACAAGGCTTTCTTCTTTTTTAAAGATAGATTCGAAGAGATGATGACGAGCGCGGAGTGAAATCACTCGGGACATTTTCTTCGAGAAGCTTTCACTGTTTAAATCTTGAGGCCAGTTTCTCCGATTTGCTTTTGGACAAATCCAAATCGCGACCAAGATCGTTTAGTTCTTCCGAGTAATTTTAAGTGGCGCAGATGTTTCATCAAAGCACTAAAAGTCGTCATCCTTACCACATGCTGACGTTATGCCATTTTCTCTGCAACGACAGCCTATCACCTTTTTTCAATGTGTTGTATTCGTGTTCAGCATGTAAATTAATTCAGGATTGAGTACTTTGACCTAAGAAGTAATTTCATTATTACCCAGTGTTATTAAGTGAGGGAAGAATGGAGTTTCTTTTGAGTTTTACTATGTTCTCTTCATATTTTCAACATCCTTTCACATAGAAGGTTGAAATTTGGTTTGTAGGTCTTTATGGGCATGTCATACTTCACTATTTAGTTTAGTTTGGTTTCTTCACTGGGATCGGAGTTATGGGAAGTAGAGAGGTCCAATCCGGTCAATATGTTGAATAGTAGAGATGGTATCAAAAAGTGAACTAAATCAACATTAAAGCTACAAGACCTTTTGGCTCATGGTCGATGCGGCAGAAAGCGTCAAACACAAAATACAAATGCATTGGTATGACACCTCTCCAAATGGAACTCAAATACTAAGGCCTCCTTACAAATACACTTGTACAACACAAAAGGGAGTTATGCACAGCAAAGTCCTGATTGCTTAAATAGCAATCAAATTATGAGACCCCAAATGAATATTCCCAACGTCGACCGATGCCGCTTTAGTATGCTTCTCTGTACGATCAACTATTTGAGTGGATTAACCGTTAATGGTTACATCCTAGTGTCAATTAAACATGCCCAGAAATACCAAGTTACAAATTAGTACAATAATTCTCAATTCAAAGCCATGCAATTCCTATCAGCAATGACTGATTGTTACCGCTTTTCATTACAACTGTTTTTATTTTTTTTTATTTTTTGCTTAAAGTAAGGAAATCAAAATTTTACAATAAAATAAATTTCTTAAACAAAAAAATCAAAATAACACATTAGCCCATATTGCAAACTTGTATAAACAAAATCCAAATATTCTCACGACAATCTTGTCACAATTGACTGCATTCAAGTTTTCGAGTATTATCACAAGATCAGCTATCCCACAATAACCGATGGCACCCCACACCATCACAGATCCACCACCCTTGTTGATCCACCACCCATGAATATCCGTCTGGACCGTCTAAGGGGAACCTTTTCTCGTCAAAAATCACAACATTGTGCCATTCTGATGTCCAATGCATTCGGTCTCTGCACCATTCCAACCGTACTGCTTTGTGAACCGGTGTAAGCTGTGGCTTCGCCTTCAACTTCTCTCGGACAGACAAAAGGTTTGATTGTAGGCTTCTCCAAATTGTTGAATGACTGATGGTTGTCCGTACTGTAGCTGCAATTTGACGTGTAGACATTTGTTGGTTTGTTGCAAGGGAAAAGATACGTCATTCATCTCGGGCAGTGAGGGATTTCTTGCGGCCTCGGCGTTTTGCTGTGCCATAATACGTCTTTTCTGCACAAATCAGTTTCTGCACAAAGGCACCTTACATCTCAGCGCCGACCCTGACCTCTATGCTATCACCAAGACGTTCGGGGATTCCTATATGAAAATTTGCAAAGACACTGGATAGGACAAAAAAGTACAACTGACTTCTCCACAAGTTTTCCAATTTAATACTTGCAGACGTTTACTATGGAGACCATAAAGTATGTCGTCTTCCGCAGAAACCTGACTACTAAATACGCGGCTCTTCGGGAAAAAAAAAGTTGAAATGGTATGTGCAGCAATCCCACGGGACAATTTGGCCATTATATGTCTGGAAACTAATAGCATTCAATTTGAGCACCTTATTTAATTGTAGATGATAATGGTAACTTTTATTCTTCTAACTCTGAATAAGTTGAGTATTAAAATGTTTATACACGCTTTGCTTTTGTTAAAATTTGTATACCATTTCCTTGCGGACTTTGCATAAAGGACATTATGAGTAGACAGTTTAATTAATGCTTTTTTTCAAACGTGCAGGATTTGATCTAAGAAGCTGTAGGAACTTGTAATCGAGCGCTAAGCAAGACGAATTCAATCTAAATGCACCATTGCAAGTCTTTCTTTTAAGTGAAACTCCTTTCATCTCTTTATATCCTTCTTTATTTTAAATCTTCTTATTTTTCTTTTGGAAACTCCATCTACCCGAGTTGCTCTTTTCGTTGTACATTCGTAACAGCTGGAAAAGAACAAGATAAATTATTTATTATCTTACTTATTATGATTCTCTTTAAAATACTGTTCTCTCCATTGAGAAACCATCTTTTACTGAAGGGCAGAGGGAAGTAAAATAAAAAGAAAAAATAATGCAAGGGAGGGGGGACTAACCTCATTTATTTTGCCTCTCTCATTAATTCGAAGAAAAAGAAACAAAAAAAATTACAAAGAGAAAAAAAAGAAAAGGGAGCCGAGCACTAACCCCTCATTGCCTCACAACCAGTGTTTGAAGAAGATGGAACGACAATGTCTCTCGTACGTAAAAGGAAAGAGAAAGAAGGGGGTGGGTCTTGAGTAGGGGGTAAAGAAACATCATCCTTCGCATCTTAACAACCGAGGTTCGGAATAACATTTCTGAAGAGGGGAAAATAAAGTTTCATATTTTTTGCGCTTGTTTGTTTCCTTCACCCCCACACCCGTTTTCAATCTCTTTATTATTATTATTCGTGGCGAAACGTCTTAAAATCATTTCCTGTCGTGTTTTTCAATACACAGAATTTGCGTCTTACGTCAATTCCAAAAGCCAATTCTATTTGATCGTGAAGTGTGTTTTTAATGCACTTCTTTTTTTTTCTTCTCCTCTTCTCTTTTTTTAAATGACAGTGGAAGTTCAACAGAAAATAATCCATCACCCAGTCCGTTATTAACGGTTAGAAACCCATTTTCAATTCTTCTCAACTCTATGGCCATTTATTAAGTTTTTACGCACCAACGTTTGAAACGTATTGATCTGACAAATTGAAGGTCTAAAAATAAACTCAAGTGTTGATTTGCTCTACTTGTGATGTAATTGAATGCTCTGTGCTTTCTTTTTGTGGAATGAAAGAAAAAGTTTCTCTTTTATTATAAATCTCAAAGCATATTTTTTGCAATTTCTGCAAGGATTATGGAAAATCACAAACTGCTTTTGAATAATATTATGCATAGAATTATGAATACACGTCGTTAAACCAATTCACTATTTGCAAAGATTTTGCAGGTACATAACAAATGAAAGCCATGCGCAAATAAACTTTTAACTCGAGCTATGTTTAATATTCCTCTAACTTTAGGACCTTCAATTTTCACACATGAAAGGAACGACTGTATTTACAAAAGAATGATAATTTAATGAATTTTGCAAGCACTTGATCTTTACCTAGCAATACGAAAAAAAAATTGGTTGGTTTTATTTTTATTAATTTTATCATTACTGTTTATAGACTGAGCTGCCACTTTATTAAATACCTCTATAAAATATGCAAATTGATTGACTGCCTGATTTGCATGTCATATTATCACAAATCACGGTATAAATACCCTGAAGCAACTTTTCCGCTGTTAGTTAAGCGTGCAACCATAGCAAAAATAGGGAAAACCAGTGATTTGAATAATTTCCAGTGTGCCATGGTGGTAATTGTAAGACGGGATGTAACGAACATTTCAGAAACTGCGACTCTCCTGAACTTTTCACGTACCACAGTTTCAAGGGTATATCGAGAGTGGGTCAAGGAACAAAAACAAGTAGCCATTGACGTGGACGGAAAACCCTTGTTGATGAAAGAAACCAGTGGAGAATGTCAAGACTTGTGCGCGTAAACATAAAGGCAACAATCGCAAAAATTACTGCTCATTACAACTCGGGTAGCCAGAAAAGAATACCAGAACGGACAACTAGTCGCACCTTAGCTCGAATACATTAGCAAAGTTGAAGAACATCCAGGGTACCAATAACATCAGAGAAGAACAAGAAAGCGCGCCTCATGTAGGCACAGCAGTGCAAGGATTGGGCCATTGAGGATTGGAAAATGGTTGCTTGGGGAAGGCTTAGAAATGGCGAAAACAATATGGATCCCTCATGTCTGGTACGGACTTTGAAAGGTCATGGAGGCGGAATAATGGTCTGGGAAATGTTTTCTTGGCATAAATTGTGTCCTCTAATATCTGTAGACGGTCGTTTGAACGCCAAAGAATATATAAACATTGTTTCAGATCAAGTTCACCCTTTCATGCTCACAGTTTATCCGCACGCAGATGGCTCCTACTAGCAGGATAACGGACCAGCATCAGAATCACTATGGATTGGTTCCAGGAACATGACAGTGAGCTCTGATGCAGTGGCCGGCTTAGTTCCCAAATCTCAACCCCATTGAACATCTTTGGGACGAGCTGGAAAGGACTATTCGTTCCTTGCCTACACCTCCTTCGAATCTCTGGGAAATGTGTGAAGTTCTCATGTCTGTTTGGGCCAGCATCTTGTTGAATCCATATCCAAACGAATGCAGGCGGTTTTGAAATCTAATGGAGGTTTAAAACGATACTAGACAGGAGTACCTGATAAAGTGGCAGCTTAGTGTACACCATTCAACTTTAAAAACTGCATCTTTCCCAAAGCACGGGAGCTCTAGTAAAAGAGAAAGCAAAGATTTCATAAATTAAATTAAATAGTCGAAAGAAACCGCACGCCACTTATTCATTAGAGAGATTCAGCAAAGCGTTAACGTGAACGTGAAAATGAGTGACATCATCCAAGTTCACGTCCACGCAGGCATTGGCCTTGAAAATATGCTTCAGCAAAGCGTTACTTCCCCTTACGAGTCCAGATGGCGTCATATACGCATGACATCATATGTTCTTATTACGCATGCGCAGAACACAAATATTCACATCCGGTTCTTGCCTCATACGTATATTTTGAAAGTTCCTTACTATAACGACATCATAGATTTCTAACCTTATATTCTAAATATTGTTTATACAAAAAACAATTAT
>JAHWFO010017185.1:7155791-7169566 GCA_023313115.1 Rhysida immarginata
CTTTGCTGAACCTCTCTATTGACGTACATTTCGCCTGTATTGTTGGCTCATGCAAAAAACAAAAAAAACAAACGAGGCTAACGAGAATAACAGGCCCCAGAGCTGTAAAATCACAGCTGAAACATATGGGAGGAGGGGGGGGGGGCACAACGTAATCTTCATTGCTTCCATCTGGGATTTTAATAATTAGTGTTTTTTCGTTGAAAATAATGAAGGTTACATTGTTGATTCCTCCATGTTGGTCATGTGACTATTCAGCTCTGGGGGCCTGTCTTTCTGGTTGGCCACGGTAAAAAGCTACACTGCAATAGCCTGTATCCTGTCACCCGAATAGTGGTTATGACACTACACTGCTAAGCCAAAATTATCCGGATACCTCTACTTAATTGTGGTTTTAATTTCCATGACACACCCCTTCGCTTTTGATGAACATGAAATGTAACAGCTAATACAACAATGACTACGTCAGCCAGCATGCCGAAGAGCCGTGAATTGACCAACTTTCAGAGAGGATTATCCTAGCGTGTCACATTAGTGGAAAGTCAGTTCGCGAAATCAGTGTTTTGACCAAGAATCCTCGATTCACTGTGCATGATGTTGTACGAACAGAAAGGTTCAATAACGACAACAAAACAGCGACCGGACGACCTAGAATCATGTCGAAGAGAGACCACCATTTTCTTTCGCGGGTGGTGCTGAGTATTCGTAAAAGCACATTACAGGATATCACTTGTGCTTTTGTAGTGGACCCAGATGTCTGCTTTTCGAACGTAGCTCATAGTCCATCAGTTCTCAGAGTGCAACGTGTTCTTCGTGAGATAGGCTTTTTCGGAATGTTATTGCTCTTCGTTTTCTACGATGGTGTGAGGAGCGGCGCCATTGGACTAGTAATTATTAGCAAAGATTACGTTACGGAATATATCTACTGTGGTTATGTGAATTGATGAAATTCGCTTCACTCTCCAGCAATGTGACGTATGCGGTTCTGAAGGCGAGCGAAAGAGAAATACGATCAAGAGTGCCTCCTATCCACAGTGAAGGATTCTGCTGATAGGATTATTGTGTGGGCCACATTTTGTGTTCTTGACATGACTTAATGCCCCAAGGTATCAAGAGATGTTGAATAATCACCTTAATGGAGCGACGGTAGAATTTTTGGCAGCTTCAGCAGGTGCTTCTTCCAGCAATACAATGAACCGATTAACTGATCAGGGAAGCATAAGCGACCGGCCACTAATTGTTATCATTTACTGGATCGTTTAAAACGCGAATGGCAACCTGCCTCGCCAGAGGAGTTTATGAAACTTATCGTTGACCTTCCTCATCGTGCTGCAGTAGTCATTGCAGCAAACGGTGGTCTAATATGTTACTGACCACATCATTTTAATTTAGAGTAGTGAAAAGGGGTGTACAGGGCAGCATAGGTTGATTTCTAGCTTGCATTTCAACATTCTTTGTTTCTTCATTGTTTCTAGCTTGCATTTCAACAATCAGTGTTATTTCGTTTGTTGGAAGCAATAAAAATTGGAATGTTGCTCGATCTATCTTGGTCTTGTGATTTTTCAGTACCCACTGTCTTTCTAGTTGGGGTTGGGAGAACAAACTATGACGTCACAAACAGCTCCACGTAAAAAAACTCCTGTAGCGGACACCGCGGGCACTGGTGTCTCGATATAAGAGGGGAGTGGGCAACACCGACGGCTCCTCGGTTAATACTCAAATTATCTTCCCGTAGTAGATAAACTAACGACAAACGCAAATAAATTCGAAGACAAAATTGGTTATCCCTCCAAGGGGCGGGAGGGCCAAGAGCAAACTATTTATTCCTGGTTAAACTAAATATTACAACGGCTCATTCTACATTAGTTCCCGCTAAGGGACAATACAAGATCAAAAAAAGGTAGTTTTTTCTCAAAACGAAGTTTTAAACAAATTGTCCCTGCAATATGAAACCGGAATTTGCCTATAAATAGCCCTAATTTTCAATGTAGTTACCGTCAAACCGCGTCGTTGGCGCCATTTTCTTACTCTGACATCTGACAAAGATTTTCAACTCACTACAATCCAAATTTCATACAATAGCATAGTTTGTAATAGCGTTGAACATGTCGAATTTTGTACATGGATACTACGATTTGCGGACAGTACTGTTTTTCTATTATCATTTGAAGAAAATTGCTGTAGAATCGCATCGTATGCTTGTCGAAGCTTACGCTGAGCATGCTCTTGGTAAATCACAGTGTTTTGAGTGGTTTAAAAAATTCAAAAGTGGCGATTTTGACGTGAGAAACGAAGAACGTGGAAGACACAAATTTATCTATTATGACCTGCTGAAACTAGGCGAAACCGTTAATACCGAACGCTACCGACAACAAATGATCGATTTGAATAGAGCTTTGCGTGAAAAACGACCAGAATATCAAAAAAGGCAACACAGAGTGATTTTGCTTCATGATAATGCACCATTGTCATGTGGATTTAGCAGAGTTAACTTACAAGAGATAGGAACGAAAAAAGTTTTTTAAAATAAAGATTTTATTGAAACTATTTCGATTCAAAATTCAATAGGTGGCGCTGATAATTCTGTAAATAAATTAAACTGTTATGCAGTGGAAGATTTATCTAAAAGAAGATAGAATTATAGTCATAGTTCTCCTTCACTTCAAGGAACAGTTTGACTGAGCCCAAGAGTTAATAGCGTGCTCGCTAACGAATAACACTTTAGCCAAGGTTCGGCGTCGGGAACAAATTGATAGCTTATCCCGGCGGATAATAGATAAATTGTCAAGTCCGGGAAGACCCAGTAGTGGCGGAGGCTTTTCGAATGAGATGCGGAGTAGAAGATGAAGTACTGCCGAATGACGAAGCCGCAGTTAACTCGCCGAGACGACAGTAGACTATTGATGAATCATGAATGTGGGATGTTGAGACCGATGCAGCAAGGCTCTGGATGCGATGATGCAAAAGGGTACCAGACGATTGACGAGGCAATGAGTTAACTCGCCGAGACGTCCGGGTGAACGATTGTAGAGTATGGATGCTGGACGAATTATGACGTGATCCGACGACACGATGCACAAAAGCTTCACGACGAATCGAAGCCACGAGTTATATGACGTGCAGATGAGGATTACAAGAATAAGTACACTCCTCGGTCAAAACTGAGCACAACTGACGTCACATATCATTCGCACAGCATACTAAACATTAACACTAAAATATCACTACTCACTTGAAACTTCGGAAGTAAACAACATATATCACCCACTTACGTAGACACCAATTTATACAGGCTTTAATAACACTTTTGTCGACATAGACAAACGACGAACGATGCACAAAATATTATTGCTGCAAAGAAGTAAACCCAGAAGAGACGCAACCTTCGTCACTCGAAGAGAAATGGCGATGAAGGCATCTGCACACGTGATCACCCCGCTGACACTGAAATTCATCTACAGAAGAAAACAGGGTAATTAACGATAAGCAGCAAAAGAGCACTTAAACAGTAGAAATGCCAAATCGTCGTATCTGATCCACATCTACGCCTCTCCAAGTTCGTAAGCGTAGAAGCATGTAGCTTGAAATAGCGGCATTCGCACGTGACGAGAAAGCTCCGACGACCTCAGAGTCCCATGACGAAAAAAAAATAAAGGGAATTAAAGCGACAGTTCGGAATTAAATTAACAGTTCTGAGCCTCGGCTTCTCGTGATAAAACCTCCGGCCTCACTCATGAGGTACGCACCAAGTGAAAAGGGGTAGATGCCTATAATCGAAACGCCAACGTTTAGCTCGACGGCATCTTCTTCAAAAATGTTACGGAAAAGTCTTAGTTGAGCCTCCGTAATAGTAGTGCTGAGCACCGTAACGTTAAAGGCTACTCTATGAGCACTACTATTAATCAACTCAAAACAAGCGAAAGTTCTTTCGTACCTTTGGTATCGAAGAGTTAAGAGGCGGGCGTCGTTTTCTCCCGTCGGGGCCGATTCATTCGCTGACGGCGGGAAGTACGAAGACGACGGCTGATCCTCGTTCCTTTCGCGGGCGACGTCGGGGCTTGCTTCTGGGTACAGCTCCTTCAATATCGCCTCAATGGCTCTTGTAAGGCGACTCTCCCAATCCTCGTCGTCAAATTTTACGGCGAAGACAGTCTCAAATTCGCTTACGAGATGATTACGTAAGTCGCTCTCTCCCTCGCCGACCGTTGGCAGACGCTCGCCGTCGAAAGCTCCCCCGTGAACGGCTTTCGTCGCTGACTCGCTCACCATGCGGGGACGTTCTTCGCTTTCCTTGCGACGTCTATTTCGTCTCTTTCGCCTGACGCCCGTTGACTTTCTTTTCCAACTTAGGGTGAAAACGATCCCGCGACCTTTCGCGTTGGTGCCATTGACTCTTCTCCACTCTCTTCTCGTTCCACTCTCGCGTCGCTTTCGGAGTGGCTCTCTTCTCCTTACGTAACATCGACGCGTCATCCTCTTCTTTCACTTTCGCCGATGTCTTACTCTGGCGAAATCTACGTGACATGCTCGCCGGCCGTTGAGACACCCGAAAGCTGTCCTGGATTACATAAATCGGAAGATCTTCGCTTACTGCCCATCTTGATAGTGCATCAGCCATAAAATTTTCTGTGGCTTTGATGTGCTTAAGCGTAACATTGAAATACAGCAGGTCCTGCAGAACTGCAGCCTGAAGCTGTGATAGTTTTGGCTGAGTTAACAACTTAGCCGCCGACTGATTATCTGTATAGATGACAGTTGTGGTTTGCTTCAAATAATGCCTCCAAATCCTTGCTACATGAGCTATAGCAAGAATCTCTTTGTTATAGACTGACAGCTGCTGTTCCCCTTCTCTGAAACGGCGCGACTCGTAGGCTATCGGGAATAATTTAGGGCCATACTGCTGTGTTGCTACTGCCCCTATAGCGATCGACGAGGCGTCACACATGATGTGAAGCGGCTTCTCCGGGTCGAAGATTTTTAAAATCGGAGGCTGAATAAATGCTTTTTTCAGCTCGACGAACGCTTGCTACTGCGTCTTTCCCCAAATAAAAGGCTCGTCCTTTCTTAGCAATTGAAACAGAGGCTCCGTAACCAAGGAATATCTGGGGACAAACGCCCGGTAAAATTGGGCCGTACCGAGGAATCCTCTAAGTTGAGATACTGTTGTAGGCGTCGGCCACTCCCGTATGGCTTTAGTGATTCTGTCTTCACACGCCTTACCTCGCCGGCTGATATTGAATCCCAGATATTGAACGGACTGCACTCCAAAGACACACTTGCTCTTTCTGAGTAAAAAACGATTTTGTTTCAATTTTTCTAATACCTGGCGTGTTAGCTCGGTTAACTGCTTCAACGACTGGGCATAGATTAGGATGTCGTCAAAGTAGTAGATGACTCCTTTATTAATGAATTCGCCTAACACCTCGAGAAGGATATGTGGAGAAGGCTGCTTCATTCCTCTCGACCCCGAGCTTCGGTCTCGCTGACTGGATCTAAAGTATCCAGTGATGTTCCCCGATGGTAAAGATGGATATCAGTTTAATCTGAGGCAGGTCAATATGAGTTTAAATAAAGTCCCGGTATATCACCTAGAATTCCTGTTTTTCGGATTTTTCTAAGAATGGATAGTCCTTCGCTCTGTGTTTTATTGATTGAGTTATTATTTAACCAATTTGGAGTTTTAATTTAACTTCTTGAGATTGTTCTGCTTACCTGTAAGTGTAATTATCCCGGGCAACGCCGGGTCCTCTGCTAGTCAGTGAATAATCAAGGGACTTGGGATCAAGTTCTCGCCAGGGTGGCGCTTCGATTCGCAAGAAGAATAGTAGACGATGCTGTTGTTTAATATGGCATTTCCCAAAAAAATCTTTGCTGGTGTTTGTTTTTTTAAGCATAACAACGTTTAATGTCCTTAAATACAGCGCGCTGCTATAGCTTTGCCTCTTTTTAAATAAAATAAAACTTAATCTATTTAAAATAAAATTAATCTATTTAAAAAAAATTAAATAGATTCTGTTTCACAACAACAATATCGTCCAAGCAATGATTAAATTTAATTACTTTACTTTATTTATTCATGTAGTCAAATTTAATTAATTAATTAATTATTTGCTTTATATGTTTTATTTTATTTTATTTTATTTTATTTGTTTATCATTTAATTCTATTCTTATTTTGTTATTTTATTGTAATTGAATTTTAGTTATTTTATATTTTTTCAATTTATTTTTATCAAATTCCGTCATAAATATTTTATTTTATTTTATTTACTCATTAAAATTTGTAGCTATGTCATTGAATCAACAAAATGTATAATGCAGCAATCTTCACGATGCTGCTATCTTTGTTTCACAGAAAAACCTATCAGTTTCACTCCCCTGCGGCTGACCAAGTTTCAACTTCCTCAGCTCCTTTTATATGCCTCGGATGTCGTCTGCAATTTTGGCTACGGCTCTCTCGAAAAACCTCAAATTCACTTGAATTTCCCTCCTTATACACTCCCATCGTGCATTACGGTAGAGAGAGGCCCGTCTCCCGATACATCATGCCGAGACTGCCATTCACATGACAAAAATGTTTTAGAGTTATTAAACTCAAGGTGCCCATGCCCGATTGAATAACAATTATTCCCAAATCCCTTAATGTAAGCCCTGAAAACTAATTTTTGAGCCATGATAGATAGAGAAGAAATTCCAATTAAACATTGTACAGCATCACCGATTAGTAGAAATCCACTCTTTGCAGAAAGAAAAGCAGAAAACTCATAATACTGGGGAGAAAAGTCCATATATGAGAAACCTTTGGACACCATACGTTGGAATTCAAGATGACCGTTTATAAAACTTGGAATTTAAAAATATTTTCATTAATAATTTAAAAATATTTCTTATGGAAGCATTATATCAAATATCGGTGACCCATTCTTCATGAATATCAAAATTTGCAAAGGTAATATACAAAGTTTTACTGCTATTATTATCACGTATAAATATGTTTTAATGATATTAATATTGTATTATTCCACTATCGGTATTATCATTATTTTTCATGCGTAAAGTTGTTTTTGAAAAGCATCTCGTTAATTATTAAATTTACGGGTGAAAAAAAAAATCAAAATATTTTTCCCGTGTGGAATGTTCGTGTCCTACGGCTTAATAGCAATTATATATTGTTTACATGTTTTACAACTTCAAGATTTTAAGATTATGGAGCAGCTAGTTTATGGTGTATAAATAGCAGACAGGGTTGACATGTGATATTGACTGGCGATCGTCATAGTTGCGAACAGACAACAGTTGTTGCGGAGACCTTCAAACTCAAATATTTGACATTGACACGAAGGCAGTTGTTCCTTTATTGTACCCTAATAAATATGGTGTACCCATGCTCTAATTACACATTAATGGGGCTATAATATATTATTCATGTCAGATAGTGCTAAAACTGCCTCTAAAAAGGCGACCATGTCACGCTTCACCGAGAGAGACATTCTATATATGTCGGTAAAAATAATGGACGTAGAAACCATTTTAAAGACTTTGTAAGTTTATTATTATCCTTTAAACGTTAACACAGTAAGGCCAGTACCGTTTAAAAATTGAAACTAAATTCAATCCGAAGAGCTTCTTTATTTAAAAACATATCCAACTTCGCCTGCGATTTAAATGATGAATAGATCTGTTAGAAGAGAACTGCTTCGTTGATTATTACTAACTAAGCTTCCAGGACTTTGCTCGGTTGTAAATGCGATAATGGTTATAATAACAGTAGTAAACCTAGGCAAATTGGGAGCTTTAAAGAACGGTTGCAAAAATCACATCTATCGGATTCATTCGATATGGGACTAGGCAGGCATAAGCTTCTGACGTCACCATTTAGTTCCGAATTAGAAACAGTTACGACGAGATAAATTGCTGCCCTGCCAATGTTGTGACAACAGGGGTAACTACGCTTCAAAATTTCAACTGATAAGAAATGCGAACGAACACAACTATTGATAAACCCATCTAACATGTCAGTTGTGGTTATCTCAGCGCTTATCGAACTCCAATGAGAAGTTTTGTGGGCTTCGTGGACAATAGAGCGTTAATGTCATTGAATAATTTAACAAATATTTAACACTATCTGTTTCCCAATGAAGCAATTGATAACTTCGACGGAGGGAGAAAATAGGCTAGTCATTGTACGTATCAAAAATGACATTAAAATTTCAATTAAATCATTTTTCGTAGGTCATGAAGCCGGAAATTTTGTCTGCGATTCTTTATGCATGTAGTTCAGTATATAAGAATAAATAATAAATTACTGATAAGATTATACATTCAATAAAAGCTTTGAATGAACAGATAAAAATATATATGAAAATGAGAAAAATATATATTTGCGATTTTTTTAAGAAATGAAACAGAAAAACTGCACATTTAATGAAGGGAAAAAAATTTGGCGGGCAGATAGGATGTCCACTATAAATTCAAAAATCTAAATATAACCCATAATAATTACGAAAAAACATTTTCAAGAAAAAACTTTTATTTCAGTAAATCTTATATTTAATTTGGATAAATTTTTGGAAATTTTTTATTTGTAAATTTGTAAATAAAATGCCTCCATGGTTGTAAATTTTTTATTTGTTAACCAATTTTCAAAATTCTAATTGTACCTGATATTTATATATGTATAATATGCGATTCACTTTTCGACATTGTCGCCATTCCTTTCCACGCATTGCGCCAACGCGGGACTAGTCGAGTGAACCCGTCGGAGAGGAATTCCGGGGTTGATGTCGGACGAGGATTGAATGACATCTTTCACCCCGTCGTCAGAACGCAACTCATGTCCCTTAATGTCCTCTTTCTTCTTTGGGAAGTGGTGGAAGTCGCAAGGCGCAAAGTCCGGCCGCATCCTTGAACTGCAGTTTTTCATCTTGCAATACTGGTGTCAACAACAACCACGGAATTCCTCTCCGACGGGTTCACCCAACTCGGGCGCAATACGTGGAAAGAGATGGGGACTATGTCGAAAAGTAAATGCTGCATTAGATATAGGAGAAAAATAAGTATCAGATACAAAAAAGAATTTTGAAAATCGGTTAACAAAAAGTTACAGCCATGGAGGCATTACTTTTCGACCAACCCTCGTATATAAAAATGATTTGGGGTTTGCTTGTTTGTTTGACAATGCTCTGTCACAAACAATATGCTACGGAACAACAACATGGCACGGATCAATGTTATGCCACGGACCAACAATATGCCAAGGGATAAACAAAGGTTATAAACAAGAATAATTTTAACACAAAGAGGATAAAAGGAGCACATTTTCGTGTTACAGTCTCATACATGGATACATCGAATTAACCTACATTTTAAAACACTTTAGAGAAAATATATAAATATGAAAACTAATCTGTATATTACTATTTAAGTAAACTAATGTAAAGAGAGGATTTAAAAGAATAAACTTGAAGAACTGAAAGGTTAAACGGAGAGTGAAGTTATTCTTTATATATTTGAACAAATAAAAGTTATTTAATTTACATAATGTTAAACGAAGTGAGCCTCAATTACTGAAACGTTCTGTGTAACCATCTGTTATTTTTTCATATTCTATTACTAAGGTGTTTTACGTTATCATCTAGCATTGGTTAGTAGCAGTTAGCAATATGTCTCACAGTAATTAGTTTTGGATAATAGTAGGCCTAATAGCAATATGCTCTGATACCAAAAAGCTATGGATAACAATAGGTGTGACAATCGTACGGTGTTGGTTGATATATTAAAAGCCATATCTTAGCATTGAAAGTTTCCAAAGGTAAGATATAGCACCTTTAAAACATGCACTACAAACTATTCAGAATATCATTTTTAAGCGTTATATTCACTAGTGAGACATCTTCAAAATTGTTTGATATATTACTTGCCCTATCTTAGCATTGAAAGTTCCAATGGTACCAAATGGTACCATTAAAACACGTAGAACAAAACAATTCCCACTATCATTATTTACGCTTTATATTCATTCATGAGACAAGTTGTTTAATAGATTGCACGCCATATTTTAGCACTGAAAGTTAAGACGGTACCATATGGTACGAATAGGACACGTACTACTAAAGCAATTCCGACTATCATTAATTACTCGTTAAATTCACTCATGACATGGTGTTACAAGTTGTTTGATATATTACATTCCATATCTTAGCATTGAAATTCACTCATGGTACCATAAAGCACTATTGGAACACGTCTACTATCACTAGTTACTCTTATATATCCATTCATGACTCGTCGTGACGATTTGTTTGATATATTACATGTCATATGTGGTTATCGAAAATTTTTGAGGGGTATCATAATGGTACCATCAGAGCACGTGCTATTGTGGTTTAGGTTAGCAATATAATCCTTTTTACGGATGGCGGTATCTGCACCCCTTCCATCCAACACTCCTATCCGGCTTGTGACCGGCATAGTGGTTGAAGACTTTTAAACGACTGCTGCAAGGTGGCCGCAGCAGCCGGGACCGACGGCCTCCCCCCCCCCCCCCAGCCCGGGGGGGGGGGGGAGATCGTATGTCACTAATGGTCACCCATCCAATGACTAGCCGTGCCTGATTTTCCTTAACTTCACAGAACTGGCGTGTTCAGTGAAAGCCTACCAGGCCACGGCCTCCCCGGAATAATAAGAATATACCTCAATAATTGTCATCCTGTACAAATACTTTGATGTTACGTTATTTTGCATGCTCTACCCGTTACAAATATTAGTTATTAATCAAAACCTTTGCTTATACTCCAGTTCGTTAAATTTTACAGTGTCCCAATTTTTATTTTTTTTGGTTCGCTATTGTCTTTTTCTTCACATCACATAGATTTAAAACTTATATCATATATTTGAATTTTTAAATAAACGTATTTTATTTTAGTGCACTTGGAAAATCTAAAAAACTTGAAATTATCATAGCTAATTCTAAAAATTACTAAAACTATTTAATTTTCTTATTGCTGTATTTAAATGTTCTTTTGCTCATGCGTTTTCCTTCTTTGAGTCCGTTTTATGCACACAGTACGTGACGTCATCTACTTTTATTTCACGAGCCGCTGTGTGGTCAAGTATTGTTGATTGGATAGACAAAACTAGCAGTGACTGTTTGCCAATTGGCACTACGATGCCAGCCTACATTGGGGTCACTACGATGCCACGCCAAGGACCTTTCATCTTAGCCATCCAGTCACCATGAGTTAATGTTCAACATTGGGCATTTCTTCTAGTATTCTGTGTATATTATACTGTAGAGATGGATAAACATATTTTGAAACTTTGAATCAGCATCAACTTGGGCCACGAAATGAAGATGGTAGCAGTGTTGAGATAGTCTTTTTTTCTTCTTTATTTATACATGCGGAAGAGTTGCCTGCTATTCTGAATTTCCTCAAGGGATGTCTCTTCTCCAAACACTCAAGAGACTAATGACCCTGAATTTGTTATCTCATCTCAACATTTGGCTAAGTTCCGGTTTGACCATTGGCTGTTGGCGGCAGAAATATGCAGAAACAAGTTTCTAATTGGACATTTGTAACCTGTTTAATTTTTTTTTTTACTTATTTCCAATTTTTCCATTCTTCACATTAGATGTTTGGTAGTTTGAAATTTCTTTCTGTTTCTTAAGAAGAGGGATAATATCTTTGTTTCTGTACCAGGCATGGTTCTTATTTTTTGAACACTTAATGCTGGCATGGTAGTAGTCAAACATTTTCCTATTTCTAATTATTTTGAGAGCTTTAGCATTCAATTTAAACTTAATATTAAAGTCGTGAATGTCTCCCACTTCTTAACATTTATTCAAATGTTTCTTTTGCTAGTTAAATGCTTTTATTTAATTTGTAAGGCTTTATGCCCAAGTTTCTAAATATGTCGAAATCTTTTCCTCTTTATTAATTTTTTTAAATATACACCATAAATGTAATTTTTAGATAAAATGGATGACGTGTAATTTTGTTTTAACTTTTGGATGTTAGAATAACTTAAATTTTTTTCCTTGACTACCATGTGAGTTTAATATGTCAGTTCGCAAAAATTTTACTATTTTTTTCTTTTAACATTGCCTGTCAGGAATTGAGGCTGTCTAACAATATGTTTAGAATTTATATACATTATTATTTCTTTGTGTAATTTTTATATGATTAAAATGTTCTTGCCCATTTTATTTAATCGTTTAGTTTGAAACATCAATTTGTTCTAATGTCAACTTCAGATTTTGTGAATTATTTTGAGATGAAACATAAGTGTCCCTTAATGTCTAGACATTAATATTAACTTCAAAATAAAAGAATGCTATTTATATTGTTATTGGGTTTTCTGCTCTATTATAATATTAATTATAAAGTTATATTCCATTTGGATTATTGCGGCTAAATCACAACGCTAAGTATGCTTCGGCCATTAATCTATTGTACTACCACTTGAGATCAATTTCCAAATATTGCATATTATTAGTAAAGGTAATTATAACTTAAATGAGAATCACAGCCGAATAGATTTTCTATGCCCATTAACATTAACTAAAAGATTTTTTTTTAACTTCAACACTGTAAGCCTGCTAAATCTTGACGGGGAAATGTAGCAAAAATTCTAACTGGCAGAGTGAGGAGAGTAATTGATATGAGTAATTCGGAAGTACAAAGTGATTTCAAGTGTGGTAGTGAATCAGTTCTTCGATGTACGTATGACTGTGGAGAAATACCTCCGTTTAAAAAGAAAACATTCTGTGCATTAATAGATCTGGAAAAGGCTTATGGAAAAATGAACAGAAACACGAAGAGGAGAGTGCTAAAGATATACAATGTGAATAAACGTTTACTTAGGGCTGTAAAAGAAATATATGAATAGCTATCTTCTTAGTCGTTAGTTCGTTTACCGAACGTCGTGACTCATTCATAGTGAACGAGTGTTCATGAGGCAAGTCTATTATGCAGTAGGGGCCTCTCTCCTTTCTGCATTGATGAAATGAGGATAATGAAAAAGGGACAAACACAAATATCCATGCCCTCGGCGGGATTCGAACCCGCGACTCGCTGGTTTCGAGAGCGGCGAGACCTGCGCCTTAACGCTCTCGGCCACCGGCATGAATAGCTATGCACTTGTCATAATGAGTGGTTGACCATAACGGAGGGTATTAGATTATTCTTAGAAGCAAAATTTAGATTCAATTCTTGCTGTTGACAATGAAGGCGTATCTGGCGTTTCATGTCTCAGATGTTTTTTGTGGTAAGAGGTTTTTCTCTTCCTACAAAGGTAATTCCACACCACAGATCCTTCTCATTTTTTCATTTTAAGTGCTGGCTACTCTTTCAGAAGGATTAAGGCATTATATTGCTGTTGCATGTCCCACTCTAATACACTCATCCTGCAAAGTATAAGCTAACTTAATATGCATTTAATGATGTTTAAATTTCTATAGACAACTATGTTACTAAATACGTCACGCGAAATACGTATAATTTCTATTATATTCTGTGAAAATCTTTTGCTTTCACATGTACAGGGTGACAATTATTGAGCTATATGAAAAAAAAAATTAAAAATACTGTATTCAAACATTTTATTCAAATGTTAAAAGTAATTTCGGATATTCGGATTTAGTTTCTGACATGTTCGATATGCTTGCATCAATGGCTATGACGTGGCGCAGATGAAGAGCAAAATTCTGCAAAACTCCTGAAGTGTCGAGACATCGATGCTTTCGATGACCTCTTGAATGACTGTTTTGAGCTCAGC
>JAHWFO010017185.1:7176814-7273554 GCA_023313115.1 Rhysida immarginata
AAAGTCGCGTGATGCGAGCGTTGCGAGAGGGCGTTGCGCTGGTGGAAGGAGAGCGTGCGATGAGAAAGAGATTAGACCCGGGAAATTCAAGGAGTGCGGACGGAAAAAGAAGGTCAGGCTGATGTCATTCGAACCTGCCGCGTCTACAGCAAAAGTGCAGGCTGAAGACACGAGTGAGGCAGGAGCTCTAAATTTAATGCCAGCCGAAAGTGAGGCCTTCGCGTCCGGGAGTACGAATAGCGAAAGTTCCCCAGCAACGGAGTGTGCACCTGTTAGCGCGAACTGCCATAATAGTTTACTGAATTGTTTCGCCACAGGAGAAGAAGGTTTGCGTAGCACAAGGCCCTGGACCCAAACGAACCCTGATAGCAAGCAAAAGAAGCGACAACAGCGCAAACAGGAGAACGTAATAGCGGCCAGCGAGGAAAACCTTCGTCAGACGACCCTGCAAGGAGGAGCAAGTGACGGGATTCATTTCCTCTCTTCCCAAGACCTAGAAGTGCTCGTCCGAGCAACAGGGATTCTCAACTACGTCCCCGGCGAGGTCGAATTGCAGCTCCAGTCGTCCTTGCGGATACATTATTGTGTGGCTGTCCAAGGAGTGACGTCGTTCAGCGACATCTTGTCCGAAGGAAGCGTGAGCGGCAACGAGGAATCGAGCCCACGACACGAGGAGATTATCATTGCCCCGTGGGGCCTAGCAACATATTTCCGAGAAGGCCTCGGTGGTGTGTACCCGACTTCATACGAGGTAAGTCTTTTCTCTTTCTCTCTCGCCATAACGCTCGCGCAAATTCCACCAACGCACGTCAGGCCATGCCAATATTAATACATTATTTTGTATCAATTCCCAGGGCTTCTCGATGACAAACTCATCGCGTAGATGCCTTCCCAATAGAGACCGAGAGTCGGTCTAATTTGAAGAAATAGAACTTGGGTTATCAGCCCCGTGAAGATTACGGTTTCAACCAAATTCTATAAATCCCATTATAAACTTTCTTTTTATTTTAGAATTTATATAGGAGCTACTAGCTTCCTATTAATTAATTTGTTACGATACTAATGTATCACGCTGCCCCTTAAAGAGGGTGGCATTTATATTTAAAAATAAATCAATCTTCTTATCATTTTAATCTACCCTGTCCTGATTGTTATTATTTTACGTCATCCACTGCGTTAACTTAAATCTATACGTGACATCTATTTCTTTCATATCAAAAGTTATTGTATTGCTATTATGTCCAATGAAATGTGCAACAGTCGGAGTGTACTTTTCGCAGAAAATATTGTATAATATTTTATTACGCAGTGCTATTTACATATTATTTGTTCACAGGTGTTAGTGTAATGGTAAAGTAAACATATAGGATTGTTTTTTCAAAAACCACCTCGTAGTTTTGCATTTTTGAAGTGTCGAATAAATTATGAAACAGACTGTATTTTTAACTTCATATTTAAGTTTCGAATTTCATAATCTGATTAAATTTTAGACATGTATCCCAAAATGCTGGACTTAGAAAGAGAATGTGATACCTTCGGAAGCCGCGAATTCGAAAATCTGTCAAAAGTCATTTAAGTGATAACAGAACTGGTGTTAAAAGAACCAGACAAGAATATCATCTTAGAACCAAGTGCGCTATATCAAATTTAACAAGTGTAACGAAAGTAATGACAAAAAACGGTCGATATATGGCAACAAAAGAATCCGCTATTTCTGTCATCCTATATAAAGGTTTTGTTGTTAAACCTATCACCGTAAGTGACATGAATCAAAGAGGTCAGATAGATCTTGTTGACTGTCAAAGTTTACCAGATGGGAATTACAGATTCATCATGCTTTATCAAGAGCATCTGACAAAATTTCATTTACTTCGAGCACTGGCCTCTAAAACATCAAAGGAAATAACTCAACATTTGTTAAAACATTTTTCAAGAGTAAACAATTTTTACAGTCCGATAACGGAAGGGAATTCACGGCTGAAATAATCAAAGAACTTTCTACGTTTTGACCAAACGTAAGGCTACATCATTAACAACTTTCTCAATGGAGTCTTCCTTTAGCAATAATAAACTGACATTGTTGACACAAGGAACACTTGGTTGCAATAATATAGGCTCATTTATTGCTGAAGGAAGTTGTTAGTGATGTGACCATTAATGTTAGTGAATAGAAGGCCTCGAAACCCGTAGAGCCAAGCATCGCTTAACGATTCTTTAATAGCATGAATGAGAGACAATAAATCTTCCAACTGGAGTTTGGGAATAAATTTTATATTGTAGAATACATATAAAATACTACATATAATAAAACTATAAAAATGGAGCCCTATAAAGCCCTATTGGGAATAAAATCCAAAGTGGGCCTTAGTACAAATCTTCCTACAGAATTTCTGACCAAAATTCAATCTGGAATTCATCAAGAGAAATTCATGGATACGTTAAGCGATACGGAAAATGTATCGGAGCAAGTGGCAATTCCAGAACAAAATGAAAATTCACTTATTGCAAAATACGCCAAGGGAATCGTTGGAATTTTTCCTAACGACAACCCCGACCTAACTAGAATATTAATATTGCACTAATACTGAAAATAACCATGACACACTAGAATACATTGTATTATATGAAGAACCTGTCAGAGATAACAATGAAACAATCCAAGAGAATCGCGAATATGATTTAGGAAATACCGGAATTGATGATTCACTAGATAGTTTCTTTCAGCGATTAAAATTGAGATAGATTGTAAGTCAGAACATGGAACATACTACTACAAAAATGATTCAAAGAACAAACAAAAACCTAAAAGAAGTGAATATTGGAGACTGAATAAAGGTGTTTGTATCCTCTTTTGGTCGTGGTAGAGGAGACTGCAAACTTAATTTGAGTAATTCTTGACAGGAAAGATGGTAAATACAGAATTCACACCAAAGGTGGAGTTACTGAAAATTGGCTAGAAAGAAATTGTTTTGAAAAGGTTGATTTTGAGGGATTATCAGTCAATGCGTGAAATACCAACAACAGAACTCAGCACTAGAGCTCTATCTACTTCGTCAACTTTCAGTTGACACTGGTTAGGATTCAAATGATTCTCCTGCAAGACACTGTGGACTAACAGTCAATACGAGTATATTATCAGTAAACAGAGGGAATCTCGAATGGTTTCTTCAGATGGTATTATTGTGGATGTTGGAGTTATGGCGAGGCCATTCGACATGGCTTCTAAACGACGGCCTATTTTTGTTTATATGTGGGTAAAGTAAAGACTGTGGAGTTCTGATAAACGAAGTTAGCACAAAGTAACGATTATATTTAACATAAGAAACTCTTATCCATAAAATTTTCTATTACTTCCTGAATTACACCTCGGTCACCAAGGGATCATCTTCAACAAGAATAGTGCTGGACAAGAAGTGTCATTTACTACGTTAATTATCTGAAACAACGATTCGCAGTCTTTTTGGATATACGGAGCCCTTTTTAATCGACTTCAAAAAAAGGAGGTTATCAATTCACGCATATGTAAGTAATATAATTGGAATTGCACAATATTCGTATATGTTAGTCTACGTGGGCTTCTGAATAGGTGCGCCAAATTTCTTAAGTGAGTGTATATATATATGTTTGTCCAAGTATTTCTCAGAAACTATAAATCGAATTGCAATAATTCTTTTTTATTGGATTAAGTATCTTTCAACTTAAAGTTTCATCAAAATCGGTTCAGTAGTTTTTAATATATTGATTGATATAGCTAGGGGATAGTGAAAGTTTCATCAAAGTCGGTTTTGTTTTATACTGTGTTTAATCTTGTTAGAACTAATCTCTATGACGAAGCCCCTTCGGCCTACTGAATTTCAATAGCGAAGTCCCTTAACCAAAGAATCACAATAAATTTCAACAATTTTTATTTGTTATTTTTCTGAAGCGGCTTCGGAATACCAGTTGAGAAACATTGATCTACAAATGGGTGTCCTATAAGTGCGCCGAATTCATGTTTGTTATAAATTCCTTCGTGTAGCGTTCCATATAATAATCGTAATGACAGATGATACGATAGCAGATGACAAATGTGAAATTTTAAGAGCCGCCAACCTATTAGAACGACAGTAATTTAATTATTTATTTATTTATTTAATAGGTTAGAAGGTAATTACAATAGTGCCCTACGAGGCCAGTATGGTACAAACCAACGGGTTAGGCTAGGAGGGCACTGCAAAATAGAACATAGAAAATTAAAACGTGGTTAGGTCAATAGATTGCTATTATACAGAGTCCGCAGAAAAGTGTATATATTTTTTAACAGATGCCATCTATAGGCTTTTTCCGAAGTTGGATCGAATTATGGCAATAAAGTATAGCATGACATTTTATTTTAACAAGAATGCGCATCATCACACAATTTGCGAGGCGTGCGAGCGTATTTGGATGAGAATTTGCAAGGACACTGGATAGAATGAAGAGGTGCAATTGAGTTTCCCGAACGAAATCCGATTTAACACTTTGAGGTTTTTACTTACGGACATTGTCGTAGCGAGGGTAAATGGTGCCCGCAGCGTGGTATTCATTTTGTCGCCCCGTATTCTCACATTTTGTCTTCACGACGCCCCTCAAGCAAGGGTAACAGGACTGGCGCCGGGGCATCATCCCTACCTCTCACTGCCCGTCCCCCAGCCGCTACACCAATGCTTACGGGATCTTATAGAATGTGTAGGGCAGAAAAACAGTTAGAGAGGCGGCCCTTTGGGAAGAAAACGACATGTGCAGCAATCTCACTGGACACTTTGGCCAAGCAGAGTTCGCTTTACTGTTAAGTATCTGGAAACTAATGGCGACTATTTTGAATACCTCTTGTAACTGTAAAGGCCAAAGATAACTTATATTGACATCATTCTAAGACACATTTGGTCAGATCATAGAGATGAAAGAAGCCATCAGAAAAAGTAATGTATGAATATTACTATTGAAATTTTACAGAGGGTTGAGGCAGTTAACAATAGCCAGTTTTTACCTTCTTACATGATTCCTTATGAGTACATAATTAGTGACGATTGACGCGCTTTAAAGCACGTGTACTTTAGAATAAGATTACGCAGTTAGCTGACAAGCTTAAATCCTAAATTGATAGCAAAATCGAACACGGTACATATGCGCTTTTTCCGACACAAGTAAAAAATTTCAATTAATTATTTGGAAAGTGCAAGCAGCAAAGTCTCGTCGTAAATAAATGCACCATTAGGGATCATACTGAAAAACGAACCAGAAACAGAAACCAGCCTATTTGTAACATAGTCAACTGAAGAGAGTTCGAGCTATGACGTCCTTGGAAAATCACCTACACATGGCCAAATGACCAAGGAGCTGAAAAAATGTCTCAAAGAAATGTCGGACGCATCATTCGAGAAAACATGAAACTGCTTTGTCAGCATAATGCACATGGTCATCCTTTGACAGAATGGCACAACCGGAATACTAAATCAATGCCAGAAAACTTTACGACCGATATTTGAAGTTAATAGATTGCAATGAAGGTTGGATATATCTCGATGACATGAATAAGCTGCGAGCTATTCATTACCATCACAAAGATGGTAAACTACGGGGTTACTTTCATCAAACCAATGCAAGGAGAAGTTTTGCAAAGGGTTGCAGCTGCATATTGAGCTCGTGCTAAGCTTAGGTTGCACAGGGAGGGTACTAACATTAAAGTCAACTCGGCCTACTTACAACAGAAGATAATGGGCCCAATTTACTTTCAAAAATTTCCCGTTTCTCTATGGTACAGATCCTCATCGAGTAGATGTTCACATGGATAAGGCGTCGAGCCACATCTCAAGTTCTTCACTGGCTTACCATGCAGAAAAGGAAACAGGAGCCGGAAAAATGGTGATTCCATTTTCATCCATCCCTGTTATATCCCCAGACGCCTCACCCTTCGGTAGCTTTGGACCCCTTAAAAGAGAACTTGGAAACCGTCGATCTACAACGCTGAGAGGCCTATGGAAAGATTGCGAAGGGTGTGGAGCAATATCCCTCTTCCAATGCTTCTCAGAAGTTACAATGGAAACTGTGATGTCGGCTATGTCCCTTACAGGGAATATCGCACCATCGCATTGTGTTGGTGGAGGAACGGTATCTGGAAAAGAAGCCGAAGGTCAAAATCGTTCAATTTTAATTGTCTCTGGATTACTTTCTGATTCTGTCTCGCATTTTCAATCTCGATAGTTGCAACTAAAAGGTGAAAAAATCTAATCCACAAAAAGGAAATATGAAATACCGGATACGTATTTCGGGTACCATGTTTTTTATTTTAATTAATTCATTTTTTTGCTATAGTTGGAGTTAACGATAACATCATTGTCCTTCTGGTCTCTTTATATCCTAATTTCCTCTTAATTCTTCGAATGGATTTTCACTGCAACAAATTCCCAGAACGGTTTCGACGCGTTTCGTTCTCGACTGTGCCACATGATATAATGCATGAAAATCACACAATAATCCATAAAATTTTATAGGTTCTAGTCTATCATCTAAATTGTGATGTCGTATTTATTATTTGAGCTTTACTATAACTATGTATTCAGCTTCTGATTTCTATAGATTACATTATTATACTTTACAATTTTCGAATATTTCCACACATTCTCGAATAACATTAATAAACATTTTCAGTATTTTGATAAATTTCTGTGACCAACACATATTTCAAACACGAAAAAAGTGTTCAGAAGTAAAACAAGAGTTTGTGAAAAATGTTGGGTTGTTTTTCATCTTGCCGTCTTATCTATAGGACGGAATACTGGAAAATGGATCTTTTAAAATGTGCATCTTGGCTTAAAATGTTTGTGACAGTGACTGGATAAATATTGTCGTCACAACGCACTACATATTTACGATTCCATAATATTGGACGGTTAGAAGAGGGAAGGCTGTTTTCGATTTCTCTCTTCCTAAGGAAAGGAAAAAACTCCACTCCACCGTTGTGCTAATTTCCTGTGCAATGGCATTTACCCATCCGCAAGAATTTCACCGACTTATAATTTGGAAAGCGACTTGTGCACACAAAAAAGAGAGGAAATTTTCTCGTTGCAAAAAATATAACTCTCCCCCTTCCTTAACCCAAAAAAAACTCATGTAGAGTATAAAAGAAGAAGTAGGAAAGTTGAGAGAGCTTAAAGGCGCTTAACTTTTTTCACGCTGAGTCACTGCAGTGTTTGATTAAGAAAAATGATGTGGTGCGAGTGTCGAAAGGGGTATTAACAAAAATTTCATGAAAAATCAGTTAGTGAAAAAAAATTTAGAAGGATTAAGGTTCTATATTTTTCTACTGTTTTTAAAAATTGTTAAAACTGTTAATTTTCTATTCTAAACTTAGTAGATTGATCAAACGTAAGGAGGAAGGAATGGGGGGAAATAGGTGAAGAGCCATGGGAATTAGTTCTACTGCCGGTGCTTTCGTTAATGAGCTCCTGCGAAAAACCCCGACTTAAACTAATCGAACGATTATAACTGCGAAGCTGATAAGAGAATGAGGGAGGGAAAAGAGGAAAATTTAAAAAGGGGAAAAAAGAGAGAATAATCAGGAGCTCGATAAAAAGCCAACATTCCTAAGCAGAGATTAGGTTTTAATTCATTAAATACTTCCCTTCGAGGCATTGGTCTTGGCTTTTTCAATCGCTGTCCTTTTAATTTCAAACCCACTCTCCCCAAAGTGAATGACATCTGAACTTTCATCTTTTCGATTTCCATGCGATTTTTGGATCAAGGAAATTTCCAGAAAAATGCACCCCAATCGACCGTTTTCCTACCTCCTTGCAATTTCCCTTGCAAGCAAATGTTGGATTTAAATGAATGTCGTTTAACTCCCTCTCCCCAACGTTTTTAGAGGGTTTTTTTTACCTAATTCTAAATATGAAAACTTTAAAGCTTGAAATAACATTTGATTGATCATCTTTAAGGAAAAAGTTTGATTAATATTTTGCATAATTATACAGTTTGAAAATAACGGGAAAAACATCTAGTTTTTTCATATAAGAGATTTCATTATTTTTCCAAAATAAAATTCAATTTTAAATTTTAATTAAGCATTCAAAACATTTCAAAACCCATTTTTGCTTTGAATGCTTGCGCCAATTTTTCTGTCGTTAAAAATATGTATTGTTGTTTGTATATGGAAGAAAAGAAAGCCTCTAAAGCACGAAGAGAAACAGGACATCAAATACAAAAATAGATGTTTTTGCTTGTACCCGACTACGTATTCGATGTTTCGTATCTTCGTTTCTACCGTTAGAGGTTTCCCTTTCTTTAAAGTTTTTTTCCATTCCACACTATATTTTATTATTTGTCATTAATTCTGAAAACTTTTTGGCTTTTTGCAGTAACTTTCCACGAGAAAGACTTTCCACAGTTTTTGGTAGTAAAAAGCTGGAATTTCCCTCCATTCCTACCTCAGAGCACTGGTTAGTTCAGCCACGGATGAGTGGCGGCGTGGTCTGGCCCATAGTCGACTTTCCAATTCATCCCATAGATGTTCAATGGGATTGAGATCGGGGCTCTGGGTCAGCCAATCCATGTCTTTAACCTCCTTATAGCAAGAAGCACTGCCATGTTGATACAGAAAAGGCCCATCCCCGAACTGTTCCCACAATGTTGGCAGTGCACAGTTGTCCAAGATGTCTCGATAAGATCAGCATTCTTCGTTTTTTTAACAGAAACAAGCTGGCCCAGTCCGAACCATGATGCCACCCCATCCAAACTTTATAGTGGGGACCACACACTGAGATAGGAAACGTTCTCCAGGCATCCGCCAAACCCAACTTCGTCCATCTGATTGCCAGAGTGTGTACCGTGATTCATCAGTCCATAGGACACGTTTACACTGATCCATACTCTAGTTTCTGTGAGTTTTACACAACTCCAAACTTCGCCTGGAATTGTTGTCAGTAATGAAGGGCTTGTGAGCAGCAGCACGACCGTGGAAACCCAGGGAATGGTGATTGTGCTAGCAACACAGGAAGCAGAAGTTCTGAACTCTGTTGCAGTCATTTCAGCAGAAGACATTCGATTGTTCCTGGTCACACGTGTAAGCATTCGCGGATCTCTCTCTGTCTATTTCTTGGGTCTGCCAATTCGTGGTTGCACTGTTGTTGCTCCCTGGGTCTTCCACTTCAATCCAGTGTTGCCAACTTGGGGGGATTCCCCCTAGATTTAGGGGGAAAAATTTTTTTAAGGGGGATAAATGGGGGAAAAATATTTTGGGGGGAAATTTAGGGGTAAGATTTGAAAATATTAGCTTAAATTGAAACAATGAAATTTGAATATGACATGCGTCAATTACAAGAAATTGTAGCGTGCGTTCGCGCCAATCAGGAGCGTGCGTTCGCGCACTCAAAAAGGATCTCAAGGAACATTCAAACACTAAAAAACACTTAATTAAAGTGGATCTTGAGAGAGCTGCCAAGCAATGTAAGCAGATTCCATTTGGTCAAGCTAAATCCCAAGAGGAGAAGAGAGCGGAATTGAAACTTAGCGTCTTCGTTGCTGAGCACAGCTCCATCAACACAATCGACCATCTTGTTAAACTACTTTACGGATTAGATTGCAAATCAAAGATATTAGAGAATCTAAAGCTACATAGAACCAAATGTACGATGTTATTGAAAAATTTTATTGCCCCTTGTCTTTTTGACGATTTAATTGCTGATATAGGAAATAGTCCTTACTCAGTAATCGTTGATAAAAGTACAGACATATCAGTCACAAAGTTGTTATGTATTATGTTAAAATACTTCTCCACAAGTTCTGGAAGAATTGTAACTACATTTTATCGGGTTCTGGAATTAGATCATTGTGATGCCGAGAGTCTGTACCAAGCATTTAAGAATAGTATTGAGAAGGATAACTTGGATATAAACAATTTAGTTGGTGTGGGTACAGATAATGCGAATGTCATGATCGGATCACATACTTCTTTCACAACTAAGCTGAAAGCAGAGGTCCCGCATCTGTGCGTACTTCGTTGTGTTTGCCATTCACTACATTTAAGTGCAGAAAAGGCATGTGAAACATTACCTAGAAAATTAGAGTTTATGATTCGAGAAGTCCACAATTGGTTTTCTTTCAGCTCAAATCGCAGGAAAAATTACGATAGACTTTTCAAACTAATGGCAGATTCTGAGACTGCAAAACCAAAAAGAATTGCTAAACTAAGTGGTACAAGATGGTTAGCACGTGCAAATGCTGTAAAAACCATTCTCGATCAATGGGAAGAGTTAACCTTACTTTTTGCAATTGCTAAGGAAGAGGACAAATGTTATTCAGCAGAACAGTTGCACAATATCATGAAATGTAAAGCATACAAATTGTACATGATTTTCTTGAAAGACATTTTAAATGGTGTATGCTCTGTGAATGAATTGTTCCAAAGGGATGATGTGAATGCAACAAAATTGTTAGAAGATTTGTTTTTGTTATACAAGAATTTATTGTCAAGGGTTGTTGTTCCAAATCAGCTAAGCAAAATTTCAGATGCAGATGTCATAAACTTTACCTTTGAGCCTCATGTGATGCATACGGCATCGATTTATTTTGGTTATGATTTTGAATGTGTTTCAAATTCATTGCCAGAATATGAAGTTAATGATGTAAAAAGCAGATGCAGAGAATTCATAATTACACTTTGCAAACAAATTCAGCAGAGGCTTCCGTCAAACATTGCCCTTTTGCAACAAGTTTCTTTAATAAATCCTTCGGTTGCAACTTCCCAAGTGAAACCATCTATTAGAGACTTGGCAATGCAACTAGGCTTTTCTCCTGCAGAAATATCTAAAATTGAGATCCAGTGGGCTAATTTAAATAATAAACAGTGGGCAAATGTAGATACTGCAGAAACGTTTTGGGCTGAAGTAAATAAAGATGTGGACTCAGCAAACCACCAAAGATTCACTGAATTGTCCAAGTTGGCTATGAAAGCCTTGTGCTTACCAATCAGCAATGCTGCTGTAGAAAGAGCATTTTCAGAATATGGCTTGGTAAAAACAAAGATTAGAAACAAGATATCACTTGAAGTTGTTCAATCAGTGATGACCATAAGGTACCAACTTAAACGACAAGGAATTAATTGTGTTCAGTTTGAACCTACTACACCCATGTACCAAAAATTCAATCAGACAATGTACGATCACAAACTGAATGCCATGGAAGAAGACTGTTTAGAAAATGTACTGGAAACACTAAATGTTTAAATTGTCATTGTATATTTTCATATAAATAAAATGAAATTAAAAAAGTACTATGTTTTTTTTATTTTGGAATTTGGGGGGATATTTAGGGGTTTTTCAAAATTTCTGGTGGAATTTGGGGTGATGGGTGACGACATCTGGGGGGAGAATGAGGAAAAAAGTTGGCAACACTGCTTCAATCACATTGTCTAAATTTGTACGGGGTCTTTGTAGAATGATGGAATCTCACGGACTGATTTGTTGCACAAGTGACATCCTATGATGTTTCCACGTTAAAAGCACAAGTGACGATACAGATATAGGTCCGAAAATATGTGATGCTATGTAGCTAATTTACATGTCGTTGTCATGCGACATTTGGCACATTTCATGATTTATGAGGGGTTGTCCCTAAACTTTTATCACATAGTATATATCTAATAATTCCTGTCACAAATCTTAATACGCATTCTAGAGAAAATTTGTGAGAACTTTTTCACTGAATTAGTGAGAAGATTAACGCTTACTTTATAAATTTTGCAGAGATATTCATGCGATGCATCTGGATAAATTTTCATTTACTTTAAAAACACAATATTTTACCATATATCTATAAAAAATAATTTTTTTTTTACATAGAATTCAAAAATTCAAAAAATAATTGAGTTGTGAAAGAAAGTACAATAACACTGGAAGAAATTTTTCAGATATAAATTATATAAATGAATTGATTTATGTATTAAGAATTGATGTTTAAATCGGAGGAAACTCCTTCGTGTGTACATAATAAAGCGATTTCGAAATGGGAACGAAATTGTTCAGACGCTAGTAAACCTTTCTTCATGAGATCTACTCCCTACAGGAGAACGAATTATCATTTATGTTCTAAATCATAATATTAAACTGTACTTACTTTTAAAATTGCTCAATTTCTTTTATAGTAACAATATTTCACCATTCAATGTTTATAGTATTTGAGCTAATAGAAGTAAAGATGGCAAGTTTTTTTGCCGTATCCAGGATGTGCATAATGGCAATATATTAATACAGCCATATGATAATCAATCAATTTGTCTTAGAAATCGCTTAGAATTTATAATGTTAATTTCAAGAAACAGAGGTAGAAACGGGGAAAGGAGTAAATAACCATTGCTAGAGATATTTGATATACGTAATTATATCCTGCGAGAGTAATAACTATAAATATACACTGTATACCCTTATTAACAAGTGATTTAAAGACGAGAGAGTTTAATATACAAGCTAGATTTTGCAAGATCGCAAAATCCGACAATAATTTAAGAACGAATTTGAATTCATATTATTTGCATAGACTTCCAAATCAAATATCTGGAAAAAATTTATTTCAGTTCGGTTATTTCTAATTAAGAAAATTGGATTCTAAAGAAAGGAAAATAAAATTTTACTGAAGGTATAAGGTTAGTCCGCGAATTAATTTGCGAGAGGGCGCCACTGCTCCAAGCTCTCTTCCAGTTCATCGCTAAAGCATTGCTTAAGCAAGTTTCGAATAGGATAGGAGAGTAATTTAAACCGTAAAATGCCATCACATTGTTTAATACCTTTAAGCAGTAGTAAAATTGGAAGACATCGGTTCCCTAAAGATCCTATATTGCGTAAAGAATGGCAGATGGCCATCAAACGTTTGGACAAAAATATGCGAAATTCGAAAATAGATTTTTTTTTTTTTGCTGCTGATGGTAGAGGAAAATTACGTGATCAACCGGGAAAAATCAGTGAAAAGTCAGGGAATTTTACGAAATCGTTTTGCTTGACACACTGATTATATATTATAAGCAATTCTTTTTTTATAGCTTCGGTTAATTGTCTAAACTCATTACAGGGCCAGTCTACAATTACAGGCTCAGGAATAATGATTTCAGGGCCGGTAAAAATTTTGATTTTGTTCGTAAGCTTGGAGCCCTAGCCGGCTCGGTGGCCGAGAGCGTTGAGGCGCTGGTCTTGCTGCTCTCGTAACCAGCGAGTCGCGGGTTCGTATCCCGCCGAGGGCATGGATATTTGTGTTTGTCTATTTCACCATCATCTTTTCATCTCAAATAGCTAGTCTCCTGGATACAAGGGGAGATGCAGGCTGAAAATCCGTCCATCCATCCAAGCTTGGAGCCTGGGGAGTTTCAAATTATGAAATAAAATTTCATCTATCTAATTTCGCTTAAACAATATTTAATTTTCCAGAGACTGTATATCATCTTACCTTTGTATTAAATCATTCTTTCGACTTTTATTCGTTGTATTTCGCTTTGCAAGCTCAGTAAAACCAAGACATTTTACCAGGAGCCCTTATGAGCTCTTGGTAAAACTGTTCATTTCTCATAGGAATTCATTATGACGCTTCGCTTTGAAGAGCTCTTGTTACAGTGGCGGCATCTAGTGAATATAGTATTGCGGACTAACCCTATTGATTACTCGGGCTATATTAAATTAAAGGCAATTTGGATATCACTGCTGACTTCTTCACTGTTAGTGAATTGAAAAATCTTAGTGAGAAAACTCAATTTCCATACAAGTTTTTATTTTTGATGAGACTGAACGAATTGACTAAGAATTGACTAAAAACTTTCTGTGAACGATTAAAAATACAGTAGATTCGTTTTTTATTGGATGATTTATGTCATTATAATTGTTAATAAAAAATCGCTCTTTATTTACTTACTGTTATCATTTACTACGTTTATACATTAATACCATCATTAAATAATAGACAATAATCTTTTGAAATCATGTTAATTTATTTTTTTAAACTAATAAATTTAATCTCTTGGGAGATTACCAAGGCGAGAACCACCATCAGAAAGTGTTCAAACCTTCGCCACCATCGAGTGTGTTGAATCTGTGCTGGAACACAGAACACCAAGATCAATTTGTAACCAGTCCTGTTGAGACGCTTACCAAAGACCCTCCACTGTTCGCGATCGTCTGTTTCCGAGGGCCAGTTTAAGTAGGCCACAGCCACAAAATTCCATAAGCGATGCGTCTGGCGACTTGACTGAACGGAATGCAGCTGATTCCGGTATCTTCTTGCATACGTTCAAGAACAGGCTAGTCGACGCCTTGTCTTGGTGCAGCCGTACCTTGTTTACCTCTGTACCGTACAAACAGGGAATGTCACGGCTAAATGTGGGGATTAGAACGTTAGTCTGATAGTACACGGCGTTGACTTTGGCGTTTGACTCAGGTTTGTTAAATTTAACTTGCCGTTGTAGCTGTATCCCAGAGACTTTCAATAGGGAGACATGTCATTTACTTAATTTTCATGTAATACGGACTCTTAGGTGTTTCATTGGATATGTTCAGATGGCGCTTTAACGACGACGACGACGTCATAATTTCGATTACAAAGCCAACTAGAAAGACAGGCCCGGACGCGGAAAAGTCACCTGACCATAAAAGTCCGAGTAACAATGTAACCATCATTGTTTCCATCTTGGTTTTTAACAATCAGTATTATTTCGTTTGTTGAAAACAATGAAAGTTACATTGTTGTTTGGACTGCTATGGTCAGGTGACTTTTCCGCGTCAGGGCCTTGTATTTCTCGTTGGCCTCGTTCGATTATAAGTTTCGCTAGATGTTCAAAGTTTAGCAACGATCAAATCGACGAGCGAAAACCATCATAGAACTTGTCAGACTGTTTTACCAAAGCATGTCTGGTCAGCGGTGTACTACAAAATTTTGTGCCCAACGTCGTGGTGTAAAGCACCTTTCGTTCTTTAGATTTCAAACGGAGCCTGAGGGGTACGTTTATTTACAGAAAATATCTTATTTATAAATTGTTAACTTCCATAGTGCCTAACAACAATCCAACCTTCATTTTTTCCAACAAACGAAAAAGACCGATTGTTAAAATCCAATATATTGTTAAAAGCCAAAAATATATTAATAAATAGTGAAAAATAGTAAAAAAAATTCCGCTCGAACTAGGGACCTCCGGATATATGCTCCGGCGCTCTAACCACTAAGCTACCGCGGACATGGAAGCTATCGCTATCAAACATGCCCTATGAGCATAGGTTAAAGCTCGGTTCCTTGTTCGCAGGCCAGGACTATCTTTACTATTAAATGGCGAATATTAAAATTAAGGAATTTTCTTTACTATTTTTCCCTATTTATTAATTAATATCGGAGGTAATGGCGTGAAAAAATCCTCCAAAGACCATTTTTCAATTATTACAAAAATATATTGTCATCATAATTTTTTACTATAGTAGCTATAGCGATTATTTTAAAAAAAAACGCGCCAAAAATTAAAAAAAATCAAATGAAATCCTATATAAGCAATTTTACCCATTATAAATTGTGAAATTCATTACATTATGTTTATGATTTTTATTTTTTAATTTTAATAAAGATAGTAAAAATCCAAATAAAAATCTTTTGAAATTGGTTAACGAAATTTTTCAAAAATTACTCAATTCATGTTTTTTTTTCATATTATGATATACATTACATATGCATAATTATACTTTCTTAGTTTATTGCTGTCGTTAACTTAAAGTTTTTATATTTTTGACATTGTTAGGTGAAAAATTTAGTTAACAGCCTATGGAAGAAGCGACATGCTTACTGAAACTTTTGAAAAATTCAGTAAAAATTACGTACTATGTGCAGCACATTTCACAAATGAACAATTTTATAATGCCAGCAAGAGAAGCCGTCTATTAAATCAGCAGTTCCCACCATTTTTACAAGAGCATGGAAAACATCAACTCATGGTGCACCATCCACTTCACAGTACCAAGAACCTTCACCATCCACTTCACAGTACCAAGCGCCTTCACCATCCACTTCAGAATACCAAGAACTATGAATGCCCTTTCCTTTCTTTGTACATCAGAAGTGCACTATGAATCATCCCAAGATAATCCCAGAGTCACTTCAGGAAGAAAAGACTGCAAGTGTCAAAAGAAAATTACCATTTCTCAACACACCACCATCAAAAAAGCAAAAAAAAAACAACAAAAAAAAACAGCACGAGAACTACAGTGTAGCTGCCACCCCGAAAAAAGCGACTACCAATGAAGCTAAATAAATACAGAGTAAGTTTGCAAAAAGCCAGAAAACAATTAACTGAAATGCAGGCAAAGTTCATATAACAGTGTTATAATTATCTATATTGATATTCGAGATTCCTGCAGTGATTACATTTTCACTGTTCGTACTTCTTCCCGATAGATTGTTGTCTTTTATGTGAGATTCATTATATGAGTGTTTGTATATTTTATTTTTCGCATAGTTCGATTTTATCATCTTTAGATTCTAATAATGGGAATTATAAAATACACATTAGGAATGAGGTGGATATATTTGCATGATAAATGCACATAAAGCAATATTTATAAAATCTATTTAGCAATTTAAGTTTTAACAAGAATAGATGAGTTTGTAATTTTGTGAAAATTATTTTCAACACAAAAGAAAATTGCTTGAAATTTAAAATGTTTTTTTGCCGTTTCTGTTTAAATATAAGATGTCCAGAAAATAATTTTAAAATTAAAAACATAAGTAAAAAAATGTTAAACTGAAAAAAACTTTGTACAATGAAAGTTTTACTCACCGTGTTCAGTCAACACCACCTCTACACAAAGCCTGAGCGCGAAAACGTCATACATTGTTGCATCATCATGCGGAGTCATAATTTAGGGCTTATTATTGGTAGAAATACGATTAAACATGACTCCGTATGATGATGTAACAATGTATATTGTTTCCGCGCTCAGGCTTTGAGTAGAGGTGGTGTTGGTTCAGTCAACACCACCTAAAAAACAAAGCCTTTTCACTGCCTGTGGACTGCGTCATCAAACCAGGGCTGACGCAGTGACCAGGCTTTGGTTTTTAGGTGGCGTTGGTTCAGTCAGCACCTCCTAAAGATAAGGCCTGAGCGCGAAAACGTCATGCATTGTTACATCATCATCCGAAGATACGTTTAATCGCATTTCTACCAATGACGTATATTAAAGATAGACTCCGAATCCTATTGTTAACAGCGGCAAAAAGTGAAGCAAATTGAGCCATGATAGTTCTGGGCAGGAGTGAGCCGTGGAGTAATTAGCTGTCTGGCTGCTTTGTTTTTGAAGATTTTGGGCCCCGAGGAATTCTTAATTCAAAACCATTATTCAAAGTTGTTCTGCGTACGACTGTACAAACAGATACGAAAAAGGATCAGGAATCATTTTCCAGAAAAATAAATCAAAAATACGTAACTAAAATGAAAATACGTAACTGAAAGACAATCGAAACGAAATTGAAATTGAAACCATGATCGAAAAATTGTTTATAAAATATAATAAAATACTTCAAATACAAAGAAACAAAAAGATAAACTTATCACTCCGTGATCGGCGTGTGAAAGAATTATTAATCAGCTACTCTCGTGTTTAGCCATGTGTTTTGCATCATATTCACTCACTTTCAGCCATGACAGTTCTGGGCATGGAGCTTCCCAATTTGCTTCAAGTTACAACAATAGGATTCGGAGTCTATCTTTAATATACGTCATTGATTTCTACAAATAATAAGCCCTGAAATGCGATTAAACGTATCTTCGGATGATGTAACAATGTCTGACGTTTTCGTGCTCAGGCAACACCTCCTAGGATGCGTTCACTTATTCGTTCGGAGTCATGCTCTGAGTCAATGTGATCACGTGATCAGAGTACTAGCGTCATGGCTCAGAGTCAACATAACGACGTAACAATCGAAGACTGATCGTTATAATCATTTGCTGCAGTATTGCCAACTTAGCCTTTTTTTTCATGCGGTTGTCTTTTGTTGGACATTTTTAATAAAAATTAAACAATTCACAGCAACCATCTACCATTCATTTACAAGTCTTCAGTTCTCTTCAAAAACTCTCATTATTCATTGGTGAACTTATTATTTATTCTTATTATTTATTTTATCTTCTCCATTTATAAATGAGTATTAATAAATAAACATATTATACTACTTCGTAAATTAATGTATAATGCACAAAACAATGAAATTGAGCCTTTAAATTGGACACATCCCTGCTAAATTGGCAACACTGCTTGTGAACGATTCAAAATATTTCCCCCACCCCCCCTTCGCAACCTCCGCAGGCATCAGAAAAGCATGAGCAGTGCCCATGGCACTTTTGGTTATGGGGAACCTTTAACATTAAGTTATTTTTTATTAACAGGAATAAACAATAACATATTGTTTATTTTTTATTATTTTTATAAAAACAAAGTTCTGGTCATAATTGTAATTTTAATTTATTATCACACAGGCTAGGGTGGCCTCATGCGTAAAGATGGAACTGAGATTGAGCATATAAAAATTAATAATTTTGCTGAAGAAATTGTCTTGAATCAAATTTTCGATCAATTTAAGCTACATTTTCGTTTGTATCGTGCCAAGCCTACAACAATGGAAGGCTAACCAATTATGGTAGGCTATGATCGTGCACTTTCGAAAGATGGAGGCGGCCATGTTGATATTAAACAACGTATGCGCCAGCTTGAAGAAATAAAGTCTTCTCTTGTTTGTGTGGTTGCCACGGCTCCTAACAAGCGCGCTCGCAAACGATATCTCATTGTAACAAAAGATTAAACATCGTTGAAATTAGCAACTTTGTTGGCACTCTTCATTGTTGCGTCGTCTTCCTCGTTAAATTTTTTGACTCCGATGACTCCAGCTTGAAAGCAGGAGTTAAGGGAGTTAACCCGAGTCGCACTCCAAGCGAATAAAGAAACAAACTCCGAAAGACTCCAAGCGTATCCTGATGTTGGAGGTCAAGGGAGTTAACTCCGAGCGAATAAAGAAACGGAGACCAAATGACTCGGAGCAAATAAAGAAACTGAATCCGAATGACTCAGTCACGGGAGTCACTCGGAGTGACTCCAAGTGAATAAGTGAACGCACCCCTAGAAAAAAGGCTGCGCACAGAAACGTCATACATTGTTACATCACACTGAAACGGCTCGGGGCCAACGATATAACGGGTCCCAGCCAACACCACTAAAGAGAAAGCCTGAGCGCGGAAACGTCATGCATTGTTACATCATGATACGAAATCATAATTTAGGGCTTATTATTGGTAGAAATGCGATTAAAGATGACTTTTTATGATGATGTAACAATGTATGAAATATTCGCGCTCAGGCTTTGAGTAGAGGTGGTGTTGTCCCAGCGCGGAAAAGTCACCTGACCATCTTAGTCCGGCCAACAAACGAAAAAATACTGATTGTTAAAATCCAAGATGAAAACAAAAGATTACATTGTTACTCGGACTAAGATGGTCAGGTGACCTTTCCGCGCTGGGGCCCGTTATTTCGTTGGCTCCGAAAACTGCAATTGTTAATCGTATTTCTACCAATAATAAGTCCTATATTTGGCCGCATAATGATGATGTAACAATATATACAGTTTCTGTGCGCAGGCCTTCTCTTTAGAAGGTGTTGGCTCAGGCCTTATCTTTCGGAGGCGTTGGTTCAGTTTTTACTGTGACGTCAATAATGCCTTGCCTCAATGTTACTACTTGCATCATTCATGGATGGCCTGAGTGTTTCATTGCAAATGTTCAAAGGGTGCCTATTAACAGCATATTAAATTTTTTCTATGGGAAAATAATGAAATGGCATGTCTCTCTATTGAAAGTCTTTGCTGTATCCTGCCACGATCAGAAACCTTTTGAAAATGTTTCCTTGCATTCACGGCATCATTTTCTGAACTCCATAAAATCCTTTGGGCGGTAAATATGGCTCGGCTCTTGTTGCAGTTGCTTAAATATACATACGCCTCATATAGTGTAAACACGTATTTCTACTTTTAATATGCCAGGTATCGTTCATGCTGTTTTTACGGCAGTTGGTCCGTCACTCTTGAACATGGCGCCGCAACAATTTATGAACGTGCCTCTTGTGTCGCTTCTCCAGTTGTAAATCACGGTTGACAATTGTGTTTACCGTGTACATAGATGACCCTATCTTCTGTGGAATAGCCCGTTGTGTTGGTGGGTTACATCCGGTTACGAGAGCCCGAATTTTCCGGACGACGTCAGGAGTACGGCTAATGGATAGTCTCGGATTGGCCTGCTTTTTACTTTCAGGAATGGCGCCGCCGCCTCTGGTTTCACGAATGTTATTTAGTATAGTTGATATCCCTGTTCTGGAAACTAAGAAGCTTCGCTTTCATAATTTCGGAATAGCTGAACTTGACGTCGGAAAGGACTCATGTAGCTCTCCCAACACTTGTCAATTTTCTATTGCATTACTCAATGTTTTTAGCTCGCTGTTCGAATAACAACTATATTAATACCTACCTTTCACATGATGGCTCACGTTAAATGAACGCGCGCGCCAAATTTAAATATGTTAATGGTTACCATAGATCCCTAACAACCCTCTATATTGTCTATTCACTGAGAATTTGAAAGGGCAAGATGAAGGGAATTCACGATATGCTATGGCGTGTATTGCAAGAATTGTATTATCGTTTGGGCATTTGTCTCGTTACATGGGGCTCTGATATTGAATTATTACGATGCAAATAAAACTCTTACAATTTCACAATGTCCATCTGTCCGTTGGTGCTTTAGCGTTCGAACACTTACGAATATTCGAATTTTTTTCCCCATTCGATACCTAAGGTAAAAGCCAGCCTGAGTTTGTTGAGGGACAAAATCGGTCGACTACTTCCGGCTTACGAGGTCACAACAAACAAAAGGGATCGTGTTTTTTCACAATACAATTTTTTATCTTATTCCATGAAAGGGAATAGGCCATCTGGGGACTGCAATAATGAGACAGCAGGAGTGGAGCAAGCTTTGAACATTCTCCCGCAGTTCTAAAAAATGTCTCGATCATTATTAGATATTAAGCGGATAAATAGAGTTACAACAGTTTTAAAATATTTATACATTGAGGAGGAAGAACCCGTAGACGGAATGTGTATTCAGGTTAAAAATCATTCTTCTTTTTCCGCTTATTAAGTACCGAAAGGTGCTTTATGCTCTCTGTGTGGGGAAACGTGGAAACCAAACTCGGACCAATTCCAGAAGCCAAGTTCCAGAGACGCACCCAAGAGAGGGCCAAGACCAAGGGGCTCAAATGCAAGGAAAGGAAAAATTATGTCCTCGTGGAAGTAATGATGTTTTGGTTGTGACAGTCGATAGGGTTGTGATGTGATCCTAGGTCCAAAACAAAATATCAGTTAATTCCCAATTTTATTTGTATGCTCACGGTTTATTCTTTAATTAAGTACATAGAAAATACAACAATAATAAGATTTGATTAGTGCTTGGCTTTTAAAGGGGAATGTAGTTTATGGCGATCTACACGTTGGTCGACAGGCCAGTGTTTGGCTTTCCGTGCTACAACAAACAAATACAAAGTTATGGACGTCTTCTCTTTATTCTTATCTTGGGAGTTCAATGGTCGAACGAAGGGCATCCAAGTGTATGGCTCAGGTCCATCATGTCTTCTATTCTAGGAGCTGCTTTTCAAAAAGATAAAAATTTAAAAAAAAGACTCGGGTACAATTATGCAATTTCTAATTCATGCCAATATGCAATAATTAAATATATGGATATAATTCCTGTTCGAAACTATACTCAATATGCAATACAGCACCTAGACTTGTATATGCTGCCCGAAGGTCACGACGTTCCAAAGTTCCAAAGCTAGGGACTACTTCAGGCCCTATTTGCTTCAAAATCTTTTGTCAAGGCAATTTATTCCAGGAAATGAAACCCTGTTCTCGCTTGACAAATTCTAAGAAAAATACTCAAGAATATCATTAACTGTTCACAAAGGATCCTTAACATGCCTATTCTATCTGTTTCTCAGACTTCTTGTCTGAACCGCCTTCCTCCTCCAGAGAAAGTACCAGAATGATCAAAAAAGCTATCTCAACAATCCCCGAAGCCAAGCTCAACAATTAAGAGTATACGTGCCATAACAATACTATTAATAAGAGTTGCTAACAAAACTGCATAAACTAAATGAAATATACCCATCCTTAGAGCGGTATAAATCAGAAAATATTAAAAAAAACACACACAGATAAAACTACTTGTGGCAGCCCTATCGGCTATCACATGGTGTAGGAATTTCCTTACTATGTGACAAGTGTTTTAGATTGCGGCTTTCTGTAAGGTTTTATACAGGATAAGTCAAAATAATGGACCCGATTTCAGACATTCATTCTGTGATGTCTAACGAACATATTGTAATGTGAGACATGTTCTTCGAAAGGTTAACTTTCACAGTGTTTGGTTTTCACTTTCTACTGCTAAGGGTCAATAGCGAGCGGTGAAAGAAAATGGCCTCTCCTTCGTTGGCCAACTCGTTCGCCCGACTTGACCCCAAACGATTACTTCCTGTGGGGGTTTGTACGTACCACCACTGCCGACAACACTGGATGAGCTACGTGCTCCCATCACTGCAGCCATTGCTGATGCTCACCGTGATATGCTACGAAAGGTTTGGTAGGAAATATACTAGTACTAACGGCTTGATGTGTGTCGGGTTACGGAATATGTTTTTTGTAGCTTTTAGCGTCAATAACCTGATCTAGTATGGTAATCAATGTTTCTTCAGTTTCCTCAAAGAGACTCTCTTCATTCAACCAAAAGTTCGACGATTTTTTTGGTCGACGTGCGGCTGGCTGAGGTCAGAAGGATGTCTACTGTGGAGTTACTTTCCGAGCCATGATTGATGTTTAGAACATTTTGTAGGAATTGTTTGGGTGTTCTGCATGCTGTTCAGATTGAAAGGTTTGTATTTTGTATCGGCCATGCAGATTGCTTTGTGCACAGGTGATGTATTTTTTTTTCAGAGCAAAAGGATTCTCTGAGTGACTGAGTCTGTTTCTTTTGTAGATTTACTGTCTTATTATTATTATTATTATTATTATTATTATTATTATTATTATTATTCTAGAGCAGAAACACACAGAATCTGATAATAGTTTCTAATGTTTTGTTCAGTGCAGCGCTTAACAATTTTATTCAATTTAACCACCATAAAAAGAAGGAATGGAATATGAAATGGTGTTTTATATCGTACAAGAAAAATATGGATAAAATCATGCCAACAGTAAGTGTTGGGTTAAATTATTTCACTAAAAATTCTACATTTTAATTTTAATCTTTACGAAATATTATATTTCTGTCGTTATGTGACATGTTTCTCAAATATTTGCCTCTAGCAGAATTTTCTTCTAAATTACAGGGAAACATTTGCTTGCAGTTATCACTAAGATTCTACAGTGCACAATGGTTTTCGTGTTAAACTCGAATTAATCAGGTTGGAGTAGAGTTTGATTAATTGATCATAAATTGAGTCATGCTCAGAGCTTTGCTACTGAAACGCTACTAAATGCGAATTTGATGACTTCCTTCTATTTATATCCCTGTTTAAAGCAATGAACTTAAAAAGAGTGCGCAACGCTAATTCACCTTCTGCTCTTTTTAGGAGTTGAACGTGTCTTAAAATTAAGTTCAACAGTATTTCCTAAACACGAAATTTTGAAAGTCAACCGGAAGATAGATAGAAATATAGCCGACGTTTTATTGATAAGCGCTCACGAGGAAACTGGCCATTCAAATCATTTGCAGCTGTTATTTAGTTAAATGGTTAGTTGCATGTCAATTTTTTTTCAAGTGCATTCTAGAAATTCCGATTTATTAATGGCAATTTTACACGCTAAATGTTTATAAACTTTTATGAAAATAGCAACAGAGTTGTAGAACAGCAGAAATTTTCTGTCGTAATTTTGGTATTGTTAAGAACAGAACGACAACCTTATTGCTAACAAGAGTCAATGCGATCGTAAACTGTGAAATGAATGAAAATTTTAAAAAGCTCACACAGGATAAGCTAATGATTGCTACCGACCGATGGCTCAACGTGCCCTCCTGATCCACGAGGGGGAAAGAGAGATGTTCAAAGGCTGTCACCCAGCCAGTAACTAACCGTACCTGAAGTTGCTTAACTCCACCGATAAGTAATCTCCACCTCATTTTATATTAACTCCCATGTAATAATAACTCCCTTAGCTTGGGAGAAGCAGATTGTGAAATGACGAGCATGTCCAGACAAAAATGAAGACAAAAATGCTTTCTCAGAACCTTCATATAGAGTCTGGATCAAAAATTTAAACTTGACAGAGGCTGACAAGACAAGCATTGACAACAAGGAAATGCTGGATGATAAAATCATTAATGCTGCGCAGACGTTACTTAAGCAAAGTAGATGGACTGGATTCTAGTTTACTTGTCCATGCAGGTGCGTTCAAAGATACGTTGAACAAATGCGTTTTGATCCATTTTGATGTTGACTGCCAACACTGTATTACTCCTTCAACTATAAGAAATAGAGTTAAAGTAGCAGACAGCATTTTGATGGTGAGCTGACTGCTTCAATAAAAACACAATTAAAACAAAGGCATGATCCGATGGTCAAAAACAATATCCTGAAAGTATATGTTTTACGAACTCAACAGCAGGTAAATGGTGTACATTGCGGATCCATGCCATTGCAACAGCTGTTGAATTGGCGTTTCCTTATCCAAATTTGACATACAGTAAATGCGTCAGAAGCTTATGTATTGTTTGGAACAAGAAAACATGCATCCATTTCCCATATCTGCAAAGAAATTGAAAGGAAGAAAACTTAAACTGGAAAAAATAGATTTACATTTCTGAACTTTACTGACATTTGAAATGAACATTACATTCATGTTGACATTTCACGATCTCACATGTCTATTGTGTTTACTTCATATAGCAATGTTTAAAAGTTGAGAAGCCATCATTAGTATTATTTGTTTAATTATTAACAGTTAATTCAATTTCAAGTAACTTATGCCAATTTCTATTAGGAGTTATAATTATATAGAGAGAATTATAATTTTATATACACTGAAAGACCAATTTATTAGAGATACCCTGCTAATAACGTGTTGCGCCTCCTTTAGCGGCGAGAACTGCCTGAATACGTGTTGGCATGGATTCAACAAGGTGTTGAAAACGTTGAGGAGGAATTGCAGCCCAGGCTGACATCACAAAGTTTCGTAATAGGTGCAGGTTGGACGGTAGTGTGGGAAGGCGTCGGATGGTTCTCTCTACTTCATCACATAAATGCTCGATCGGGGTGAGATCGGGCGACCGAGCTGGCCACTGAAGCAGGTGGAAGTTCGTGTCATGTTCCTCGAACCAGTCCAAGACCATTCGAGCACGGTGACAGGGAGCATTGTCCTGCTGAAACTTTTTTGCAGTGAAAGCGACGGTAACCGTGCTGGCCACCTGTTGTTAAACTCAGCTCGGTGCAAGAAGCGCCGCACCGTGTGCTCCAAAATGGGTATGGATGCTCCCTCATTGAACTGCGCTGCAATTTGTTGGGCTGTTCCCGTCCTGTTGCTGTGGATGAATCGTGCCAGTCGCCGTTGGCTTCGTTCATCCACGGCCCTGTTTCGTCCGGAGTTGTGTTTGTTGGAGGTTGTTTTTTGGCATAACTGCCATTCACGGGATACCCTTGATACTGTTGCACGGGAAAACCCGAGGAGGTTCGCGGTTTGCGAAATGCTCAACTGCGCCCGTCGAGCTCCAACGAGCATGCCTCGTTCAAAGTCGGTCAAATGCGTGTCGCATATTCAGTCCACTTCTGCTGCTGACTGCAACTTGTGATCTAATGCATCCCTTTTATACACCGCTTCGGCCTTTTCCATTGTCTGGATGTCACTGCGAGGCCGATCCATTTTCCGTAAGAGGTGTCTCTAATAAATTGGTCGTTCAGTGTATATTGAAGGACTGTAGCGGTTTATAGAGATATCTCTTGTATATCACTTTTGTATCTATTATCAGGTTGGGCTGGCCAGGTTGGCTGAGGTTTCTAACACATCTGGGGCTCTTTCCTTAAATCATGCCAGTAGCTTGCATATCCATTAGGACCATCCAGATTCCATTTCTTTTCATCACTGAACAGCACACTCAGCCATTTATCACCATATGGCATGTGCTGACGAGCCCACTGCGACCTCTTCTTTTGGTGAAGCTTTGTGAGTGAATTGCAGTGAAGCAAACCGTTGGGAAGGCTCATTAAGTGATCTCCTTGAGTGGCTCTTTCTCGCCCATTTTCTCAAAATCTTTCAAGGGGAAGGGTGTGATTAAAAATTGTTGAAGTGGTGTTGCTCTACAGGGTAGGAATCGGAAATTTTTCTTTATCTTTAATAGTTTTCGAGTTAGCAAATGGATTACCGTAAATTTGGGGGTCAAAATCAATTTGAGTGCGGCAATGAATTCCCCCCCCCCTATTATCTATAAACCACACTCATCAGATCTCGCCTACCTGGCAGCTTTGAGATATCTGCCATGTTACCAGACTTTTTGGACGTCCTGTATACAGTCAAACCCACATATAACGAAAATACGTATATAAAGATTCATTTTATGGGTTATTGCACAACTTTTGTTTGGATATAGCGAAATTTGAAAAGTAAATTTAGTATTGGGTTAGTTCACTCTGTAGAAGCAGACAGTAAGGAGTATAGTAGTACTGTAGAAAAACAGAAACAGGATGTTCTTGTTGTGGGAATACTACTATTGCGTAGTAACATCCGAATTCACGTGTACTCGTATACTTTACACGTGTCTGCGACTCTGAGTGTCAACATTTTTCGAAATCATGTCAAATAAAATGTTTAGATCTCGACACCAAAATTAAGATCGTATAAAGGAAGTAGAAGCTGGGAAGGAGAAAACGGACGTACTATTATTTATTATTAAAAACACTGACAAGCACACATTTGAATCTTTTTCTTTGTCGGATATAAAAAAACTACTTTAAATAAAAATAAAATTCGCTATATCACTATACGATTATAACGAACAAATTTGCGGTCATTTAAAAATTCGTTATAAGTGGGTTCGACTATATAAATAGAGGCATTTCACCTGTATATTAAATAATTTTTCCCGGTTGAAAATAATTTACTTACTTACTTGATAGAAAGATAAATTCATTACCTAATTTCGCCAGTAAAGAAAAGAAATAATCAGCTCCAGTAAAGGAGGTATTAGAATTCAAGATGAACTACTAAGCTATTTCTTTCGAATAAATATTTTCATTCTTTGTAGCATGGCAACTGCTTATTGAATCTGTTTTACGTTTCTTATCCTTGGTGCTTTTTATCAAAATCTGTATCCTTTCATTGAACTTAGATTTTAATAATCAATCTCTTTAAGGACCAAAAAGATTGTTTAAAATTTCCTATTTTTTTAAGCTTAGAATTGATTACGTTTCTTAAGTTTTATAGAAGTAATTCTTTTATTTTAAATTTCATAAAAGTTTAATAAGCTTTCGTTTTCAGTTCTCATTCTTTGAAAAAAAAAAGTATTGAAATGAAAAAGAATGAAGAGTTCTTAATCGATGCAAAATTAATGCCTTACGTAAAAATTAAGGCAACGTTTTCGATGCTTTTTACCAATTAAGAAAAATCAATATTCTACGCTCCAAATATAAAGGAACGGATTATTTTTTTTTTTTTTACCAAATTATGTAAAATCCATTCGTACAGTAGAGAATAAATTCTTCGATTTTTTCCCCAGTGGTCGGATTTGAAAGGAATGTCTTTTTTGCCTTATTTTTAAAGACTTTTAAGAAAAGAATGCCCTCCATAGCTATTTTTCCTTTTAAATTTAGATGCATGTTTTGTCATTACTATTTTCTTTTAATTTATTAAATTAAACAGCGCTTTAAAATTCAATCCATGTATTAGACAAAGATTATCAATTAATTATTGATATAGAGGAATGCATGTTTTATAATGCATGAGGGAACACATCTCAGAATCAAAGATCGATTAGTATTCTGTTGATTTAGAAATTAGCCGTCAAATCAAGTGCGCTAAACTAATATTTAAGTGTACATCATGATAGACGATGTACACTTAAACTTTGTCCCACTTTCAGACGCATAGCCGACGAAAAAAATAGGTTCCGGACAGAAAAGTCACCTGACCATTGTAGGCCGAGCAACAATCCAATCTAATTGTTTCCATCTAGGATTTTAATAATCAGTATTTTATCATTTCTTAGAATGTTGGATTATTGCTCGACCTACTATGATCAGGCGACTTTTCCCAACACCTCCTAGAAAGAAAGCCAAATAACTGAAGCGTCACGCATTGTTACATCATCATATTTCGACAAAAGCCAACTAGAAAGACAGGCCGGGCAACACGACCTAGACAGAAGGCCTGCGCACAGAAACGTCATACATTGTTATTTAATCCAACACCACCTAAAAAGAAAGCCTAAGCGCGGAAACGTCATACATTGTTAAAACGTCATAGGTAGTCATCATTAATCGCATTTCTACCAATTTCTACAGTTTGTGTGCGCAGGCCTTCTGCCTAGGTGGTGTTGGGTGGGGCGCTAAAAAGTCACATGACCAAAAAACGCTGATTGTTGAAATCCAAGATGGAAACAATGAAGAGTGGATTGTTGCTCGATCTACTTTGGTCATGTGAACGTTTTAGTGCTCCGGCCTGTCTTTCTCGTGGGCTTTGATTTCGACCCGTAGCCAACGAGAAAGACAGGCCCCGGCGCGGAAAAGTCGCCTGACCATAGTAGTCCGAGTAACAATGTAACGTTCATTGTTTCCATCTTCGATTTTAACAATCGATATTTTTTCGTTTGTTGGAAACAATGAAGATTGGATTGTTGCGCGATCTATCTTGGTCATGTGATTTTTCAGTGGCCCGGCCTGTCTTTCTAGTTGGCTTTGATTTCGACCCGAGGCTAACGAGAAAGATAGCCTCGGGCACTGAAACGTCACCTGATCAAGATAGGTCGAGCAACAATTGAACTTTCATTGTTTCCAACAAACGAAAAAACACTGATTGTTAAAATCCAAGATGGAAACAATGAAGATTACATTGTTGCTAGACCTATCTAAGTCAGGTGACTTTTCTGTGCCAGGGCCTGTCTTTCTCGTTGGCCTCGATTTCGACCAATGTTAATCGTATTTCTACCAATAATAAGCCCTAAATTTGGTCAACTTATGATGATGTAACAATGTATGACGTTTCAGTTCTTCGGCCTTCTTTCTAAGAGGTGTTGCTTTTCCGCGCCGGGAGCCTGTGTTCATCGTCGGCTACGTTTCAGGAAATAGAGACGTCACGAAAAGCAGTCGTGTGGCATAGGATCAATAGCGTATCGTTCAACTATTAGATAATAAGGTATTAGATATTTTGTAAAATCTTGCTGTTGTTCTTAAGGCTGCATGTCAAACGAATATTCCTAGAATCAAGCAGGTTGTGACACTATTTTAGAATTTAGAAACAACTTGGACATCTTAATAAGCACTTTTTCGAAATTTTATTTTTACAATTTAATTCACTTTCAGCTTAAAGAAATTTGTGACGTCACTGTTTCTTTTGTTGTTGGTTGTCTTTATGTTCGAGTGGGATTTTTTTGGGATTGTATCTCGAGAAAAGCAATCACAAAACTGCAAACAAAACCATAGTAAAACGAGCCATTTCTTGATTGCAGACTTTCCATTCACTTATTGTCCTAGGAAATACCTTTCCATTCACTTTATACAAAGGATGATGTAAGTTAGAGATTTCAAACTTTTTGTAATTAGATTTTTAATATGGGTGCATTAAAATACACTTATTTACAGTGATCTTCATTGCCTTATTGCGCAAATGTTTCGCGAAAGTCACAGACATCTGAGATCGTGTTTTACATGGCTTTTTTGTCTTTTAGCATCAGTGATTAACACTTGATGTTTGTGGCGATCCTCTACTTCGACAGAAGCCGCCACCAGACGGCGCTTCCACTATCTCGCAGCCGCGAGACCACAACGAGATATTCCGTGGCAGTAGACGGAGACCTGCATAGACAAGACACTTCGCTTCTGGACTCCACGCTGCATGCATCGAGCTCTCCTTCTCTCACGTCTCCACGCCGTCTACACACGATGCCACGTGACAACGCATAATGGACTTGTGAACATTCGCGTAGTATTCCTGTAAATTGGTAATTATGTATATAGTTGTATATAGTTAAATTAAAAATCAGTTATTTACACCAAAAGCCTTCTGATCATTTAAACAACGAAATGTGGCGGTCACGTGTCGTATTCCACACGCAACACGATGCGTGCCCCACATAAATGGTGACCCGGACGTGATAATCAGAAGGCTGCGTGTTCATACCACGTCCTGTCCCACATAAATGGTGACCCGGACGTGATCAGAAACAAAAAACAACAGACGACCACGTGGAGGAGAATCCATCACTTCATCCCGGGCCGACGACCGCAGCCATCGGACAACGCAGCAGCCCATACTTCATCCCGTGCCAGCAGCCGCAGCCCCAGCCACACCAGCGTTCACGGCTTGAGACGGCCAGCAGCCATCGTTCCAGCAACCACCGCGGACAGCCAGCAGCCAGCCGGGAAACGGCGCCGACCCTAAGTAACCACGCCAATCAAGGAGGAAAGCAGCGGCCAGCGAGGACCATCGACACGAGATCGACGCCAGGACACGACTCCTGTCAAGGTAAGTGCAATCAGCATTTCACAAAACGCGCGACTTAACGTTGTCAAGAGACAAATCCGTCATTGTTCTGTGCTAATTGCCCGTAGTCACCCCCTCCTCATCTTCTCCTGGCAAACTTGATACAACATGTCCGTCGATCAAACAGAGATTCCGCCCCCCCAAATCGCCCGCGTGGCGATCAAACCGCCTCCGTTCTGGCAGGCCAACCCGAACCTCTGGTTCGCGCAACTCGAAGCGCAGTTCGAATTAGCTAATATCACCACGGACCACACAAAGTACAATCACGTAGTGGCTGCCATCGAGTCCAATATCCTAAATACAGTACAGGATATCATAATTAACCCACCTGCGACGAACAAATACCCTACACTGAAGCAGCGTCTGATTGAAATTTATGCGGAAAGCGAAACTTCGAAAATTCGCACACTTCTCCAGGGCCTAGAGCTGGGCGATCAACGCCCCTCTTATCTTCTTTCTCGCATGCGAGAATTAGCGAACGGCCACCTTAGCGATGATCTATTGAAATCGCTATGGTTGGCAAGACTGCCCACGAACACCCAAGCCATCTTGGCCGCTTCCAACGAGAAATTACCCCAGCTGGCTACGATGGCTGACAAAATCACTGAACTTGTCCCAGTGACGCAGGTGCACTCCGCATCTGCCGCAGCCGAAACTCACGCAGACGTGGAAATACTGCAACAGCAGATCCAACAATTAACAAACCAAATGCAAGAATTAAGCGCACGCCTCGACGAACCCCGCCGCCAACGCGCGCGATCTCCCCGACGCCCACGGCGTTCGAGCCAGAATCGCTTACAACACCCCCCAAACTCCGACAAATCAAAAAAATTATGCTATTACCATGCACGATTCGGAGAGGAGGCACGAAAATGCAACCCCCCCTGTTCTTTCCAGAATCCGGGAAACTAACAGGGCGGCCACCTGCTGTCGCAGGTGGTGAACGCCAGGTAGACAGGATTTTTCTAACCGAACCCGCGTCCGGACAAAAGTTCCTCATTGACACAGGCGCAGACGTCTCTGTTATACCCAGAGACCGCAAAAATTCCCCCATGCCGGCGGACCAACTGGTCCTCTACGCCGCCAACGGCTCCGCTATAAGGACGTATGGTACTAGGCGCTTAAGCCTATCTCTCAACCTACGTCGAGCCTTTCAATGGGATTTCATCGTTGCGGACGTAACGCAACCCATAATTGGAGCTGACTTCCTCGCACACTTCAACCTCCTGGTGGATGTGAGGAACAACTGCCTCGTTGACGCCACCACGAGATTGAAGTCCGCGGGTTGTACCTCGAAACCCCCCACAAACATCGCACGCCTCTCCCTCGTGCATGGAGACAGCCCGTACCATAAACTATTAAAGGAATTCCCATCGCTCCTCAACCCTTCAACACGTAGCGAGCTGAACGAAGACCCAGCAGTTTACCACCATATTCAAACTGTCGGGCCGCCCGTCTTTTCAAGACCCCGCCGACTCTCGGCCGACGCTTTAAAAGCCGCTCGCAAGGAGTTCGATGCACTCCTCACTCAGGGCATCATACGCCCGTCCAAGAGCCCATGGGCCAGCCCCCTGCACATGGTACGCAAACCAAATGGCGATTGGCGCCCGTGTGGCGATTACCGTCGCCTAAACACCGTGACCATTCCAGACCGCTACCCCGTCCCTCATGTTCAAGACTGCACACAGATGCTGAGCGGATCTCGGATATACTCTACCCTCGACTTACAAAGAGCGTATCACCAAATTCCAGTGTTCCCCGACGACGTGCCCAAAACCGCAATCACCACACCGTTCGGACTTTACGAGTTTGTTACAACTCCCTTCGGTCTCAGAAATGCAGGCCAGACATTTCAGAGGCACATCCATCAGGTGCTGTCTGGCCTGGATTTTTGTGTACCATATATGGACGACATCTTAATCGCCTCTACCTCAGAAACCGAGCACATACTCCATTTACGTCAAGTTTTAGAACGCCTACAAGCTTACGGCCTAAAACTCAACCCCTCAAAATGCACCCTGGGTAAACAAGCCGTAACCTTCCTGGGATGCCTAATTACACCCGACGGCGTCCGCCCCACTCCCGAGAAAGTACAAGCCATACTCAATTTCCCCAAACCTGAGACTATCCAACAACTCAGACGCTTCCTTGCCATGCTAAATTTTTACAGGCGATTCCTGCCCCATGCAGCCGAAAAACAAGCCATACTAAACGACTATTTAAAACAGTCAACCAAGAATGACAAACGTCCCGTCCCCTGGACCGAGGAAGCAAATAAAGCTTTCGAAACCTGCAAAGACGACCTAGCGAACGCCGCCACCTTAAATTACTTTGCCCCCTCTCAAAAGCTTTCCCTGATGGTTGACGCGTCAAACGTCGCCATTGGAGCAGCGTTACACGCAGAAGGAAACAAACCTCTCGCCTTCTTCTCGCGCAAATTAAAACCGGCGGAGCTGAAGTATTCTACATACGACCGCGAACTGCTCGCAATCTACGCCGCAATCAAGCAATTTCAGCCCGAACTCGAAGGACACACCTTCACGATCTACACTGATCACAAACCCCTCACCTATTCACTTCAAAAAAAGCCAGAGTCTTGTTCCCCCCGGCAACTCCGCCACTTAGACTACATCGCGCAATTTAGCACAGACATACGGCATGTTTCCGGCCTCGACAACGTGGTCGCGGACACGCTATCCCGTGTCGCTGAATTGCGCCTACCACACCTGGACTACACCGCTTTGGCCCAGGCCCAAACCACCGACAGCGAGCTGAGGTCGATACTCACCGACAACAAAACATCATTGAACCTACAACCAATGCAGCTCGCACCTGGACAGACCATTTATTGCGACGTCAGCAATGGCAAAGTGCGACCATTTGTGACAACCACCCTCCGCCGCCAAGCTTTCCTCGCATTGCACAACACCTCCCACCCCGGCGTGCGTGCTACGAGACTTCTTGTACGTGAACGTTTCGTCTGGCCCAACATGCTCAAGGATGTGACAAAATGGACCCGAGCCTGTGTCGACTGCCAGCGGAACAAAGTACACCGTCACACCCGTACCCCAATCCAGCAGTTCCCTATTCCAGCCGGCCGTTTTCAACACGTCCACCTCGATCTGGTGGGCCCGCTTCCGCCATCCGAGGGCTGCCACTACCTGTTGACCTGCGTGGATCGCTTCACACGCTGGCCGGAGGCCACACCAATAAGTGACATCAGTGCCCAAGCAGTGGCGCGAGCATTCACATCCACGTGGATCGCTCGTTTCGGCGTTCCCCACACAATCACCACAGACCAGGGACGCCAGTTTCAGAGCCACCTCTTCGCAAGCCTCAGAACCATGCTGGGCGTCAGCCATGTACGCACCACTCCCTACCACCCAGCATCCAACGGACTCGTCGAACGCTTCCACCGTTCATTAAAGCAAGCACTAAGATGCCACCGCCACCAGTGGACCGAGGCCCTCCCCCTGGTCCTACTGGGAATCCGATCCTCAATCAAAGAGGATTTGAACACCACCTCAGCCGAGATGGTGTATGGGCAAACGCTCCGCCTCCCCGGAGAATTCTTCCAACCACCCACCACATCGCCTGTCAGCCCACCTGATTTTCCCCAGGCCCTGCGGCGCACCATGGAACACCTACGCCCGATACCGACCTCCGCACACTCTCAGCCGAGATGCTTCACCCACCCGGCACTGGAACACTGCTCTCACGTGTTCGTGCGCAACGACTCGGTCAAACCTTCCCTGACCCCACCATACGACGGCCCCTACAAGGTGTTACAGAGATCTTCCAAACTCATCACAATAGACATCAACGGACGTAAATCAACCGTCAACGTCGACCGGACCAAGCCTGCCTTCCTGTTAGCAAATCCAGATGACATCACCACCGCACCAAGAACTGCAACGCCATCACCGCAAACACCCACCCCGCCAGCGAGTACACCAGTCACCACCCGGTCAGGAAGACAGGTCCGGTTCAACCCGAAGTATTTGTAACAGTTCGTACCGTCCGGTACTCGGGAGGGGAGTACTGTGGCGATCCTCTACTTCGACAGAAGCCGCCACCAGACGGCGCTTCCACTATCTCGCAGCCGCGAGACCACAACGAGATATTCCGTGGCAGTAGACGGAGACCTGCATAGACAAGACACTTCGCTTCTGGACTCCACGCTGCATGCATCGAGCTCTCCTTCTCTCACGTCTCCACGCCGTCTACACACGATGCCACGTGACAACGCATAATGGACTTGTGAACATTCGCGTAGTATTCCTGTAAATTGGTAATTATGTATATAGTTGTATATAGTTAAATTAAAAATCAGTTATTTACACCAAAAGCCTTCTGATCATTTAAACAACGAAATGTGGCGGTCACGTGTCGTATTCCACACGCAACACGATGCGTGCCCCACATGTTTCATTCTCTAGCCTGTGCTTCAGATATCATTCTTAGTGTTTCATATACTTGTGGGGCTTCTGAGGGTCAACATGTGCAGGTCTTCTTTGAGTAGTCCTGTAATTACTTCTTCGTTACTAAACACAATGTTATTTAGCCTTTTGAATTTTGGCAGGTTAGATATGTTAAATTTAGTTTAATTTTGTCAAAAAAAAAACAGGTGGGCCTCTCTGCGACGCCTTAAATTCGTCGATATGCGCAATTGATGACAATTTGTTCTTTCAATTTGAACTACGAAGGGTACTCTAAAAGTTTTTAGCCAAGACGCATCTTACGAAGACCATTCGTTTAGCACTTTTCGAAGTACTCTCCCCTGGTTTTTATACAGTTTCATTCCCCTGAACCAGTCAGACATGCATTTTATCCAGTCCTGAGCAGTGAGCTCCGAAATGTAGTCGTTGTACGCTGCTAGGATGTCATCGTAACTGTCGAAATAGAACCCCATGAGCTCCCTGTTGATTGTGGGGAACAAAAAAAATGGCAAGATGCCATGTCTGGAGAATAGGGGGATACGTCAAATATTGATCCGATTTCCACAGTTTCTTAACGGCGGCATGTGCTAGGGCTTTGTCCTTTTCCGGTCTTCGGACGCTTCTCTCCAATTTTCTACGATTTTTGGCACTGAGGATGTTACATACCATTCTGCTGTAACCGTCTTTATGTTTTCAAGCACAACAGTGCACACATGGCTAATTGAATAATTACCCATTTCCGTAGTGGTCCTTGGCCTTTGGGGAGCCACTGTTTGGATTATTTCTCAGTTTCGGGATCGTGATGATGGAGCCATGATTTGTCACCTGTGCAGATGCGAAGCCAACGAGAAAGACAGGCCCTGAACCCTATGAGCCCTAACCTAACTTCTAAATACGGCTTTTAAATTTACTCGGGGATTTTTAAAGCGACTTACCACAAGATTCAATTCTCTGATCAGGTTCTTTTTAACACTGTTAGAAAGAATAGATGTTTCTCTTTAAGAATCATCCTGTTTCATGTTAGAGAACTTAATGTTTAAGGCAAAAATATTATTTTGACATTCTGGTTATTTAGTTATACGACACAGAATTTTCTGAAATCCATCTGAAAGAAAAAACTGGTTTTCCAACCATTTAAATATTTTTTTATTGTTTGTTATCAGTTAACTATTTCTTTATTATAAATCATATAACTATTGTTGAATAAAACTGCAGGTTTCAATAAAAGCAGGTTACTGTGTTATCATCGCTTTACTCGTAAGAGCTAGAATAGTTGGCAATAATATGCGCTTCTGGTAACCAGCAGGTGTCTCTTCTACGAAGCCAGTAAAAAAATTTGTCAATTCCATGGGGTTGCATAAAGTTAATTCAGCCGAACTTTGCTTTTATTCTCTCCATCCAATACGGGGATTTGTTCGTATAAAATTGGACTGTGTCACGTGGAAAAAGGAACAGATTAGGTGCGTTGAGAAAAATATAAATAATTTTAATAATTTGCAACGAAAAACAAAAAGTACATCGATGATCATTATTTGTCGGCTTAAATTCAGAATCACAAAATAATTGAATAAACAGAGTAAACGTATGTTATGTGGAAGCAAATGATTAAACATTGGGTTGAATACTATAAATTATTAACACAGCAAATCTTGAATCAAACACTGACAGATTCCCTGTGCTTGCACAGGTTTAAGCGGCGAAAACACAAAACACAATGTCATGCACGAGCCCTGCATTAGTGGCATCATTCTAAATCACGAATACGTAGATTGTCCGGATGTCTCCCTATTCAAATCATAAATAATGTGTATTAACTTTTCGATCAAAGAATAGGCGTTTTCAAGAGAAAATTCCAATGTCACAAATAGGATAAATAGCAGAATGTCAATAAACTAAAAAAGAGTAGAAAAGTAATTAGATCACTCAATACACAATAGGCCCAAAAGTTAACTTCCAATTAAGATTAAAATATCAATACTGCTTCTTCAAAATTATAAGATTATCTCCTAATGAGGAAAGTCAACTCACGTTGAAAATCTTAACAAGGTAAAAGTTACAGATAATTATTCAAAAATATCTAGCTCTAACGCAACGAATCCTGCTATGTCGCCTTCTCGTAAGCCAAGTAGTCCAAACAGAAAGATGCCAGTAAAAAACTTGGAATTATCAAAAGAATTCAATTCTTTGAAAACCTGGGCCCCTTTGCCAAGGTTAATGTCACGGTGTACTTCCACAGAATTTAATGAGTGCACTTCATAGCCAGGTAAATTTGATGCATGGATATTGGAAACAATGAATAATTTACCATTCATATCTTGGATCCATCATCGAACTTTACATTTGGAAAAATCCTTCGGAACTGTATGGCTTGCCTCACTTAACGGAAACAGACTCGTTATCGAAAGTTCCAATCGTTCCAGCATTATGAATGTCGTCATCATCTTTTAGCGCACGGAAAGAACCTTCCTTCCACTTCCAAAATCTTTCCTCATAGTCGCTATCGAGAGATATTTTCCCCCGCTCTCGCTTGACTTCCTCAATTTGCCGCAATTCGGCAAATCGTTAGCTTTTCTACTCGTCTCAATCTAGCTATTGCCGCTGATTTTATCCTTACATTTTCCGGAAATGGTAGTCGCGTGCCCGCACTCAATTGGAATTCCAGAAGGTTCTGGAATTGAATCCTCGAAACCACGACTCTCTACCTCCGGTAGCGAAAGCTTTATCGGACAGACTGACGACATGCTGCTGATAGTAAAGGGAGTTAACATTAGCCTCCTGACCACTATTCTTTTTGTGAGCTTGCCGTTGTACGAGTATTCCGAATCACCATAAATCCTTTTGAAAAACTTTCCTTACATTCCTTGGATCATTTTTGATGTAACTTCTCTCCACGTAGACGGTAGGAAATCGCGCGGGCTTCATCCAAAATGACAACCTACTTCCATTGTTCTGCTGCGAGGTAACCCTCATAGAGTCTTCGACAGTTCCTCTTCCTTTCTGCAACGTGTCGTGGTGCACCTTATGAACACGATTCTTGTGACGCTTTTCCAGTTGCAAATCTTTGTTTATTATTTTATTTACGGTAGCCTGTTGGAAGTTCTACAATTTGCGATTTCTCTTTGAGTTGCTGGATTTTCACACTGGACAAGCTATTTGACCTTTAGAATGACCTGTGATGTGCGGCTTAAGGGAACTCGAAGCTTTTGCTGTTTCTGGCCAGTTGGAATTAACCCTTCCCGACATTTTCCTTTTCCATTCAGTACTTCCGATATGCCTTTCTTATAAACCGAGAAATTTCATGGTTTTGCATGCGCTAATTATAGCAGAGTAGCTGTAATGTGCGTCGGAAAGGTCAGTAATATATCCTTCCCAGTAAGGTCCGTTTTTCGGAGATATTTTTCATGACATTACTGTTTTCGAATGAAATACAACAATGCAGATAAAATAGCATCATTTCACGTGCTTTTTGTCACGCGCATGCGTATGTGAGCCGCAGCATTCACGCAATAAATCGTTACCAAAGATCGTGATCAACATTCTGTACCCACAATTTTGAAAATTTGATCATATGCTAATGACCCTATTTAAAATCATCCCTCCTTCTGGGTGTTCAATGGACCCTTTTCAGTAAGAAGGTGAGCGGGGCACGCGCTTGCGCGGCAGCTGCTTCCGGCGGGCAAACAACTTCCGTTCGTCCATTTTTTCCATTGCTAGCGTACGTTTCGGCGGAAAATGTATCGCCTACAAGATTTAAAAAGGCTGAAAAAAGATGATGTTATAAAAATTTATAAAGAAGTAACTTCGTTGACCTCTTCTTGTAAATTACGAAAGTTTGAAGCGATTGCAAAAATCATAAGCCACCAAATTAGCAGGTCAACTGTAATCGCGTGGAGGTTGATGCCAGCAACATTGCGCTTACTTGTTTGCCAGCATCTCGTAAGTGTTGATTTGTAATAATTTCCGAACACAACATGAATTTGCTACCGGACGTAACTTTTCGAAAAATATATGAATATTTTCAGGATGATGGTTTGGTTTGGTTTGTTTGGTATTAACGTCCTTTTCAACTGCCATGGTCATTTCAGGACGGCGTTATAGGGGCCGCAAATTTTGCCTCGCAAGGGTTTTTAAAGTGCAGCCGACAAACTACTACACGGGACCAACGGCTTTACTTCCCTTCCGAAGGAAGTGCGTGATCTCAGGATTTTCCCCCTGAAAAAATCCTCGTCGTCCTCGGCCGGGGTCGAACCCGCGTCCTCGGGCATCAGATTCAGGATGATGGTAATAAATTCAGGTGTTTCAAAAGAAAAAGCATTATCTGTGCACATCTGAGTTAGAACCCAGTGGAAATATATATGGGGGTATTTATGAGTGCCCTATAGGGTAAGTGGCAATTAATAAGTTAGTCACTTTAAGTAGTTAGTTATTTATTAGTGTAACTATATTTGAATTGATTATTTTAGAACAATATTCGGTTAAGAAATAACTAAATTTTGAATTTCATTTCGTTAGAAAGGAGAAAAATGCAGCCATATACAGGGGTTGAACAAAATAATTTGAGCACCTTTGATTTTAGAAGTTTTGTCGAATATCTAGGAAAATACTTGACGAATTATCCTGAAACTTCAGGGCTGTAAAGAGCATGTTACCCCTTATATATTTCAGCGAATGTTTTGTTCCGAAGGCAAATAGGGGACCAGCAACAAAATGAACAAAAAAATAATGTTTGGCATCACCCTATAAAAAATAATCCTTGAAATGCGTTGTAAACGTTGCATATGATTAAGAAGCTTCTTTAATTTATCTCTGTTTATTGGTATGAGAATAGCACGTATATTTTTGGACATATACAGGTTTCTTTAAAAAGAATCGACATTTTTTCATAAGTCTTTAGTTTTTAACGTGCAGGGTTTTCAACCCATTGCAATGCCATTTTTAGGAAACTTGACAAACTACAGGAGAGACAACACTTGCAATCAGAATATAAAAATATTAAATATTTGTTGAAATATGACCATTTTTACTAAATAATGTTGAACTGCGCAAACGTTACCGAAATGTTTTTTGCCTAATTTATTAGCCAAATGTATAGAGCTACTCTTATAAAAAGCCAAAGCAAATATCGTGAAAATTCAGAAAGATATCTCCGATAGAACTGAGTTGAATTTCAGTTGCTCACAAAAATAAACAAAACGATAAGGGGTTTTCTCCAAACTTTTATTTTTGGACCGGACACCATTATCAACTATATTTTCTAGATATCGTTTTTCTAGATAGTCGACAAAACGTCTAAAATCAAAGATGTTCATATTATTTTGTTCAACCCCTGTATTTTACATGGCTGCATTTTCCTCTTTTCTAACGAAAAGAAATTCAAAATTTAGTTATTTCTTAACCGAATATTGTTCTAAATTAATCAATTCAAATATAGTTACACTAATAAATAACTAACTACTTAAAGTGACTAACTTATTAATTGCCACTTACCCTCTAGGGCACTCATAAATGTTTCCACTGGGTTCTAACTCAGTTGTGCACAGATAATGCTTTTTCTTTTGAGAAGCTAAACATTTAGCTCTCATTATAACATTTTTTTGAAACTTAAAACATATGTATTAGAATATGTGTTCAAAATAAAAGATAGTAAAAATATCTCCAGCCAATTTTTGCCTCAGAAATATCTCCAGCATTCATATGTTTGACTGCTCGGTCGAAACACCTGAATTTATTACCATCATCCTGAAAATATTCATATATTTTTCGAAATGTTACGTCCGGTAGCAAATTCATGTTGTGTTTGGAAATCAATGCTTACAAGATGCTGGCAAACAGTAAGCGCAATGTTGCTGGCATCAACCTCCACGCGATTACAGTTAATTTGCTGATTTTAGTGGCTTATTATTTCTGCAATCGCTTCAGACTTTCGTAATTTACAAGAAGAGGTCAACGAAGTTACTTCTTTATAAATTTTTATAACATCTTTTTTCAGCCTTTATAAATCTTGTAGGCGATACATTTTCCGCCGACACGTATGCTAGCAATGGAAAAAATGGACGAACGGAAGTTTTTTGCCCGCCGGAAGCAGCTGCCGCGCAAGCGCGAGCTCCGCCCACCTTCTTACTGAAAAGGGTCCATTGTCAGTTGCCACCAGTGTAATTTTCAAAAATTTTGAAACGCCTAAAAATATTAATAGTTAATTAAAGTGAATGGAAGGGTACTTCCTGGACACACTATAAACTGGTAACGTTAATTAGCAAGCAAAAAGCAGACGAGTTTATACCTTTTTTAAGTGTAACGAAATCAGTCATCCAAGGGACCAGAAACAAGATGAAACAAATTCTATATGCATACAGCCATGACCGAAAGTTTTGAGCACCAAATTTTGCACGTGCGCAATAAATGTTACAGGAATCAAATCCTAATGTTTAAATATTAACTTTTCGGTATCTAAACAGGTTTAACGATTATGATCCCCCAAGTGGCTAGCAAAAAAACATCTGTTGCAGTAAATTTAGTCTTTTTAACAATTTTTCGATTGGTTATCAGTTCACTATTTTTCCTCACTGTGTGCACAAGTAGTGATCTAGTGCGCTTTTGGTGTTCTTACGTGTTATGAGCATCTATTTTAATACAATTTGCCTAAAAAATATCGAAATTGATACTACCTCAAGGGTGCTCAATACTTTTGGCCATGGCTGTCGTCATTACTTCTTTGGCAACAGTTTCCAAATCGTTAATTAATTCAGTGCAAACGTGGAATTCTAACTACTGATTTGATTGTAAAGTTTTACGAAAAAACTCTAGCAGAAAACTAGAAATCAAAAGAAAAGTTAGTTTTAATTGGATAAGCTTAATACTGTACAATATATGGATTATAATATTTTTACTCTCAGTTTGGCAAGTCTCGAGTCGGCGTCCAATGTATTTTTAATAAATTTTCGGAAATAAGATCAGCGACGACGTTTCTTCGTGCATTTTTAATAAATTTTATTCATCTACAAAAAAAATGGCACTAGACAGGCGAACTGTATAGCTTTAAAACTCCTTGAGCTGATTGAATCGATTATTTCTTAAGATCTTCATAAATACGCACTCTGTGAAGACATCTTCCCGACGCTTCGATTCATCTTCTTCCGAAGAGAGTGAGAGAAGCGATGAAAAATCAAATAAAATACAAATAGAGCCCTTGAAATTCTATATAAAAACATTTTCTTTGTTTACTTAATGATATTTGCCTAAATTCGGTTATGATCAAAGCGAGTATGTACATTATTTATTATAACAACTAGGCCAATATATGCAAAAAAGCTAGGTCGTTAAACTGTTGCCACAAGATAGCTAAATTGATATCAAACAGATTGCAAAGATTAATGCAAAAGATTAACGTTTTAAGAAGAAATTGGTTATAAACGTGGTTTCCATATCAAATTGCTCGTTCCAAATTAAGTTTTAAGTTCGAGTATTCCAATACTCTTCATTCCGTTGCTGCACGTAATGCATTCATGCTCAAAAATTCAAATAAAATAGAAAAATAGAAAATCATGTTCGCTTACCTAAGTTCAGAAACCAGGAACCATCTCATTTATTTCATTAATTGAATTTTCCTTGCTTCATGATTTGGCTTCCACAGTCACCAGGTTTTAATTCAGTAGATATTTTTAGGACGAAGTCAAAAATGCAGGCAGCTAGATCCTCAACTGCCTAATGTTAGAAACCTCATCGTACATGCAGGGAAGAGGAAGAACATTGTAATTCTTCCCTAGTACAAGGTTGAATATTTCCCAAGCTACCTACCAAAATGGATTCTATGTCAAAATGAATCAAAGCAATATTCAGGGTAAACCGTGGATAAATCTGTAGCTTCACGACTTACTGTTTATTAGGAGCTTTAGCTAGTTGATGAAAGAAACCAGAGGAGAATGTCAAGATTTCTGCGCGTAAACATAAAGGCAACAATTGCACAAATTACTCTTACAACTCAGATAGCCAGAAAACAATATCAGAACGGATGACTAGAAAACAATATCAGAACGAATGTTTACCAAAGCCGAAGATTCTTTGGTATCAATGCTGTCAGAGAAAAATAAGAAAGCGCGCCTCTGTGGGCACAGCAGCACAAGGATTGGACCATTGAGGATTGGAAAAAGCTTGCCTGGTTAGAGGAATCTAGGTTCTGCTGAATTATACTGATGGAAGGCTTAGGTTATGGGGAAAACCCCTGAGGAGCACTTGCGCAAAACGCAACATGTCACACACATATACGGGGTTGTGCATAACCTTTTGCTAGGGGGCTGCGACTTAAACCGCAGCGTTGTAGCACACTCTTATGACGCTTCGGCAGAGAGTAGTTCACTGTGCGTCTATTGGTATCAAACAAATATGACTGGTTTAATAAATGACAGTGAAGAGCAGCGTTTCATGGATAGAGTTCGTGCAAATGCATATCGAGAGGCAATGGAAGCAGGTGCGTCTTTTATTAATCGCAAATGGGTTGCGAACAAGTTAAACCGATCGGATAGATGGGTGACGGACAATTGGAAGAAAGGTTATGATAACTGCCATGCCGAATTTGCTGAGGGTAGGCCCGAGAAATTATCACAGGAAAGCAAAAACATCATTGCTAATAACAGTGGCAAAAGACGTCGCAGCTGTGTCAACGTTGCACAAGAAATTAAAGCCGAAACGGATGCGTGCTGTTCGAGAAGCAGGTGGTGGCCACACAAAATATTGATGTGATAAAAGCAGAAATAAACGTACTTTTTGATTATCAACCGCAGAACATTCCACTTAGTTTTGTTTATTTTCCAGACCCCTAGCAAAAGGTTATGCACAACCCTGTACGAGGTTCATCCAGAAAGTAAAGATACATAGGGTATAGCCAGAGGGTAACTTGTGCTACGATAATTTCCACAGGGTTAACTTTCATTTTCATTCGTTAGCTTGCTTTACTAATTCAGATGGTGGCGCCACACAGAGTCGTGTGTGAGAAACAGTTGTTTGATATGGCGGCGCCCATTCAAAATCCCGCTAAATGCAAAATCCCATCTGTTATTCGATTTCTTAACGCCAAACATGAGTCTCCAGCTGAAATCCACAGACAAATTGTTGCTGTTTAAGAAGGGGATGTTAACAAATGGGGTCTGCTTCCTTCATAACAATGCTCGATCTCATATGGCACGTGTCAACACAGAGTTGCTGAAAAGCTTCAAGTAGGAAGTTCTGGATCATCCACCGTATACTCGTAGTCCGGACCTCGCACCCATCGATTTCCACCCGTTTCTTCACCTGAAGAAGCATCTTGCTGGGAAATTGTTCGAAGATGATGACGATATCAAGCATGAAGTCAACGCTTGGTTCAAAAAGACAGGCGGCATCCTTCTATGACACAGGAATACAAAAGCTTGTCCCTAGGCTCAATAAGTGCTTGGATAATAGTGGCAACTACACTGAAAAATGAGCTTGTATAAAAGTACTTGATAATAAGGAAGGCATGTTTTAAAAACTTTTTTTGACCATGTCATGACGTTTGTATCTTTACTTTCTGGATGTGCCTCGTAGTTTTAAGTAAAACGCAAAAGTTTCTGATACGCTTGTATGGCTGAGTTAAAATGATTCATAACCTGCTATTATATAAAACACTCATAGAATAGTGTAATACCATTACGTCACAAATCGCATGACCATAATAGTGTGGAAAACAATTTTTAAGTTTTCTACATGTTGCATTCGAAATGTTGCGTTTTGCTCTGACCCTCGTGGAATATTATGTTGTTGTAATAGCCAAGCAAAGCAAAGCATGCAATCAGGGGACTAATAAAAAAACTGCAACACATGGCCACAATTACTTTCAAAATCTTTTTACTAACACCCTGCCCATAATGTTATAAAAAACATACAATCATGTCAGTAGAGCTTTTTGTCACGGAATTCCGCATATCATCAAAGATTACGATGATAGCGTCGGTCGCTTTCGCACCCGATTCATCTATTCATCGGCGTGGAAAGCGAGCCGACGTAATACTCGTCATCAACGACGTAGAGCGAATCAGGAGGAAGCGACCGACGTTGTCATCGGGAGGAAGTTCGTCGTTGCGGAGAAGGGAAAGAGACTTCGCGAGATCTTCGCGAAAAGCAGAGGTTGGATACGGGGGAGGAAAAAATCCGGACCGTCTTGTAATGCAGCGGGAAAGGCTTTGCATGTTTTTGCAAGGGAGAAAGAAGCTGGAGCGGAAAAGCCACCAGCGAGCCTGCTAAGAGAGGACGGCCGTGAGCGTCGCCAGAACGAAAGACTCGTCGGCGAGCCCTCGTTACAGCGACAATGTTCTCCAGGAATATTGACAAGGTGAGCGTGCGTCGTTATTGGCAACTCTGCCTTCATTCCGCTAAAGTACTGAAAGAATTGTCCATTAATTGTAAGGTGAGAGTGAGTATTAACCAGCACGTGTTTTGATTTTGAGTGCGTAACTCGGAAACTACTCGTTGGAATTCGATGAAATTTTAACGGTATATGCAGTTTTATGTACCCTATTATTCCTCCAAATTTCATCATCCTAGATATTATTGAACCCGAGTTATTAACTTGTTGATCTTGGTGGCGGCATTTTTATTTCTGTTCATATCTCAGTTAACGTTCAAATTCGGATATAAACTTTTTTGCTTAGAATGACCCATACTACCTCCCCTCCAAGTTTGTACATGACGTTCCGGTACTCCCTGTATAGGCCGGCAAAGATTACAGTATAAAAGCACTTATCTGTCTGTTTGCTTCTCTTCAATTTTCTAGTGCGACCAACAGCCTTCGTGTGTGAATTTCAGCGGTGCGACTCTTGTGTGCATCGTCCCTATCCGGCAAGAGTTACCGACAAATTTCTGCCACACGAATGTTTGTGTGTATCCTATATAAAGTGCCGTGTATTGAATTAAGTGCAACTTATTACAGTGTTCTGCGCTTGTTTGCTTCACAAGTTGATTCTACGTTTCGTGCATCTGCAGTTCAATGATCAGAGTATCCTGTTCTATGAGTAGCTGTGATACGAAGTAGTATTGCATGAAAGCTACTTTAGTGATTTGTGATAACTAGTTATCATTTAGATTAATTGCTTCCCTAGTTTAGTAAAGTAGTATTAAGTCCCATTAGCTAAGTTAGCTATTAAGGATTGCTTTATCTAATCTATTTTGCCATACAATTTATTTGACATTTTTAATAAATAAACAGTTATTCATTTTCATAATTTATTTCCTGCCTTATGTCATTTACTTACCACTGCGCACTCTCATTAGAGATTTACATATGACACTTTCAAACCCGAAATTGGTATTCATCTTCTTCTACGCAAATGCAAACTTCCTTTCCTGTAGTTTCTTGGTCATGTTTCGAGTAGTAACTACTGGCGATGTAGGTGATGTTATTCAAATTATTAGCATACCATTCTAATTTCTCCGCCTTTTGCCACTCTGAATCGTAGGCTTTTTCCAAAAGCATGGCGACGTCCTTGGCTTTCTCTAGTGAGACATGTGATTCTAGAGATTTTCCTGCAATGACAAGTTTATTCAGTTTGCGATCTTTTTTAAGCAGAGAGCATTTTTTCCCAAAGTCGCTTTTGTAAAAACTTTCGCCTCGAACTTCAATAATCCTGTTTCTTGCCTTCATGTTTGAGATGCCTGCAAGTTTCTTGAGGACATCAGTATCACCCTTAAATCGTAGAGCTGCCACTCTTTGCCCAATGTATGCACTTTTCCAAATTGCTCGTAAATTTTAACGTACTCTTCTCGAATGATGATTTCGTTGTACTTTTTTTTTCCTTTTACTTCTCTCTCAACTCATCCAAATATTCGATAAGCAGTAAGTAAGAATGGCTTCTGATGGGGGAAAGACAAGGAGTATTTTTCTCAAACTACTTGGAGCATGAGTGTGCAGAAATAAAATGAGTGCGTGGACCATGTGCGAGTTCTTATTCTGTGCATCACAACCGTCTGAAAACAGACGAAGCTGCTGGAGTGTGACAAATCGGTGTGCTTCAGGAAGTAGAATAAAGCCGAAGCAATTTCAATGGGGCCACGGCCCGACTGGAAATCCGTCCAAGAGTAAAAAGTGGAGGCGGAGTAATGATGTGGGGAAAATTTTCTTAGTATAAATGTTGTCCTCTAATAACTGAAGACGGTCGTTAGAACGCCAAAATATACATAAACAATGTTGCAGATAAAGTTCACCCCTTCATGCTCACAGTTTATCCGCACGCAGATGACTCCTTCCAGCAGGATAATGCACTAGCACACAGGGACAGAATCTCTATGCATTGATTCCCGGAACATGACAGTGAGTTCTCCTTCATTCAGTGTCCGGCTCATACTCCAGAACCCAACCCCATTGAACATTTTTGGGATGAGCTGGAAAGGACCGTTCGCTCCTTCCCTACACCTCCATCATCAAATCTCCGGGAATTGCGTGAAGTTCTCATGCCTGCGTGGGCCAGCATTCCTGTTGATGTTTTCAGCATCTCGTTGAATCCATGCCCAAATGAATACAGTCGGTTTTCAAGACTAGATAGGTGTACCTAATAAAGTGGCAGCTCCATGTATTTTTTGGCGATAACACATTAATTGATACTTTTGAAGGGTTCGAAAAAACTTTCAATGTAATACTTCATCCGCACTAACTGAACTAGCTTGAAGTAAACTAGTTTAGATGCTATTTGAAAACAGTTTTAGATTAAACTAGTTTGGAGAGCTAAATATGCTTCCGCACTTGAAATAGATCGAACGAGTTAAAAGCAAGTGCTCAATGCCTCATGGTGTTGAAACGAGCAAACAAGCATTCATTTCCCGAGCGTGAGCGATTTCGAAATTTCATCACTAGGTATCCTTCTTTCTCTATAAACAAACAGAAAGCCAGCTATTTCAATTGTATTATATGTGCTTTTGTAACCATGATAAATTCAAAAATAAATAAAAAAAATATTATATAATTTTTTTTTAATAAAATACTACTGTGTCAAAAAATACTACACAGCTGAATAAAGTTAAAATCTTTCGACGTTTTCATGGTTCCAATCAGATGGCAATTTAAAATTCATTATTTCATATATAAATAAATTAATAAAAAATACAGCTATGTAAATAATTTTAAAATAAATTATTTATTCTGTAAAAAAAAAAATGCTACACGTAAAAGAAGGACATCTTGCGGCAGATTGGGGAAATCGCTCTCGCACGCATTTTAGCATTGAAACGGAGCAGCATGCTCAGGCCTTGTTAATCTCGAAGGCCTCGACGAGAGAGAGGCAAGGCCACAAGGCAAGGCGATCTAAAAAAAAAAGAGCATCGCATAAGCGGACGGAATTCTAGGATCCCACAATTCCACGCGCGCGAAGCTAGTTAAACTGTCTCAAGAAGGTTTGGGAAACTCGCATAATCTGAGACAGTTTCTAACGCCTGAAACCGGTTTCATTTAAACCAGTTGTGTATGCACTTGAAAATCGGAACTAGTTCGGCAATCTAAACTAGTTTGGAAATGCTAGTGCGAATGAGGTATTACAAACCTTTGTCGATTCGACTAGTCATGCTTGCTGAAACGTTGAAACTCTGAGGCCTATGAAAAAAATACCTGCTTTCTTTACTAAAGTAGAAAACAGTGTGAGATTAGCTAATCGCATGAGGGTGAATATGCAAGTGCGCGAGAGTTAATAAGAAATTTAAAAACAGCGTAATCGATGAGAAGAAGATTAGTAATCCAGGGTTTAATAATAATAATACATTAGAATCAACAAATTTACATAAATCATTGCAGTTTGCGGCAATAAATAGAGAAAATCTAGAAGAATTTTTCCGGAAGCGTCATTGTTATAGATATTATTGCACTTCGAAAACTTTCTTACAGTGCTGGGAAAGACAAAGTACATTATTTGGCTTGCTGAAACGAAATCACCAGTTACCGTTCAGCAGTGTCACGTGCCAAATTGGCATCGTCGCGTATCTTCTGGAACACGAGATTTCAGCGAGAGAGGCACGCGATAGATAATCGGAGTTTGTCACGCAATATGGGAGAAAAACAGTAAAAGAACGTCAGAGAACGGAACAGGAGAGAAGGGCAATTGCTCAATTATATCAATAAACGGCGGCCAGAGAAGTTATAATAAATGAAACATGATCGCAGTGATTTTTTCGCAAATGGTGTTGCCATCTTGTTTTCGAGAATTCACTATCAAGGAAAACAGCACGTTGGTGTGCATTTTGTATGAAAAACTACCAAAAACTTGATTTTGAGTTAAAATTGCTTCTCTTTCTGAGATCTTCAGTTTGGAGCAAATGGGGGCAAAACAGCGCATGAAGTAGATAAACTATCAAGGAAACCAGCCTTATTCTTGGAGGTGGGGTGGGGGGTTTGGGGAAGTGTGTGGCAGATGTTGTCCTACTAGATAGAATGCACTGCAGCACAATAAGGGAATCTTTAGGTAAATAGATAAATATAATTCCAAGGTCGCAGAATTTTTCCTTCCATTTTTCGATAGAGGAATCTTTAGGTGCTGAGCCGCTAATAGCCAGCACGTGTTCCGATGTTGACTGCGTAACTCGGAAACTATTCGTTGTAATTCGATCAAATTTTAACAGTAAACACCGTTGTATTTACCCTATTATTTTTCTAAATTTCATCATTCTAGATGTTACAGAACCTGAGTTATTAACTTGTTGATCTTGGTAGCGGCATTTTTATTTCTGTTCATTTCTCAGTTATCGTTCAAATTCGGACCCATGTTCATATGAACCCTTTTTTTTTTTTGCTTAGAATCACCCATACTATACTCTGTACAACGAAAGTTGGAGTGGGTGTGTCCAGTTAAACTTCCTATTTCAATTATTAGACATTGTTGCCAAAGTAGAATCAACAATGTCTAGCAATTGAAATAGGAAGTTTAACTGGACACGCCCACTCCAACTTTCGTTGGATAGAGTATACCTCCCTTAAAAGTTTGTACGTTGAGTTTTGAATCGCCCTGTGTATTTCAATTTATAAATTCAACAATAATAATACCTGCAACAATATGCATGCCAACAATAACAAATAATTATCCACTCTTGCCAGCACCACCTAAAGATTAAGGCCTGGGCACCACTCTTTCTCGTTGGCTACGATTGTAACATCACCTCAGTAGGGATTTGTTAATCGTATTTCCACCCATAATAAGCTCTGAATTTTCCCAAAGACAACTAGAAAGACAGGCCCGGACGCGGAAAAGCCACCTGACCATAGAAGTCCGAGTAACAATATAACCATCATTGTTTCCATCTTGGTGTTTAACAATCAGCATTTTTTCGTTTGTTGAAAGCAATGAAAGTTTCATTGTTAGTCGGACTGCTATGGTCAGGTGACTTTTCCGCGCAGGGCCTTATATTTATCGTTGGCCTCGGAATTTTCCCTAATGAGGTGATGTAACAACGTAATGACGTTTCAGCCAACGCCACCTAAAAAACAAAGCCTGGTCACTGCGTCATCACACCTCGGCTGACAATTCAACTTTCATTGCTTACAACAAACGAAAAAGCACCCGTTGTAATCAGCGTTTTTTCGTTTGTTGTAAATAATGAAAGTTGGATTGTCAGCCCTGGTTTGATGACGCAGTCCACAGGCAGTGAGAAGGCTTTGTTTTTTAGGTGGCGTTGTTTCAGCGCCCAGGCCTTATCTTTAAGTGGTGTTGCCATTATATGCTGTCCAACAAAAGAAAAACTGCGTGTCTAATCAGATTTCCTATTTAAATTGTTATACATTTTTGCTAAGTAAAATTAACAAAGTTTAATAATTGAAATTGGAAGTTAAATGGATACGCCCAGTCTTTCTTGCGTTGGGCAGAGCATAAATGTCATATGTTCAGTAAACAACAACACGAAACCACAATTCCACAATAAGATATTTTAATGACGCAGGTTGTCAAATCCTCGGAAGGGAAGATTCGCAGAAAATCATCGTTCCGAGGATATAACATGGAAAAAGAGAAGAAAGGGAGAAGCTGCCTCCCCGGAGCAGAATAGACCCGCGGAGCGAAGAGCAAAGCAGAAAAAGAAAGGCAATTGGTGGATTCACTGCGCAGAATCGGCACAAAATCCTCCAAGAGCAAATAAAAAGAAGAGCTCAGGCCATAGAAATCAGACAGTAAGTGATGGCCACCTGATGAGCAACGAAGCTACAGCTATTCCAGTTCCGGTGACGACGGGAAGCCTCATAATGGGCGCAGAAGGAACCGTCAGAATTTAAAGGACAGTAAGATAGTGTTAATTCATCTTCTTATGTGTTTCCCGTTCACGAGGCCCAGAAATCCGCTGCCGAGGACAGGAGCCTAATTCGAAGACATACGTAAGTGAACGACAATCAAGGACGCAAGGAACGGAGGTATACTCCGAAGAGAAGCCGACAGACGTTCGCCCATCGCCCCGAGGATGCCTATTAGCCCCGACGAGGTGCAACGAAGGATCCGCCCATGGCCCAGTATTTCCCCAAATCATATGAAGTTGACTGTTAAGTGATAGTAAGCAAGCTAGAACTCTTTTAAGTGATAGTAATATAGACTTTAAAGATTCTCGTGATTTATTGACAAATCATTTAATAAATCTAGACAATATACGAGTCACCCCTGCAGAGCCCGATCGTCAGGACAATACAGGATGTAGGATATCCACAGCAACGGCCGAATCAGAGGTGTTCTCGACGAATAGCTCATCTAGCGTATTAGGCCCAGGAGGGCTAATATCCCCGACGAATTCGATCCCCGTCTGGAGACGACCGACAGGGAGCATAACAGGTCTTCTAGGCCAGACTTCAATTTTATTCTCCTGAGGCAGCTGGAGGCAATAGAAGTGATCGTCCCCCTCGCCGACATAGCCGGTATTCGCGCTGGGCGCCCTAGCGAATGCCCGCGCTTAGACTCGGGATCATCCTTCATTGGTATCGATTGTATCGTGTAGAATTTAGCTACGTAGATAATAACTGTTTGTTTAATGATTACTTACCTGCATTCAGTATTCAACTAATAGGGAAAATATCTTCGCATTGAATGATGGGTACAGCTGCCATTTTTTGAGGGCAAGAGGAAGGCAATCCTATACTGCTACTCATCGAAGTGCGCCGTTTTTGCCCGACTTGTTATTGTATAACGATGGTAACGAGTTGTTGCGTGTTTGGATGTATTGTATAACAATGGGATAAGTTCAGAGCCATGGCAGCCATGGGTCTCGATGCCCTCAAAAGATGGCGGATATTCAATGTTTATGTTTTGATATTTCTCCCTATACCTGGTTCTATTTCAAACAGCTTTCCCACCACGGTCGACTTACCTTGCGAGGTTGCCGCCTTCCGAGTTTGCGGTGCCCAACAAGTTTGACATTCCTCAGCGTAATTCAGACGAGGTTACCCGGATACATACCTCAGATCACATCACCCACCTGTCCACCGCTGACGACTCCGCTAATCTTGGAAATAACGTTCATAGAATCCAGGAGCCGAACTATTCATTGAACGACGCAGCCAACGAGTTGGACTGACAATCTCAACGTTCCGTTTATTTATTCAATTATCTCTTCTGTAATTCTCAGAAACTTAATTAATTTCTCTTGAAATTTCAATAAATCGTTTATGCAATTTCACTCCTCATATGCTCTGTGATTTTTAGTGTGTATATTTATCGCTATGCCAGCTTCCATCTTTTAAAACTTATTTCCTATCGGACATTTTAATTAATAATGTTAAAGTAATAAACTATGTTATTTAATATCTGCATGAAATGACAGTACGAGGCCTCCGGAAAGTATCCGGATTGAGGCAACAAAAAATACGGTTCGAACTCGCATAAATGTTTCGTCACCTTCAAAATAAGCACCGTCTGCAACAACGTATTTAGCCCAGCGTTGCTGCCATTGGTCGAAACAAGTACGGAATGCCTCCTTTGGGATGGCCAAGAGCTCCTCCGTCGCATTTTGTGTTGTCATGTCCACATCCTCAAATCTCCGTCCGTTGAGCGCTTTCTTGATCTTCGGAAATGCGAAGAAGTCGCTCGGAGCTAGGTCAGGAGAGTAGGGAGTCTGCCTGACCTGAGCGATGTGGTGTTTTGTCAAGAACTGGTGCACGATGTGGGCTGTGTGTGCTGGAGTGCAGCATTCAATCTCCGGAAGCCCACATTGTTGGCAGTTTTCGTCGAACTGCATCACGTAACAACCTCAGCATGTCAAGGTAGAATTCTTTATTAACTATTTGTCCTTTCGGGGAAAATTCGTTGATGTCGAAGAGGAGCACCATCACGCGACGAGAAAAGAAAAACGTTCTGCTTTAGCGTGTTACAGTAATTGCACGAGGCACTCTTAACAGCTGTAAATTTCATTATGTCATCAGCAGAAATGTTGTCACACGGTCCGGATAGGAAAAAGGTGCAGTGAATTCTACTTTCTTTGTAGCCTCAATCCGAATACTTTTCGGACAGGCCTCGTAAGAAATGTGATCGCAAGGAAGCTGGAAACTGGAATAGCGATAGATGCTTAGAAATACAGAAAGCCATTCTCAGGTGATGAGGTCGCTAACTCTCCCAATGGTGTCAGTTTAATAGGAATCTGACTTTAGTTTGACATAATCTCCACTTGATTTTTTCTCCGTGGAGCTACATGAGACACTGATTCTATAAGACGCGGGTCCCTGCTTTGGAGATTTCCAAACAGGATTATCAGCTGAGGATTGTCGAAGATACTCGTATTCAAAGTAATGGCGTGAAATTGATTATCGTTTGGACATTCTAAGAACAACAAAAGAAAGTCACGTTAAAATGTTCTGATATTCCTAAAAATATTTCTAGAGTTTTGTACTTATTGCCGCAAGCTTATTATTTCAGTTTGTAATCAGGTCTTTCTTTTATAAGCACGTATATTTTAATTTCCTACATTAATTTGGAAAAGTGTCGATGCTTTATGAAGGGAAATATTTTGTAAAATTTTCTGTGAAACTGCTTAAGGAAAATTTCAAGAATGTATGTTGGGAATAATGTAGTAATTTCGAATAGAATATTTTTTATAGTTTTAGTGCTATAAAATTGTATCAAATGTTTGTGAATAATCATTTTTCATATCTTAATTAATGGCAGGGAAGAAAAATATAAAGTTATACTGCTTGAAATAAAATGGTAGCGATTAAGAAGTAAATAAAAAGGCATGAAATAAACACAGAAACACAATCTTTCTGCCGTCCCGAAAGCAAATTTAAATTGGTTCGTCTTTTATGCTCCATTGCGCGAAACGCTCTGCGATTCTAGCAAATAGAGAAATGCTAAAGAAATTAAAATGTAGCAGCGCGTAATAACCTAATAAGATTTATAACAAACCAAGGCGCTCCGATTTTGAGCCTTTGTTGCTCACTTAGGGTCACGTGAGTATTATCGAACAAATCTTCTCCCTTGTAATTTTGTAGGACTTTAATTAAAACAACAGTTAAAATGCTCTCCGTTAATGGCGTCTGTATATCACCGTCGTCAACGCCTTAGCCCAGCGAGAAAACTAAACCCCGTTAAACAATAAAGCAATAAAAACCACTTTATTTTAATCTGAAAAAAAGAAAGAAAGGCGAAGCTGTTCTGGACAACAGAAATCAAATTGTCCGTCAGCAAGAAGTTTGTAGTCCGTAATAACTTGAGCATTAAACGAAATAAACTCCGAATGAAAGTAATAAAGTTTGGACAAAGCGTTTTAATTTATGTCTTACTATATAAAAGAAATTTGCCTGATTCTAAAAGTAACAAATAATTTTAAACATAATGCCACTTGCTAGAATACATTCAGACTACATGCTACATTGTAAATCTTACAGGAGAAAAGTGATTTCATATCTGGATTATTTTTTTAACGAGATGATGTAATTTATCTATGTAAAAGGTTCTTTCCAAAATTGCGACACCGTAAAACTTTAGAGCATCGATAAGCATTTAAAAATATATAAAATGCGTATAAGGCCAAAGTTGTGTGATACAGAGGGTAAATAGTAAAAGAAAACTGTTGTCTGATACAAATGATGAGTGCAAAATTTTACATAAACGCATTTGCTGCAGCAGATATGTCATATGATATATAATGTCATATAATAAGGTTCAAGCTGCGCACAACATTAAATACCTTGTGATCCACAAAGTCCGTTCGCTTATTAAAAACGTTTCAGAAACGAAAATAATAGAGAAAAGAGATAAACGATATATTTTAATAATAACACTATTATACAGAAAACAGAATAAATGTTTTGGAAGCATTATTCGAAGTACCAGCCCTTCGCTTTCATATAAGCCCGAAATCTATCTGGCCAGGCATCAATAGCGGCACGAAAGATGTCAGAAATTTTGGACCGAGCTTTCTTAAGTATTGCAACGACTTGATACTGGTATACAGAGTACTACAGGCCTCTACCTCCAACCTAGTTCACAATTCATAATTAAGCGGATTTAAATTGGGGCTTGAAGCGGGCCGCTCTTCGACGCTTATGAAAGATGGTACGTTTTCCTGCAACCATCATTGTGTCCGTTTGGCTTTGTGGATCGGCGCAGAATCTTGTTCAACGGCTTCACTTCAGCTTCCAAAACTTCATTAATATACATTTTGTAATTTGTTTTCAGCTCTTTAGAGCAAAAGTGCAATGGTATGGTTCCATCGCACATTACTCTCCATAAATTTTCGGATATTTCAAGGAACTTCAGCAGCACTTCGGTCAAGCATGCGGTCATTTTGGCTGCTTGGCTTTGCCTCAACATTGATATATTTTTCGTCTGTAAACAAAATATACGCTTCAGTAAGGTCTGGATCACACTTGCGTAAATCAGTCCATAAATATCAATAGAATCAAGGTGAATTCTTTTTGAGTGAATCTAATGGTTATGAATACTGAAATGGTGAAGGATAGGCTCTTGCCCACGTGTATTTTATTTAGCTTTGAACTTGGTTGTCCTTGAATTTTTTTACGTATTACTGACCGTATATTTTACGCAAGTGTGATACAGGCCTAAGTCTCGACATTTGCAAACCCGTGCTTTTGCCAGGCGGGAGTTTAAAAAATGGGCTCTGCGTCTTTTCAAACATTACAGTCCCAGTTCCTCGCGAATTTTTATGCATCGATTGTCTCGATATCATCTGCTGCATGGCAAGCTTTCTCAGTGGCCTGACAAGAATGCGACGAATTTTTTCTCGTAACTGTTTGATCATCTTTGCTGTACGAACCGATTGAGGTCTTCCACTCCGGGATCGGGTTTTGACTCTACCGGTATCCTTGTATCGTTTCGGTTAATTGAATTGATCGGTAATTTTCGCCGATACTCTTGAGCTCTTGGAAAATTTGCTATGTAGATTTACGTTGCAAGTCCATTGCCATCTTTTATGCTTCTGTCACGCAAAACTGTCTGCTCCTCCTCAGGAGTAACTATTCTCTCAAACATTTCAATAATGCTTATACAATGCTTTGCCACTCTTAAGGTATTTAAAAATCAAAAAGGCTTTGTGGACCAGATGGTAGAAGAAAGGCTTATACATTGTGTACCAAAGGAGAAAAAAACAACCGCTTGTTCACAATACTTGTGGATAAGAGGTTGGTTTTTCTTCTTTGGTGTTACGATTATCCACAGTTTCTCAGTTTGATTATTCAGTATGTGATCAAAAGTTCCAGTAACCCCTCCAAAAGATGTTGCATGTCATAATTTACGTACATGTATATGATATCTAAAGCAATGTAAATAGAAACAAGCCTTACTGGACTCATTTGCACAGTATGGGTCGCTCGACAGAACTCATGCCATCATGGGATGTCACATACACAATACTGTACGCGAGATTTCTGTCATTCTGCAAATACCCCCTTTCATCAGCGACACGGGAAGTGATAGGTCAAGGAAAATGATAGACACAGATCTTCGAGTGCTAATAACACGCATGACACGATGCAGTTGGAAGTCTCAGTTAAAACAACTGCTACAGAGTCCCGAAATGCTACATCAACTATCGCCATTTCAGTCATTATTCGCCAGGAAGAGGGGTCTCTAGCTTTCCAAGTACTGCTGCTCATAAGCCCCACATCAGCAGAATCAATTCTAAATGACTTTTAGATTAATACATAGCTCACCAAAATTGGACCATGGAATAATGGCAACATTTTTTCAGGTGACGAATCTCCACATACAATCTGATAATCAGATGGTCGAGTTTGGGACTGGCGAATGCCTGGAGAACGCTTCATAGCTGACTGCAAAGTGCCTATTGTCAAGTTCGGAAGAAGCTGTCTCACGGATTGAGGCTCATTTTCATGCTTTGAATTGGGCCAACTTGTTCCATCATTTTAGACAATTGTGCACTGCCAGCAAAGTAAACAACAGTTAGGGATTGGACCATTCTTTACCAACATGACAATGCTACCTGTCACAAAGCATAGTGTGCGCAGGAATAGTATGAGGAGACAGAAGTTGAAGAATGGACTGACCTGCACAAAGTCCTGATATCATATCTAGTGATCACATGTGGATGAACTGGAGCAATGTCTATCGGTTAGGCCACGTCGCTTAACATTTATGACTGAACTCGTCAACATTACAAATTAAGAAATATAGTAATGAAAATATTTCAATACTTCTGACTCTTCTCCTGTATCCACGTTGACAGCTATTAATTGCTTGATCATCTATTTGTGATTATTTATTTGAACGGAAAAAATATTCTGAATAACAATTATAAAAGCGAAGTTCATAATTCATCTGTTTAATGCTTCGCTGCGCTTACTTAATAATTATACGTTTTTTTCCATATTTTTGCGCACATTTATTCTGTTTCGATCAAATCGTTGTCAAAAAAATCTGAATCCAAATACCGTTGTACTTAAAATACCTGATTGTTTCATATTTTAAGCTGATTTTTATTACACTTTTTACCATATAATAAGGTTAGGTTAAGTCAGTTTAGGTTATAGTTTTGTTATTTTCTCTGCCGAACTAATGAAACATTTTTAGCAGAATATGATTAGTTTTGCACTCTTGTTTAAGGTTAGATCTAAATAGACGCAAATAAACAAAAATATATCTAAATATAAAATTATAAAAAAAGATGCAAATATCGTATTTTCGATAGCATAGTAAAACATAATAACTTGTGGCAGCTCCACTCAGTGGAGTTTACGTAAGGCTTCGTTTCACTCAGCCTTTAATCAGATTTATGGTTAGCGTATTTGCTAACGACATTAACTTGCCTAACGCGCCTCGTATTTCCATTTTCCATATGGAGGGGCTGAGCCATATTGCTTTCGACGCTCTGGCGGCGTTTAGCGGTAGATCACCAATCGCCGCTTTGTAATATCCAGCACTCGAGGGATGTCGCTGCCCAGTGGCAGCACACATTTTCAAAAGCGATCCTTCTTTCACATTGATTGTAGTGACTGTATGAACGCCCCGTATTAGCTACCGTAATTTTGGGGTGCTTTTCTTTCTTTTGAAACCTTGCTTTGATTGCGGGCGTTAGGAACATTAGTTCATTGCATACGTTACAATATTTAAAATAATTAATAATAAAGAATAAAATCAGCAAAGTAAATCAAAAAATCTTCAGTTAAGGCTCTTTCACACAAAGCGTAAGTGTTAATGCTGCAAATCTTTCTCACGGCGTAGAAATATTTGCTGCAAAACATGTCACCAAGCGTCAAACCAACGTCAAACGAAAGCGTTGATTTGTTTTCTTAAAGCGTTCAACGTTCCGCTGAATCATCCCGTGATGTATCAGTACCTTGTTGAAAAGAAATGGAGGAAAATAAACGTCGAGTTTAAATTATCAACTATAGTGTTTCTATATCCATTATTTGATCTATTCTTTACATAAACTGTATAAGAACTTCGTCTATGCTTTCTTCTGCCATTTGCAAATTAAAGTGAAACTCTAATTGCGCATGTCCAATGCTGGCGTTGCTGTAAAATGTTGAACATAGGCGTTAACTTTGCGGCATTAACGTTAGGTATGAATGGCCACACTACACAAAAGGTGGCGGAGCTATGTCGAAAGCGTGCGCAAAAGTTAACGCTTGCGCTTTGTGTGAAAGAGCCTTTAGGCTCAGTTCCGGAGGTATCCGCATAAGAGTTTCAATGTATATCCATAAGATTTCACCACTTCATATAGTTAGAAACTTCTAAAATGTAGTTCAAGGTCGAATATTAAATAACTTTGGAAGACTAATTTTAATAACAGTTCTATAAATAATTCGCTGGATTATTACTAGATTAAAAAGCGTAAAACCGATGGGAAATATGTCTGGGATTAGGAGGGATTATGCTTTAGAGGATCCCATTTAGTTTTAACCAATACTTCAAAATATTAAAAGCCCAATTAAAAAAGCAATTAAATAAGTAATGGCTTCAAATTTTAATCCTTCTATGAATACTCAGGAAGAGTATTAAGTTAACACGAAATTCCAGAAATAGCTTCCTAAATAACAGATCATTAACAGCTTTTTAAAGGAAAACAATAGAATCATACTAAAAGAGAACATTGATTGAATTTATATGAAGTTGTCACGTTTGTCACGGCTTTCCTGCAAGCCTCTGTGTGTGTGTGTCAGCAGAGTAAGAGGGAGGCGTTTGATTAACTGTATAACTTTTAATAAACAATGAACTATATCATACACAGTAATGATAAGGCTGATAATTGAACTAAATTCAACAATAAGGTAAAGTCTTTAACAGTGCTATTTAAACTGAAATATAAATGTCTGTCATCCGGGGAACTGCTACGGCGGAAGCCATCATATTGCTAGAGCTTGTCTCATCCGTGCCTTTGAATAAAACCAAGAAAGGTCCTATGCCCACCATGAGGAGGGTGGCGACTCCTTCCTATTGGAGAAGACACAAGGAGCAGAATTAGCCCTAATAGAATAATAGCCTGTATTACGGGCCGTAGCGAAGTCTATGCTGAGGCCGAATCACTAATAACTAAATTAAGTCACTTACTTTTTCAAAATGTAGCAGATGCGTCGGACGTAGGTCCTACCGTAAAAGTGGCCTTGAATGAGGGACGATTCGGCATATATCCACGACAAACTCACTGTCAGCCGGAGATCAAAGGGAGGCTCGTGTAATGGGAGCAGCTAACATCCAAATGAAATAGAAAAGGCACTAACGTTAGAATAAAGTTATTAAATCCTACGTGTTGGATGTTGGCCCAGGAACAAAATACTATTTAACGTTTCCATTCGAATAGTTATCCGTGTAGAAGCAAACACTTAGCACTCGCACAAACTAATTAACAAGTAAGTAAAGGAATGCGCACTCACGTGAACGTCGTCGGGAGCGGGCCTCTACGCAAGCCGCGCAAAACGCGGAAGCTGGCGCCAGTTCGCGCAATGTCGCCTGCTCGCTAATCGCCTCGGTAGAAATTTCTTCAGATGAAATTCCTTCGGCTCGTCGTTCCTCCTTCGGGGACGCAATAGAAGTTTCCGTGCTGTGGACGGGGCTCTCCTCTATCGCCATCGCTCGTCTACGTTCCTCAGTTAATCGCCTGTTCGCTTCTCTCCTTCTCTTACACCAGGGCCGTCCAAATCGTGCACGTCGCCCGCGTGCAACATAAAAAGCTCGCGGGCAAAGCTCACGAGCAAAGCCAAGGAGATAGTCCAAAACTCAGGAGGGGAGTGGATACAGTTTGTCCTATGCAGTGTTGTCAGACTTTAGGGGGCGATTCCGTTAAATGAGGCATTATTTCCTTTGCTACTGATACTTGCTTGTTTTTCGTCTCGCATAACACAGCGCACATTCCGAAAAAGAATAAAATCACTGAACCAGTATTTAAACCGGAGTGGGAGAATCTGTTGTTGTTTTTTATTATTATTTAACGCGGATGCGGATAGGATTCTAAATGCTTAATATGCAATCGTGTCCTATCGGGAAAAAGAAAATACAATTCTACCTGACACCGAGAAAATTGTCACATTAAAACGAAGGAAATAAAATGGTAAACTGCCTCGTTTTTTTTTGTTTTTTTTACAGTATCGAATTGATAATTAGCAACTCGACTTTAAGGAACTGATCAACGTAATGTGCAATAGGGGAGGGGAAGGAAAATTACCCGCGTGCAGGGACAGAAGGACTGAGACTTGAGAATTGCTTTAATTACTTTGATTTATTAAACTATTTCTAATTCCATTGCAATTTAATAGAAAGTTTAAAACTAATTACTAATTATAATTATTGTTAATTTATTCTCTTAAGAACAGGTTAAAATATCAAACATTAATATCATAGTTGCATATTAGGTCAGTGCGCTGGTATGGCCACGTGATTCGGATGCCGCAAACTAGTCTTCCTAGGCAGTTGTTATTTTCCAAGCCGGTGGGTAAGAGACCAAGGGGTCGGCCTAGAACCAGGTGGCTAGACTACCTGGAGAATCTGGGTTCGAGTCGCTTGGATATTACCAGGGAGGACATGCGCCTGATGGCGGAAGATCGCGATCGCTGGAGATCCTCCATAGGGCTGCTGCCCCCGCGACCCTAACGGATAAGCGGGTTTGAAAAGTAAGTAAGTAAGTAAGCATATTAGGTCAGTATCGCTGGTAGAATCGAAATAAAGATGGGGCTAGTAATAACAATACGGTAGCGTTTTTATTTCTGTTCGACGCGTTTCAAGAATACTCTCATCCTCAGGAACTCTGAACACTACAAAGTTGGCTTGGCAATCGACAATCGAACAGTGAAGTGTACACTTGTTCAGGTGGGACGTAAGCAGTGCTTACACGATTCTTCTCACCCTTCCTTGATGATTGCCACAATAGCTATTAAATGACTTAAACTTAAATGAAATGAAGGAAAAACGTCCTTGAACAAGTTAAAATTCACAGATCAACGTGCACATGCATTGATCAACAGAGTGCTTGCTCCAGAACTGTTAAAAGAGTTAATCCTGGACATAGGTGACAGTAATTACAGTCTTACTGTTGATGGAAGTAATGCATTGCGAATGTTAAATGTCTGGGAATTATTATCAAGTATTACAGTCTGCAAGAATCTCTATAGATGTTTATAATTTATGTTTCCACAAGAGAATAAATAAGAATATAGAGAAAAACTGTCGTTCTGCTTTGAATAAAATAAGAATTGGGTATAAATCTTAATAAATTAATGTGTTTTTTTTCCTTTAATTCTGTGAGAGTAAATGCGGTAAAACCCAATAGAAGAGAAATTAACATAAAAAATAATAATAATGAACATATTTACCGCATTTACTCTCGCGGAATTAAAGGGAAAAAAAACAAACATTAATTTATTAAGATTTATACCCAATTCTTATTTTATTCAATTTATTATCATGATACGGTGTCGTTCTGCTTTATTTTAGCTTTTCATTTTTGAGTTCCCTGGATAGTGACTACAGGGCAACGAGATTAATATTTAAAATTGAGTGGAAATAACGACGCCATGTTTGAAGCTAATTGATAGTTGAGGTAAAAACTTGAAATATGAGAATAAGAAAATAAACATTCGGTTTATTACAATCATATTTATCATGGTGCTGCATGCAGGAAATAGATTTAGTCTAAACTTAGCTTATATTATTAATATGAGCAACTTGACTAGTGTCAGCCATGACAGTTGAGGTTAAATAAGCAGCAGTTGAGGTCGACACATGGAAGTTATCACTGCTTCATAGTGGTGGCGTTGATGATCAGTTATTTTCCACTCTAATAATATTAATCTCGTTGCTACTGGGTGACTAGTGACTGGGAAAACCGGAAAAAGTCAGGGAATTTTACAAAAAAATCAGAGAATTTTACGAAATCAAAAAATTAAAAATAAAAGGCGAAATAGGAACGAAAAATTTGAAAAATGTCAATAATATTCTATCAAGATAGATTTTTATTAGCTGCTGATGGTCAGGGAAAATAACGTGATCAATCGGGAAAAGTCAGGGCATTTTACGAAATCGTTTTGCTTAGACCTTTTTCAGACGCGCATTTCGCCGTTAGATGGCAGAGCAGCGCTACTTCCGTCCGCCATTATGAGATGTTGACTTTTAGAGTTTCAGGCTAGAGAGTGTATGGGACAAGAACGATTTCGGCACTCGCAGGCAACCCCTTTTCTATTTCTAGTGTTTTTAGTGCTCAGATGGAAAAGCTAAACAAGCAGGGTTCATGCTGTGCCATGGTAGGTTGCTCAAATAGCTATTTTCGATTGCGACAACGGAAGAAACAAGATTGTGTTGCTCACGCGCCTTTCCAATATGAAGACTGCCCTTGCCTGGTGCCTTTTTTTTGTTTTTGTTTCCCAAAAGTGATGCAGAAAAGCTGAAATGAATGGATGAATGGAATTAATTGAAAATTTTTTATATGTTTCAAGGAAGCCGTGTATTCGTGTTAAGTTTCCACAAATCAATGCTTACTCAACCGCAGGATGTATGAAAACAGAGTTGAACAAGTCCTGGGCTTAAGATGTCAGCTTTCAGTGTACTGGTCCGGATAACCAACTTTTTAGCGACGGGTAACTAGGAATTTACATAAGAATTTATACAGAAAGTATATGCTGCTAGTGCGTTAACATTTCGTTAAATTTTAATCTTCACTAACCGCACATCATACGATGACTGATCATGCGACCAAGGTAGGTGACTTTATTTTTTAATAATAACTGAGGGGGGGGGGGGGGGGCCAGACCCCTCTAACGAACTGATGTATACTCCCTTTTCTACCTAGTCTCACTAAATGGCTAAGAAGTGATATTTAAATTGATAAAATATTAATTTACCTTGCATGGTCAGTCATTGCGCGATGTACGGAGAGTGGAGACATAACGAATCTGTATAGTTCATCTGTATATTTCACATTTTTCATCCACTCTCGAATTCTCATAAAAATAGTTGCCATGACTTATGTCCCAATCCTCGTATTAAAAGAAATATATAATCTATAGTCTATAAATATATATAGTGTAAAACATGTGCAATAAAGTTATACGAAATCTGTAAATTTACTGAAATATATATTTCTGCATCTTGAAATTTATGTAAATATTAATCTAACTGTTTAAATGAGCAAACATTTAACATTTTTGTATTTTAAATGAGTTTTTATTTTATCTGCGATTAAATCAGTCATTTTTGATCCAGAATAAAAGCTTATACAAACGCTTCGTGCTCAAGCTGAGGCAAGCTGAGGGCTCAAATTGCTCAAATCAACATCTCGTAATGGTGGCCAAGTCACTTGACCGGTCCTAACACAGCTATAAATTAAGTATATTTTATTATAAATGCTATATAAAATTTCAAAAATTAAAAAAATTTGTGCAATATTTGTAATAATTTTAACTTCATTGGATTTTCTTATGAATTTACACGACTTTATAGCTAATATTTTCCTCATATATTGGCTTTATACTTCATTATTATTATAAACATTGATTATGTTTATTTATTATTAATATTTTGTTCAAAGCCATTATTATTACAGCAGTTTTATTATTTGTAATAAATTGTAATTTTCCCAAGTTTGTAGCACTAATTGTAAAATCTGCGATATGATTACATGAAATAAACTAAAAAAGAGCGACGCGAGCAGTACAGAATGAGTAAAATTGCTTGGGGAGAAGGGGAGGATGGAGGCATCGAAACGCATCACGCATGTGATCTATTATAGTCGGATATATAGTCAGATATATTTAAAGGAATGAAATGTGGCGTTTCTTGAATTGCAAATTGTCGGCGTCATTCGTAATATTCATCCTATCTCATGTTAGCTGCTCGATGCGAAGATAAATATGCTTAACGTTTAGCATTTCTATACGATGCAAAGCGAGTTCGCCATATTGGCTCCTCGACGTTTCTCTCAAATTGGAATGGAAATCTGAAACTGAAACCTGTTTTTCCTTTTGACGCTTCTGATTGGTCGCGAATGCCCTATTCTTTAACATGGGAACACGAATTTAAGCGGCTCTCATAAAAATATTTTAATAAATATCAGCACACAGAAAAAATGTATCTGCATTCGAGCTTTTTCTTTCGATTGGTGCGTTTTTCATGCCCGTGCGATTAAAACTTGATTTTTTAGCAGGTTTCTGAAATTTTTTTGTATATTTTTAGCTTTCAACCTTACGTCTATGGTGAAAAGTTCAACACTCGCATCGAAAAGAATTTATTTCTCCTAACGAAAACGCAGCGCTAAAAACGTTTTTGTCATTCATTCCGAGGAAAAGTTTCCTTATTTTTACATGAAAAATTAAGCGTTATTTGATGGTGCAAAATCGTTTTATTTATTAATTTTATACATAATTATCGTTATTACTGATCATTAATGCGCATGTCTGCAGTATCTCAACTTCCGCTTTCTCTAGTAGCTTAAAATGGACGCCCGCTGAAATGGTCGTCGCGACGCGTCGATTAAATTGAAAATTTGGAAGACTGATTAAAGAAAACGTGAATTAAATAGTCGTCTAAAAGTACATAGTATACGTACATAAGTGTTTTATTTGATTTTATGGATCCTGCATGTTTCCTTAATTGATACAAGCTCTTGGAAGTAAATTCTCTCCGTAAGCAGCAGGCGCCGTTTCTCTCTCCACTCTCTCTCCCAGCTTGTGTATGTTCCCAGGAGACAAGTTTCTAGCTCAACCAGACTGTCGAGAAAATGGATCCCAACGAAAATAGGACGGGTTATTGGGTTATTGGCATTACATAACAACTAAATCAGCATATACGATCATTGGTTTCGGATAAACACGTTTAATGCGAAACGTGGGCAATGAAATGGGGGGGGGCTTGTTTCTCGATGCTTAAACGTCAAAATTAGTTTCTCATATGCTTCTACCTAAGTGATGATAGCTAAGTGATAAATTAAGAGACTGTTAATCTGTAATCTTTGTTTATTTCTTTATATTAATAATAATGAAAATTTAGTTAAATAAAATTTATAAAATAAGTTCATGTTACTATACCTCGTCCAACAAGAGAAAAACAGGGCGTGTTTCCGGTCTGATATCGACTACTCACTCATCCGCAATGCTTTGTGGGATCTCTCCTTCAGCGGCTACACAAATCAATTTGTAATGGCGTCGCCGTGCAACAGCTCTTCAGCCAAACAAGGAAAAACTATTCACAGCCAGGCTAGGGAGATTGTGTGGAACGTATTTTGCTACTTAAAAGGAAAACAGTGTTTTAAAAGCTCATCTGCCTTGATAGAAGAAACTTCCAAGGCAACGCAAGTTTCTTTTTCTTGCGTTCGAACAATTGTTCAAGAAGGAAACGAAGCGTCTTCATGCGAAGCTACCACCCCCTCTCCTCACTTTTCGACTCCTGGAAAGAAAAGGCCCAGGGAATCTCGAACAACGAATCTGGATGACTTTGACCTCTCGATTGCACGAGCATGTGTATCCGAAATACACTCAGAAGGTAATTATCCTACTCTGAAAAATGTGTACCAGAAATTTAGAGAAAAAACTGACTACGTCGGATCGAGAACTTCCTTCGCCACCATTATGCATGATAAATTGCATATGAAGTATGGCAAAATCAACCACCGTCAATTTTACATCGAGCGGACAGATGTTATCGCACAACGACGTCGTTTTTTAAGGCAAGTACAAATGCTACGCAGGGACCCCACACGTACTTTCATATATCTGGATGAAATGTGGGCTAATGCACACCATGGCCGCGAAAGACAGTGGCATCACGACGGGAAAAGCTGTGCTCAACCAGGGAGCTCGGAACCCTACCGCGGGCGTTTCATTCCTACGGGTAAAGGCTCCCGTCTCATTCTTTTGCATGCTGGAAGCGATAAAAGGTTTGTGAACGACTGCTGTTTATTATTTCGGTCAAAAAATAAATCCGCAGATTACCATGACGAACTGAATGGGGATTGTTTTCATGAATGGTTTAGAACAAAACTGCTGCCAAATATTCCGAAAAATTCAGTAATCGTCATGGATACTGCCCCATATCACTCGGTGGAGAAGGCCAAAGCGCCGTGCAGCAATACAAGGAAATCGGATATGATAGAGTGGCCCTACGAGGAATACCTACCGAAGCAAAAATGTCAAAAGGTGAGCTGTACGATGTTATCAAACAACACAAAACAGCAAAGCGCTATGTTATAGATGAACTGGCTAGCGATGCCGGCCATTTAGTGATAAGACTACCTCCTTATCACTGTGATCTCAATCCCATTGAACTTATTTGGGCACAGGTAAAAGAATATATACGGAAGAAGAATACAACTTTCAAGATTGCTGATGTTGAAAAACTAACGAGAACGGCAATTGATAATGTAACTCCTGAAAATTGGAGAAAAGCGATAGAACACGTTTTGCGTGTGGAAGAACGATATTGGGAAACGGACTGTTTGATTGAAGATCAAGTGGAGCCTTTAATAATTCATGTTAATGGAGAAGACAGCAACAGTGAAGAAGAAGAAGAGTGGAATGACATTAACGTTCTACCACAATCTCCTTAGCCTGAATTTAGATATAATTCAAAAAGTCTTTTTCAAGACTATACATTCAAAGGCCATTCTCATGGCCAGCAAATAAACGAAAGAGATATCGTTAACTGTAATGGAAAACGTATCATAAAACTGTATTTTATTAAAAAAATAAAAAATAAGATAGCATCTTTAATAAAACCTTATAATTCTTTAAAAAAAACAAAAAACATGTCATTAGAATGTATAAATATTTAAAAAAAATGATGGTTAAACAGACTGCACGTTATTACCTTAAAATAAGTAAACGATATATAAAAAATTGAGTTAAAAGACAATTTTATGAATTGTACAATTATTTTAATTATAATTAAAGCAAAGCAACTGAATAATATTAAAGCTTCTGCTGTAATATTATAAAGCGCTTCTTCAATGAGACATGAGACAGAAGTGAGTAAGCGCATGAGGCCCCCTTTCTCTGATTGGCTAATCTGAAACTTCCTGTGATTTAATTTTCAAAAAGGCATTTTCAATTTTCAGAGGATGGAAATGCCACTTGAATGCTAAATCAAGTATTTCATATGTCATATAAAGTTTAAGATAGGATCTCCTGTAAATATTGAATTATGTAATACTATGAAATGCTAATATTTTAAATTTAATATTTATATGTTGTTTCAAGTTTTCTTTCAAAAATTAAATTTTAGCCTAAGAAGTATTTCTCCTTATTTTATGATTTTTGATGAACTTATTTCATCCTTAAAAAGTTTTGAAAAAAAAACATTATAAGTGAATTGTGGTATTCTCAATCATATATTACAATACTTCATTTTGCTAAAAGTCTACTATATTTATAAAATTTAACAACCAGCTGTTTCGAGGCTTGTTTCGTAGCTTAACTATGTATATGCATGTATATTACTTTTATCCAAATTAATTAGCATAGATTTGAGCCCATTATCGTTAGGAGGACTTCTTAATACATATGGACACTGAACAGACTGTTATAATAAAAAAAAATGCAACCGTAACTTTGTTTTCTATATTTAAATTGATAATTTAGGAACCAATTAGATTAATACCAGGGCCATCGTGATTTTTTTTTTCTTTACCACGAAGAAAAAGAAAAAAGGTAAAGAATAAAAAAGATCACGATGGCCCCGGTAATACCCGGCTTCGCGCGCGTTAGTTGAGAAGGGTAAATTTTTCAATGACTAAATTTGACTTTTTTGCCAGCTTTGACTAGCTGTAAAGGGTTAAAATCCGTTGCGTAATAAAATGTCATATTTTTTGCAATTTTAATACTGTTTAGTGTAAGAGTGGATTGTTGATTATTATTGGATTGTCATATTGTTGTAGGTAGTATTATTGTTGGATTTATAAATTTAAATATATATTGTTGCATGAAAAAGGGAGGGGGTAGTTCACTCATAAAACCCTTGCAACCTGCGGAAATCCATGACAGGTTGTGAAATACCTTTCCCGAACTACAGGATGAGTAAAAAGTCGCAGTACACCCTGTTTTTTCGAAAACCTTGCAGGAATTGGGAAATCACGATAACAATTATTCCAGTAAGGTATGGATGAGGTGGTCTATCTTTTACGGTATGTACCGAACGCATAATCATGTACTGTTGAAGCGAGCGATTACCTACTTGCGATGGCTTAAAATGCCATGTCTTAAAATGGAAAGTTCCAACGGTACCAATGGTACGATTCGGACAGGTACAAATAAACTAATTCACACTATCATTAATTACTCGTTATATTCATTCATGGCACTTCGTTACAAGTTGTTTGATATGTTATACGCCATATCTTAGAATTGAAAGTTTTAATGGTACAATTTGGCACGATTAGGGCACGTGCAACTAAAATAATTTCCACTATCATTAATTGCTCATTATATTCATTCATGACACGTTGTTACGAGTGGTTTGATATATGTCATATCTCAGAATGGAAAGTTTCAATGGTACCATGTGGTACGGTAAGGACACGTACTACCAGAATAATTACACTATCATTAATTACTCGTTATATTCATTCATGACACCTCATTCCAAGTCGTTTGATATATTACATGCCATATTTTAGCATTGAAAGCTCCAGTGAACCATAATGGTTCCACTAAACCAGGTTCCTTGAAACAAATTTGGACTATCATTAATTTTACGTTATATTCATTCATGACACATCATCACAATTTGTTTGATATATTACATACCATATCTTATGACTGAAAATATTTTAGGGTGTCATAAGGGTACCACTAGAGCACGTGCCATTGTTTCGATTTCAACCATTTTCAAAATAGTTCATAAATTCCCGGAACCAATTATTAATTGGCGAAAATAGTAATAGGATAACCGCTTCTATCTCGTCATTACCTTTTGTTTGATATATTACTTAATATATCTTCCCATTGAAAATTGCTTGGCGGGAAAATAGAGGTACCATTTGTGCACGTGCCAATGAACCGATTTAGATAATGTTTGTGATTGGTTCGTGCCATGAACCATATTCATCGACTGACGAAAACAGATTTTTATAATCTTTCATATCCTCGGAGGAGTTACAGTTACAGACAGACAGACAGACACGTTTCCCCGCACTGATAGCGTAAAGCACCTTTCGGTACTTAATAAACCAATAAGGAATGACATAACCAAGTACCGAAATGTTAAACTAAAACATTCGCGGAACTATATTTTTAAACAGCCCTATGTTAACATTGTAAGTTTCTAATGGACCAAAAAGATACCATTACACCACGTCCCTTTGAATCAATTTCGATTATCGTTAATTTTACGTTATATTCATTCATGATACCTCGTTCCAAGTCGTTTGATATATCAGGTTGTTGCAAAGGTTTCTTCCGGTTCTAGAACCCGTGCCCAAGAAGGACTCATTTTCCGAAGGGGGTGTTCATATTTTTTCAAACAAATTATTGCATTCGATTCCTGAATTTATTTGCTATATTACATCCAAGAATCAACTTTCTGACTATACATCTGTGAGTGCCATCAACGGTCTGAAATGGACCTTTCGCGCGAGCTTATTCGAGCAATAAAATTCTACGAGTATTCTGGAAAGATCAGTGCTGCGCAATGTCACCGAAACATTTGCCAACGTTTAGGTGATGATACTGTTAGTTTACGTACAATAGAAGAATGGTATCGCCGGATCAGACGCGGAGATAGCACTCTTCAAGATGCACCTCTCTGGTCGGCCAGTCATGATTTCAGATGGTGATCTACGCCAAGAAATTGGTTTGATCTGATTTTTTTATTTTTAAGCATGTGCGCCTATGGAGGGTTTACAGTTTTCGGGCTCTGGCTGACGTCATCGATGTTCCGCCATCTGGTGAGCACCGGGAGAAATGGCCCGATCGAGCACATCTTATACTCTACTTACCTTGGGAGATCGCTCATCTAAAGAGCAATTAGTACAAGAGATGGAGGCTCCATCTCTTGAGGCGACAACGAAATACTCTAGGAATAATAATAGCGAGACCAAGCGGAAATTAAGGTGGAGAAAGGAACTGAGGTCGGAGGTCGCAAAGGAAATTTCAAGGCCAGTTGTTACTAAGAATTCTTGGCACACGGACAGGAGCAAAATAGCCTCCGTCACAAAGCATGTCATTCCAGCCCGGAGAAAGACTTCAGAACAAAGAGAACTGATTAAGCGTGAAGAGGACAACAGCTAAAGCAAGCGAGCCGCGCAACTGTCTCTACGAAAAGGCAGCTTCAGAGACAGAGAGGTTCAGCGACGTAATTTCTTCAACGTCGTCCGAGGTTGCATCTTTATCTTCATTAAACGCTGTAGAAGCTGAGCTGTTACGTCGTAACGAGGCGTCTTCTAAAGAGCTACTTACATGAAATTCTAGTAGAAGTGGAGAGCGGGAACGAGAATTTGCTATAAAGGCTCAAGTAGCGTTCGACAAACGTGAGTACCAATTTCATTTATTTTATGGCGGCGAAGAGAGACCAGTTCGTAAACTTAAGTCTGTTGCTACACATTAATTGCGCCTCTCACTTAGTTATTTCTGCTAAGGTGCTGACACTGGAATTCGGCCAAAGCGCTACTTGTGATTATTTGTATGAATAATGCCATGGGGACTCTCTGCTTTCTTAGTATCATATTTAGGAGCCATATATGATAATTTCGATCCTGTATGTAAACAGGTATGCTAAAAGACGCATAGTGTTAAATTGTTTTCGTTTAAGGAATAGAGACGGGCATAACACAGTTACAAAATACTTACCTGCTGTCTTTTTACTTCTCCTCGCAGGTCTTTCAATCAAACAATTAAACGTCTACCGTCGCCGTTTCCCCGGAAAGTTCCGTTAATAGGCAGTGGCAAGCATCTCATCAAAGAATACTTATGCTAAAATAATTATCTAATCTTCCGCTTTACGCGGGCTACACAAAATTGTTAAATCAATTAAGAATAGTTGTTTCTATAATTGTGAAGGACCTAAGGATCCCTATTGTATTCATGTAAAGGGGTTTTTTCTTCTTTCTTACAATTATTAGTACTTATTTTACATATCGACAATCTAATAATTAAGCTAAATAAAAACCAAAGCATTATTTATTTTTATCTAATAATATTCTTCTTCTCCTTTATTTCACCTGGATCCACTCTTCTTTATGTTATGGGATTGTTTTTTGGGGTACCACCTCTCAATACAACTTAAAGCGAATCTTGAAACTGCAAAAATGGTTTTTACGCACAGTTACCAAATGGCTGAAAACAGCATCGGTTTCTCATTTATTTCAATCTTTTCATATTTTAACCATTAATCAAATTTATGGTTTTATTTATACAGTTATAAATTCCTTACTTAAAATTACAACTCCAATTACAATCAAGTTATACCAAGACACATCCTTATTCGACTCGGAGCGTCGATAATATCCGCCTCGTGAGTACCGTAATCGCTGTATATCAAGTAAAGGTCTGGAAAATTTGTCAATTATTCCCAAGGAAATACGATTAACTTCACCATATCTAACTTTTAGGAAATATTTAATCCGATACGTTACCACTTCAATAAATTAACATATCTTAACAAAACTATGTTAGGTGTACGTATTGTTTTATTATTTTAGCAATCAATCTGTTAACTATGCTTGCATTGAAATACTTAATCTCAAGTATCCGTTATTGATAATGGTCTCTTATAACTAGCAAACTATTTACCAATCGACTTTATATTTTTCATCATAACATATTATAAACTTTATAACTTATAGAATGTTAGCCAATTTATAAACCATTATCCTTATAATTACATTATGATTAATGTCTATTTGAAATCTGATAATGTTTGCATATTGTTATATTCTCGACTCTGCCCTACTGGAACCAAGCTTGTCGGTCAATGTTCTTATGGGTCCCAGTAGCGCCCCTTTGTATATTACTAATTATTATTATAATTTCACTATTGTGATAGTATGTAAGTACGCTCAACTTAACTTTACCTTCATACCGCTGCTAGTAATGTTACTAAAGTACTATATGTTTAGTAATCGCTTACGTTATTTTTAGGTCTGTTCTGAGACCATTTACTTCTTTACTTTTGTAGATTATCATTTTGTTCCAATTAATTATAACTATTTTGTCTACGTCTTAATGGACCTGTATTAAGTTATATTTGGTTGTTTATCTGCTTTTTTTTTTACTTTATTAGCGTTCTGATTAGATTGTTTTATTTATAATTGTTAACTAACCCATTTTTGTTATTATTCTTGGTCTTACTTGTCGGTTTTTACCATGTTGGCCTCTTTGGGCACTATTGTAATTTTTTACTTAACCCAAATAAATAAATAAATAAATAAATAAATAAATAATTAGTACATTATATAAATTTATTCATAATAGGTACTGGTAGCACCTCTAATATTTGTAAGCCCCTTTACGACTGCCATTCGTTTAATTTATCTCTGATTAATTAAACCTTTATTACGACAGTCAATTAAATAAATTTTTATTTAATCCTACCACCGTGATTTCATTTTCCACTGCGTACATGCATTCTGCACGTAACAAGGGGTCATATTGATAGCACTAGGTCAATTGAATCCAGAAAGTTCGGGTTGGCATTTGCGGCCACGAAGAATTCCGTGCAAACATCCACTCTATTTCCTTTTTGTTCATTCGTTAAGAAATATGACACAAACCGAGCACACAGTTTCCTTTTGCCCTTATCTTTTCCCAATATTAGGCGAAATACTTAATCAACGGTAGCACAAAGAAGCCAAAGCCGCTTTTCCACAACAAAATATTTATTAAACTAGGGGGGTCTAGGCTGAACTCATCGACAAGCTGTCGATCTCGACAAAATCTAACCGTCGATAAGTGGCATATTACACATTTATCCATGTATACACATAAATACATACATAAAAACATAACGTGTAGACGCACTATATTATTTTCACAGTTCAAGTTTCGTATCACAAGAGAGTATTTCATGTATGTAAATATTTTTAAGCAAGTTTTTGTTAATATTTTTAGAAAATTCTTGAGCTAAATGTATTTAGCCTGCAGGCCGGAAACGAAGGAAAAAAGATTTTAATAAGAAATCTGTTGCTTAATTCTGAAATAACGATCGCCAAGTGCATAGTCGACTGCTCTTGAATTGTAGACAAGAATAAGGCAGTTGTCGATGGTCAAAGTCTACACTAGAAAATCGACGGTGTAGAGTCTGCACTGCAGACTCCGTAGACGCTGTAGACAAGTCGTGTTCGAATGCTATGTCGAATCGACAAATGCGTCATTAACCACGTGACCATCGACACTTGTCGATGAGCTCAGCCTAGACCCCCTGGATACGTATTTTGTTGCGGAAAAGCGGTTTTGGCTCTTTTGTGCTACCATTGATGTTATTTATCCACAGTTAAGGTAATTTAGTTTTTTTTATTTTTATATAGAAAAATTTAATATTTAAGAATTCTTCCATCATTTTCAGGTTCATTCGCCGTTCACTTAACAAAAATTCTCTCACCTTCTCTATCGTTTCCTTTGTTCGAACAGTTTTCGGACGAATTTGCCATGGACGCAGTCTGCGAAAAGTCGAACCAAATTAAAGAACCGTGCCAGACAGGTCCTCTTACGAACTACACCGGGTTCCAGTATAATACAAAACGAGGATGCCTGAGGAAGATTTCCTTGGGTCCATTATTTTCTCTGAGCATTCAATCAACTGTATCGTATCTGCAAGCTAATAACTTTGATGACATCAAATTGGGAGCCGGCCCGCATTACATACGGAAAAGTTGCATTCACTATGTTTATAAACGCCAAAGTAATAAGGAAATTGTTTCTATAAACGCTAATATAAAGGATGAAGATCTGATCATCAGGGTGCTTTGCAATGGATCTGATCATCCATTTTCCCTGCAGTGGTGCTTTGCTCTCGCAAAAGCTTGCAACGTTTATCACCGATGCAACATAAATGCGCTTTACTCATCATGCGGATACGTATATGCAAATCTAATGATATGAACAATCATATAATGTAAAATAAAAATGGAAAAAAGTCCATAATCGAAGTAATTGCTGATAAAATATTCAAAGGGCTTTCCATATAAGATAGTGTTATTGTCGAACGTGTTATGTAATAGAACTTTCATATGAGAATTAATTTTTTACAAGCAGAATTATAATATAGATGGCATTAAAGACGCGTTTCAACAGCATTTAGAAATTACGATAAATTTAAGCTATTTCAATATTTACTATAAATATAAATAAAATGTTTAACTATAAATAACTTTCTTTCATTTATAGTTATTTCTGATTCAATGAGATTTCTGATGTAAATTTTGGATTTAATTTCACGTGCCACACTTTTTTTGGTGAAACGCTTTTGGTTTCCTTATATTTATTCATAAGCTTTAGATAATAGATATTTAAATAAAACCCTCATATAACTATAGATTCACGAAGCCTCGTCAAGAAATGAAAATTGGAGCTTCTATGATCGTAATCAAATCAGTCTTCGAGTAAGATTTGTGCCGCTGCCAGCACTGAGCAGTAGCATCCAACGGTGGAGGCTGCATGTTTGAATATGCACGCTTCAACAGTTATCTCAGGCGCTCTCTGACCGGTGAATGTAAGCGAAAAACAAGTGTAAGAGGGGCATTCTCCTCCAAAGCAGTTGGTTTTAAAATCAATTAATTGAAAGCAATAAGATGATTAAAACGAGCATGAAAACATTCATACTTCTCTCCTACAGTTAGTCATATAAGCAAAAGATTCTTGCTCTTTTATTACTAAACGTTTGGACATTAGTCTCTTCTCAGTCTGACGGACTTTTTTACCTATTTGTTTTTCTAAAGTAGTATAGGCAAGTCTTAATTTGATTTTATTTGTTTTCTCTTCTCTGAACATTTTTCTGCTCATACAGGCTACGGATGTCATTATGGAATTCATGGCGGCAACGTTTTTCTTGAAAACATGCGGACAACTGAGCAATTCCAAACCTGTACATGTTTGAAACATGCGGACAACTGAGCAACTGTACGTGTTTGAAAGTTCATATTGTATGCTTCTGATTGTCACCGTAAATTGGTATGGGTCAGGGGATTATGTCAAGGGACATTGAAAACACGTAGATAATGAGTGTTATCGTTTAATAAACAGATCTTCGCTTAATAAAAGAAGTTAGTTTACTATGAATACAGCAACACCTAATACTAATTAACACCTATTTAATTACTCGGCAAGATTACCCTCGTACGTTTTCAGCAATGAGAAAGATGGTGAATATTATTGGCTGCATGAAAGTTATTAATGTGTTGAACGGTGCCGGTAGCATATTAGTTAATTGCACAGCCAGAAGCAATCAACGGGCTTTCTAAAATGTTTTCTAGAATTATTGAGACATGTTCGGCAAGAAAAACAAAAGGTCACCATGAATACATACAGAACCTCGTACATATTTAAAGTCTGCAGTTTGTAATCTTTCCGGAAAATTTTATTCATTTCCTACAGCATTAAGAAAATTCCTTTTCCCACTGGATAAACAATATTATTGGTTGGAAAGATAGACTACGGGTACCTTTCATCAGACAGTACTAAGGACCCGCCAATACTGCACATAACCCATTGAGAATGTGAAGCATAAATGCATGACATCATCAGAGACATGGCTAGAGCCAGTGTCAATTTGTCGCCAAAGGGCAAAAAGTCTGAGCGCAAGTTAACATGGAGCATATCCACTATGTAGCACCTATCTGCAAATTGATAGCTTCATCCTAGGTTGTTGATATTGGAAAAAGTTAACATATAGGTGAAAAAACTTTAATATTATGAAAACAGCAAGTAAAGAAAAGTACGAACTGTAAGATGCTGTAGAGTAATTTGAATATTCAAATTAGTTAACAGCAAATTTAAAGAAAACACATGTTGCGAAATGATAACCTCTTTAGTAGCCAGAAAAATCACCCTTTTTCAACACAAATTTGAATAAGCGATCTGGCATTGACAGTTATTTCGATATTTTCCCATTCCAAAATAATAATTAGTGCTTCCTTCACTTCGTGCATATAGCAGTATTGCTTGCCATTTGCATTGCTTGTCTGCACAAACAGCTTCAGAGATTTTCCATGGAGTTCATGTCCAGCGAACCAGCAGGCCACTGCATTACACATTGAATAAAAACCATTCCCATGAAGATTTTGCAAAATGAATGTTTGCAATATCTTGCTGGAGCACCCAAAATAGCCCGCTAATTTGCTCTCCAAAGGGTAGTTCATCCAAATGTTCATCCAAAAGTTTTTGATAATCTACTGTTTTCATACGACCTGATGGAAATGCAACATTGGTTTTACCATTATTATCAAAGCCAGCCCAAACCATTACTGGTCTCCCCCTCCTTGCTGTCTCTTTGAAAATATCTGTTCATCTTTTCACTGGTCATGCCAATAATGTCTCCAGCCATCAGGACCTTCCAGATTAATGTTTTTTTCATCGCTGAACATTACTCTTTGTCATGCTTCTTTCCAGGACATGTATTCCTTTGCCCAGTTCAGTCTCTTCTGCTTGTGCTCGTTTGTGAGATTAGGTTGTTTTTTCCTCGTCTTGTATGTTAGGAATTCATTCCTGGCACAGTTTTAGATAGTGTTGATTTGTGAACATTGAAGTCAAGATCATTGTCCAAGAGTTGTTATACCAAGACCGAGCTGTCTAATGAGACTTCTTTCTTGCCTCCTGTTGAGCTTTCTTGATCTTCCTTATGATTTCTTCTTGCCATAATTATCACAAAGCTGAACATAATTATTTACAACTCTTGGGGATCTTCCAATTTTCTTTGCTATTGCCCTGTTTGACAATCCAAAGTCTCTGTAGGCAATTATCATTCCTTTTTCTGCATCTGCCAACCTTTCTTACAACCTATTGTGTCGTGTGCAATTCACTTGTTTAACAATTCGTAAAATATAATAAATATCAAATTTTCTTGTCAATGAACAATAGTTTGGTCTATTGAAAGGAAATTCATTCGTTAATGCGATCTATTTAAAAGAATTCTTTCGATTAGTCCAACATATGAGGAGTGAGGTTACTATTTTGTAACATCTCTTTTCTTTAAATTTGTTGTTAAGTAATTTGAATATTCTAATAACTCTAATAATTTTGTACCTTTTTTACTTGCTGTTTTCATAATATTAAAGTTTTTTTCACCAATATGTTTAATTTTTTCCAAAATCCCAACAAACTACGGTGAGGCTATCGTTTTGCAACACGCCTTAATTTTAAATGCCTGAAAATCGTTGATAAGTGCTTCTAGATAATAAAAAAAGACACAATATTTTGCATAATATAGTGCTTTCAAGCATTGCAAGTGATCAAATTATTTTAGTCTTTTAAAAATTAGTCTTTAACTGCTAGTAGTTTTGTTATAACATTAGACGAGTTACAATAAAAAAAAGGTGACTTAGTTTCGCATCTGCACTCCGAAGCATTGAATCATGATAATGTTTTTAGATGCAACAAACAAATATTTTATGCAATACATAAACCTTCTATATATTTATCAATGGACGAGTCTACAGAATCATGTACATCGGTAATACTGAATAAGGGCTTACAAATAACTGAAGTATGAAATATAAGCATATGGTATCGAGTCTCTCGATATGTCGAGTAAACACAGCGTCTATGCTTAAGGTGCGTCTCCTTACTCTCACAATCGAATGTGGGACCACAAATACGGCAGGTGCAAGCTTTTCGCAGTATCTAAAATCACAAAATGAATGTACATGCATTTTGTATGACGAAAAATTAAAATTATAGCATCATCCGTAATGATTATTGCATCACCCGTAACGCTTTTTTGGGTGGAAACATTTTTCTTAAATATAGAGAGGAAGAAATCTGTAGATTTAAATTAAACACCTGAAAGCGCACAAAAATTCAGCAAGCGCATAAATTATAAATAAGATGAAGACTTCAAAAAGCATCAAAAGATCTAAATGAACAGTTAATTGATTCTCCAGTGTTTCAAAATAATAAATTATGAATTAAATTGTGAGTAATAAAACATATTTATTGTAATGGAAAAGAGTTTTATTCCAACACACTACAAAACACTGAAAGAGTTTATTCCAAACAAAAACATATTATAGGATTCATTAGTCTTCATTCAAAAGACTGAAAGCAAAACATTAGGCCATTACATGAATTTACTAGGTATGACCACGAAGCATAGTGGCACGAATTATCTGTTACCACACTTTCAATATATTTCATGATATCTCGGTAGTAAAGATTTAAATAATTGTTGCCCAGATAACAATGGTCAGGTGAGTTGTCAGTGACGAGGTGTGCTTCAAGCCGACGCCAACAATGCTTAAACGTGCAACAACAATGCAAAACTGTTTTCGTAACGCTTTTTGGTGTCGTTTTTTGCATCATGATTTTTGATGTCCAGTTTTAAAATATTATCATATTAAAAATGTTTTTGATTAAAGAGATAATTTTAGAATTGTGTCTTATTACGAAGTAACGATTAAAATGATTTCTTTCTTTAGGATCACTTCAGCTCTAAAAATAAGGGTTATTATCAATTAAGGAAATTATACAAATTTTTTTGAAATATTTTTGACATCATAAATAGCTTATAAACGCGCCACTTACTATACAACGAATTTACCTGTCGTTGGAGATGGATGCGCTTCAGGAAATTGAAAATTTAATTATCCTCAATCGATCAGGTAAAATTGACGTAGTTCTTTTTCTTCAACTCAGGAGAAAATCAGTTCTTAAAAAATTCTTCCTTCCACGCATCTTTAACGCATCTCAAAAAAGCGAAGTACTCAGGGAACTATCATGTTTTTAGCTGTAAAAATCCCAATTTCGGACAGACCTTACAGACTAAGATTTGGTTATTTTAGTGATGAGGAATACCTAGATATGGGCTACAGAAAATTCAAACTTCCTGGATAATCTGAAAATAAAAATAAAGAAATAAAAACACTCTTTGACCACAACAGAAATAAATTTGGAAAAATACGACCTGTAAGCGCTTTCCGAGGGCGAAGCTCTCATCATTCAGCAGATTCAGGGAGTAAAATGGGAAAACCGATGATACTGATTGAAGTACGACAATCGACAATCGAACAGTGAAGTGTACATTTTTTCAGATGGGGCGAAAGCAGCGCTTTCACAAAGCTCATCAAATCAGAATAAATTCCAAACGAAATATACTGAGGTAGTCAAGAAGCCTAACCAACCCAAGCGGTCTTCCATATTATGCAAAAAAGAAAAAAAAGATTGACGATTGTCAGAAACAAAATACAAACGAAACAAAAAACAAGGAGAAAAAAAGATTACCACATTTTCCAGTAGTCCGGGAAAGAGACTTGCTGATGTCTTCAAAGTTGATGTCAAGAATGTGCCTTGGTTTTCGATACTTCATATGCCGCTTCATATCCATTGAGTTCTTCAGTATTCCAGTCTCTAGGTCATTGTCGTGAATCTTCATTTTCTGCACCATAATTAAAAGGAGATCCTGTGTAAACTTTCCGATGTGGACCATGTCTAAATCCGAGTGGATGGATTGGTTTTTCACAGTCCTTTTGTCAAGCTGGGCAATGGTTCTCAGGGTAACATTCTGGAATGACTGTAGCTCACTCCATCTGCTTCTACAGATAGTCACCCACGCAGGCATGCCATAGAGGAGTATGATCCGAATAATCGACTTGTACAGAAGTAACTTATTGTCGATGCTGAGGGTGCTGTTGCGGCCCAGGAGAGCTATGAGACTGTACTTAGCCCTCTTCGCTTTGTTCAGAGCGTAGATCACGTGACTATTCCAAGAGAATCTTAAGTCGATGATAACGCCAAGATATTTGTAGTTGTCTACCCAGTACAGTTTCTTACTGAAAAGAACAAGAGAATCTTGGGGACGCTTGAACTTTCTGTTGAAGTACATAGCCTTGCACTTTCCGACATTAAGGTTCAGCTTCCAGCAGTTAAACCAGTCCTCGAACATCTTCAAGGCGTGCTGTAGACGAGTGATAACGTGAGCCGGCTTGTGTGCCCATGTCTTAATGGCAGTATCGTTAGCATAGAAATATAAATTACAATTTTTAGGGTTCGGGAAATCATGCACAAAATAATTACGTTAGAAAGGATTTCACCCTGTCTCTAATCATCTTGTAGACAAGGCCCCCATGCAACACTTGGTCATGATGGTGGCGATCTCTCCGGCCTCGATGTTGTTCTTCGTTAAATGTTGCGGGATTTCATCAAAGTTGAAAGACCATCTTCCACACGCTGAGACATGATTTGACTCTCAGGATTGTTGTTGATAGGAGTAACAAATTGCATTTCAAGTGAACCTGCAATGACTTGGCCTTGTCCTGATCAGTTTGCACATAGTCACCTTGTGGTGTACGAAGTGGAGGAAGCGTATTATTCTTCTTCTGTAAAGCTCTGACCATACTCGAAATGGAATTGTCGCGAGCGGACAAGCTTTTGAGTTTGTCATTCCATCTAGCGTCGCGAGGCTCTTTTATCTCCTCTTGGACTCTTCGCACTAGCCTGTTGTACTTGGTTTTGAACCAAGGTTCACGATAGCGTTGCCATAGTCTATGGGTCCTGTTTCTTTCAGCAATTAGGCGTTGGATTCCAGGAGTGATTTGGATTCGATGAGGAGGTTTATTCTCTGATGGATAGTTACTAGCATCTATGGCACTGTTAATACATCTGGTGATGTCTTCAACACGTTGATCGATGTCCTCCATACAGTATGCAACGTCGGGATGGCATCCTCGAGGATCTTCCGTGCAGCCCATGGGTACGTGTCCGAAGCGCAGGAAGTTGTAACACTGTAGTGGCTTCTTGTTCCCCCGAAAGGCCTCCAGTAGCACTGCCAGCGGCCCAATACGTGCAATGTTCTTCAATGACTGGTTGTGTTCGGTGTTTGGGAGCAGAACCAAAACCATCGGCATATCAATGGATCCTTTGGCTTTCCTCAATCGAATTACCTTTTCCGGGAAGTAGTTGGCTCTTTTTAGATCTTCTTGGAAGTCATCGAGGTCATACGTAATATCCACATTACGAATCACGTATTTCAAGACCTTCTCCGACTTCAGTTGATGATGCTGTATTTTTAAAATATTATCAGACTTAATTCCAGAGACTAACCTGTTGTGGGTTTCTTCGTCTTCACATTTAACTTTGACGGTTTCAGCTCTCCCGTATGAACCGTGATCTATTCCAATGGAACATGCTTCTCGAGCTCAGATAGAATCGTCTTAAACGGGACGCCATGAGTCCGCACGATAATCGGCGGGACATACCTCTTCTGATCCTATGGTCTTCATTAGCCGAGCGATTCTGTCCATTCTTCGGATTCCTCATTCTAGACGCGCTGACGACTTCTTCGTTTACTCTGGAGACGGTCTTTAGGTTATCGATCCTCGTGCCTTTTCTGAATTTTTTATTAGTGACACCAATCCAAAGACTGTCATCCACTTCTTCATCGGTTCCGTCAGAGTGACTTCTCTTACAGCCACCGTTTGTCGAACAGTCACTGTTTTCTATTATATCCATAGACTCCATACTATTAGAAGAAAATAGTTTTTAAGACATTACTTACCTTGCTGTTATCAACTGGATTATCTTCCGTGGAGTTTCTTGCCTTCGGAGTCCCGGAGCATTTCCCAAAGGCTTCCTTAAGTTCGCTTATCTTGTCAATAACATCTCTACGAGAGTCCTTAATTTCCTTATTGATACCTTCGAACTTCTCCTCAAAACTTTTGTGTAGGGATTCGACTTTTTCCTCCAGTGCACTATACTTAGCGTTTATTTCATCCCGGAGGGCTTCTAACATTTCGTTGAACACTAGGTCAAATGCAGCAAACCTAGCATCCATGCAGGCATCCCGGTAGGCCTTTTCGCAGGACACAGTTTTACCATCCGCCACTAGCAAATGCTCTTTAGCCGACTTCAACTTGGTTAATTTGGACGAAGCCATCATATATAAATGTATAGAACCAGGGTGGGGGGAGTAACCTCGCAGTTAGGTGTGTGCTAAAGAAGCCGTCCTAAGAAGGACGCACCTAGCTCTAAGAAAAATGAACAAGTCAGGTTTGCGAGAAAATTAATTCTACGCCAGGGACCCGCTCGTGAATGATTAGAATAATAATAGATGATATGAGAAAATGTCCTTAGTTAGGTTTGCGATGAAATTAATCCCAACGCCAGGGACCCAGAAGGATAATGAGCGTCTTGATGTACTGGTTTACGGGTTAATTAATTCCAACGCCAGGGACCAGCACATAAGATGTAACAGAAGGTGAATATCGCCCTGAAAAGGGCGCACCGTGAAATGAGAATAATGAAATGATACCTGAAAAGAGAGTAGAGTGATACCTTGAAGAGCTAGTCTGTGTTAAGTGTCAATCGACAATCGAACAGTGAAGTGTACATTTGTTAGGATGGGACGAAAGCAGCGCTTTCACAAAGCTCATCCAACCAGAACAAACTCCAAATGAAATAAACTGAGGTAGTCAAGAATCCTAACCAACCCAAGCTCTCTTCCATATTATTATACAAAAAAGCACCAATGGGAGGCCAGCGCCAATTCTCGAAACCAGATTGGCTACTGTATCCGTTACAATACGAACATAGGAGCAGAAACAATGATATGACGTCATCACTGCTCTAATCTTCCACTGGTTCATTCGATTTTTATATCATTCACCATTTGTAAATAATTTCACCGCGATTAAAAACACACAAAAATTATTATTTATTGCTACTTTATTTATTAATTTATTTATGTATTTATTTGAACTGAACAAGTTATTTCCAATAATTTGAAACACTAAAAAGAAATGATTAAAACGAATAAAATTTTGAACAACGAAAAAAAATTTGGAAACTTATAAACTCTTGGCGGGCTGTAGGTTGCCCACCCCTGTCTTAGATCCTGTTGATTGGGCTCTGTATTCATCAATCTACAATCCGACTCTCGTCCCTGCCTTATAGGGACTTCCTTTCTGGGTGACTTAAGAGGTTCATCAGGCTTCTTTTCCAACTCAGTGTACATCATCTGGTTTACTTTTTGGGCAAGCGTGCAAAGTGAGCTTGGCTCCTGGACCACTTGCGTCTTTTCTTTCCACTTCACTGATCGATTGTCGATTGTCGACTCCTTTCATCACTTTAGGATAATTCTCTAATATTCTTCTTGATTTAGGGAACTATCCTCCCTGCTTCGACAAAGGATAGTCACTATCAGAGTCGTCAGCTTTTTATTTTTGCTTTATTTTTGATTTTTTTCATTACCGATAGATAAGTGGACGATCATCGTGTCGTAATTATGTACTTGTTCTCTTCGTTCAATGTGCGCGTGCGGTTGAAAAATAGCGGTTGAAACAAGACCAAATATGCTCTGCTTGTCGGAGTAAGAGCACAATGCTCGGTCACACTGTGCTCTGAAGATCAGCGAGTTTCTGACGAAAAGGAGTTACAGATTTAATAAAAATGATCAGTTTTTTATACTGTGATTGCTGGGTATTGTCTCTATTCTAGTTTGTCAAGTTTCCTGAAAATAGCTTTGCATTGGCTTGAAAACCCTGCCCATCTACCCTACTCTCCCAATCCTGCTCCGTCAGACTTCATCGTCTTTCCTCACGTCAAAGAGAGAAGAGAGAACGTTTTGACGACGTGGAGGCCATGCAGGCGGAGGTGACGAACTAACTTAAGGTTATCAAGGAAGATCAGTTCCAGAGGGCATTTGAAGACTTACCAAAGCGGTGCGATCGATGCAGGGGACTATTTCGGAAGATGAACAGAGGGTGTGTCGAGCATCTGTAACATGGCAGAAAAAACAAAACGGAGTTGCTCTAGGTATGTATTTCTAAATCATCGTTATAATATGTTAAATATTACGCCTTTGATAAATTTGTGTTCACCCTGTAATTAAGGTAAGCTGCCCAGTTGTTGTCACTCGCCCAGTTGTAGCCACTTTTTTTTAAAGAAAACATTACATTCCTATGAAACGTGAAATGCGATAGGAACGAAAATCGTTGTTTACATTAGTTCTATCTATTGTTAATGCAGCCTACTATTTAATTACCAACTAGCCGCTTATGTTTTGTTTTTATGTAGATCAGTGCTTCGTGATCAGTCACGCTGTCTTAAGCAAACTGTTAAGAAAGTGGTTTTCGAAAAAGACACAAGTTAAGTGAATTTATTGTTAAATTATCAAATATTATTATATGACATTGTTCTGTTAGATGTGAGGTAACATAATTCATGAAAGAAAAAAATCTACGTAGAATTATTTCTAAATAATTGAGGGTGGTAACAACTGGGCAACTGGGTGGCAAGTACTGGGCAAAATGTGGTAACAACTGGGCAGCTTACCTTATTGTTTTCGTACCTAATTTTCAAATACCATATAGTAATAAACTGATATTTTTTTTCTCATAAATATCTTCTCCGAACCTTCCTTTCCTGCGTTGAGTAGTTTATATGCAAACTTAATCACAATAGCCCTTTAGAATTAAAAAAGCAATTTTTATCCTTAAGGGTGGCAACAACTGGGCAGTTTACCCTACTTTAGTTTTGTTTTGTCCAGATTGAGGTTGTGAGAAGAATACCATGTGTCTAAAGCTTGAATGCCTTTATATAGATTTGTTTTAAGCTTTTGTCGTGATCATTGGCATAAAAGAAGTATAAAAATGTTATCTAAACATAGTTAATCACATTTAATGATAAACTCTTAAAATAAGGCTATATAATAACATCAAGCGTATTTGACTAATTAATAATATTTGATTGAGGTTTTCTTTTTTCGTCAAATAAGAACATTTATCCTTGCAGTAGTTTTTAAAAACGAAAACATTATTATATAAACACGTATTTTATTGTAATTTATTGAAAATGTTAATTTAAAATGCTAAATACAGTAAACATAAAAGGAAGAATTTTAAACATTTTAATTTAAGTATAATTTGCAATAAAAAGCGTTGATTTTTTATACAATCAAATTCAGCTATTATTAAACTATAAATGGAAAAATATAAAGCGGAGAGTATTAAAAAAATAGTTTTATTTTTCGTTTTATTACCTGAAATATTTCGAATTTGGCGAAAATGATAAATTATTTTGTGTACTGTTGGAATTTTGCTCCCGTCTGAATATTTAATAAATGCTAAAAGCAAACCGGAAACGTGAAATTAAAACCGTGGAAGCCTTGAATTTATGCATTGTTAATAAACGAGGAGGATCAAGATTAATCCACGAAACCGCGTTGAAAACGTGGGAGAATACAAACGAAGATAACACAAAGGAAGAAAAAAAGGATTAAAAGAACGAAAAAAATTCGGCTTAGAGGAGGGAAGAAAAACTATTTAAAAGGGTAAAAAATCCTTTACCGCGCTTTCCAACGCAAGTTCGAACAAACAACAAAGAAGAACTTTGTTATTTACGAAAAAAAGTATATTATAATTGCTTAAGATGTAATTTAATTAGTATTACAATTTAATGAAAGAACTAATCCTATTAATTTCCTTAATTGTTTACACAGACTTCGTTCCTTAAAGTTTCGCTTCTTCTTCATTTCACGAACCACTGCAACAATTAATTGTCATTAAACTAAGATAAACATTTCGGATGCTGGTCATGGAATCATATATTTATGGATTACCTTATTTTTCGGTGTTATTTTGTTCTTTCATAATCAGTGTAAATACTCTTCTAAATGGCATAATTTATGACTTTCAAATCAGACATAATTCTCTTTGATCTTAAAACAGGTTCAGATTTTACAAATGCGATTACAAATTTAGAAAAATTTATTGTAATCTCGTAAATTTCCATATTGTTTTCACTATGAAATTATGGGATTGCTTCATAATTATTGGCTGATAATAAAAATAGCAGCAACAGACGAAGAACCCCATTTTATTCAGAAAAATATAGTCTTCGGCAGCAAGATGCTGTGCCCAACACAAACACAGTGCAAAAATGCCGCGATGCTAGGGGAGGACCTCCAAGATGTAGATTTTCTGCAAGGTTTCTAGACGCACATGGTTGTACTTCATTTTGGAGGTTTAACATTTGTTTCTGTGGTTCCCTTTTATTGAGCCCTTGAGTATTTTCTTAGCTTTCTGTTGCTTGTATTTAAGTGGTATAAAATTTTCTGCAAGTGAGGTGTATAGGAAAGAAAAACCTTTTACCACTAAAAAAAAAGAAAAAAGAAAGAAAAAAAAAAGAAGCATCTGAGATAGGAAACGCCGGATACGTATTTTGAAGCCTTCTAAATCTCCGTTCCTTCTAAGTTTTTTTTTATAGGTGAGATATCTTCCTTGAGAAAATGGATGAGAAAGAGTCAAGGTCAGGTTGGGCTGGCCAGGATGGCTAAGATTTCTAAAACATTTGAATTGCAGTGAAGCACACCGTTGGGAAGGCTCATTAAGTGATTGACCTTGAGTGACTCTTTCTCGCCCATTTTCTCAAATTCTTTCAAGGGGAAGGGTGTGATTAAAATTGTTTTTAGACTAAAGTGGTGTTGCTCTACAGGGTAGCAATCGGAATTTTTTCTCTATCTTTAACAGTTTTCGAGTTAGCAAATGGATGACCTTAAATTTGGGGGTCAAAGTCAAATTTGAGTGCGGCAATGAATTCACCACCCTTCTATTACCTATAAGCCACACTCATCAGATCACGCCTACCTGGCAGTTTTGAGATATCTGCCATGTTACCAGATTTTCTGGACACTGTATATTTATACGAGGGTTGCCGAAATGAAGTAGTAGTAGTTGCGTCATAACTGCAGCAGCGACAGCAGCGCTCTAGTGAAGGGGTGTGCTAGTAGATTCCATATGTGTATCGCAGTGCCTGAATTGCGACTTCACCTGTTCGTATATAATGAACATTAGAAGAAAGAGGTGTATAAGTGGATGCGTCCAGAACGGAACAGCGAGGAGTAGTGCGTTTTTAGTGGACTACCGTGGACCACTGCTGATTTCCAAAGAAATGCATCATCAATTCTGCACAGTACTGCAGTACTCTCACGAAACTTCGGCAATCAACTTCAGGTCTTCTATCACAACAGGTGATCCTTCTGCACGACAATGCGCTTCCCCACGTCTCCCGTAAAACCACCATCGTGTTACAGAAATTACTGTCACCAAGTGATTACCACATCTTTGGGACGCTCAATAACATTGCAAGGGAAACGTTTCAATTCGGGCGAAAACGTGAAGGATTCAGTGAAAGACTTTTTCAAGAAACAGCCACAATCCTTCTACGACAACGGAATTGACTTGCTGTGTAAACGATGGGACCAATGACTCCACAAACATGGTGATTGCTTTAAAGCTTCAAATAAAGATATTACGTATCCAAACCATGTCCACTTTTCACTTGGGCAACCGTTATATTTTAGCCATTTAGTAAGCGGATAAGAATTCCTATTATAGGACATTTTATCTTACAGTAATGGAAATAGGCCATGTTAGCATCAGTTTTGATAAGGTGCAAAGTAACTTGCTTCCATGGGCATGCATAGCACAAAGTTTGATATGCAGTTGTTAAATAGAAGCGGGCTTATGAGTCGTAACCCGTTCTGATAAGTCTCTGGCCCAACAAATCCTTGAGTTTCATTTAAAATGAAGTGAAAAGATAAATTTATTACATAAAGGCCCCATAACGAAAGATACTAACTTGATTCGATACAATCCTTCTTTCACGAGAATACGATTTTTATAGTAATTAACCTTTTGGTCCTAATAATAATGTCTTATAAATGGACAAATGAGATATTATTCAAAATTTCCGAGAATTTTCTTGTAAAAAGCAGAAAACGTAACTTACATCATAATTTCCGCTGTCACCTTCAAAGTAGTCACCTTCGGCACATGCAACAATCACATTGATTTCCCATTTTTGGAAGCACTTCTATATAGTGTCAGATCGTCGGCCGAGAGCAGCGAAAGGAGAAAAAAAAACCGACGATCCGACCTGATTCCGAAGACAAGGGAGAAGAAGGAGAAGTTGGAAAATTCCCATAGAAAAGGAAACGCAGCGAAGCCCGTCGCCCGTAAAAGAAAATAGAAGAGACAGAAGATTCGAGGAAATTGAAGAAGACGTCTCATTGGCCAATAAAAGACGTATGCAAGAAAGGTTAATTAAGAAGCCGTATAAAAGAAGAGGAAAGGAAAGGAACGAGAGAGTTACATACTGGACGTTAACTTCAATGACACCCAAAAGGCCATCTTCCCACCCTACTGGATCACCTAGCTCTTCTACGTCCTATCGTCAATCAACAATCAACTTTATCGTCCTGTTAGGAAAGGACTCCTCCGTATCCTGTGGATGACTTAAACAGGTTCATCTGGCTTCTTTCCTACTTCAGCGTATTTCTTTTGGCTATAACACTGGATGAGTATGGCAGTGGAAGCATAGCTTCCGGACCACTCGTTTTGTTTTTCTTCCCTGCGCTGTTCGATTGTCGATTGTAGGAACGAGAGAGAGAGCAATATCCAGGAGCCGAGAAAGGAAGAAGGAATGAGAATTATACCCGAGACCCGTCACTGCGAAGGAATGATAAGGAAAGGATTCCTTATCGACGAGCGCCCTCGACTCGGATGAACTCGGATAAAAAAGGCAATACTTTTCGTCAGATGAGACGAGATTGCGAAATTTCAGGAATAAGGCTCCAAGCTAAGTCGAGTCAAACAGGAGGACGAAGCTTCGACGGCAACGGACTCTCGCTATTCTAGCCAGGCAAGTGCCCTCAAATTAAATATTAATCAAAATAATCTTGTGCCTCCCTTTTGCAGAAGCTCCAGCGAAGGATGTGTTATGGACTCTCATAAAGTGCACAGCCAATTGGACGAACCCGTCACCATTGCCTGCCAGCAACCGCCGCCACCAAATAATTCCTCGGAAAAACTCACGAGCGAAGCCGTCTCCTTCCCCGCTGAGGTAGACGGCGTTGTAGACGACACGCCCCGAGCACCTTCCCCTTTGTCGTCCCCGGATACTTCTTCTAGCCATCCAGTGAGCTAAAGACCTGGGAGTCGAAAGCCGCCAGCGCTTCAGCTCCATCAGCCACTGCCGACCACAAAGCTTTCCGTACGGCCACAATCGAGGATTCCGGCATCAGTAAAACGCCTAGCGAAATAAGGCAGCCGTCTTCCTCTGGACAGGATCTCATTTCCCCATCGAGTGGACCGTCGCCCGCCCGCGCAGAAGATTTCAGCACGGCAAGCGCGCTCCGCGAAGAGATCTCTTGCTGCGAGTCGCGTTTGGCTGCGTTTTCTCTGTACGAGGGTAATGTACTATTATTCTAGTTAATAGTTTACGGATTAAGGAAGAAGTTAATTCTTAAGTGCTTGTTTCACGCTTCTTTATCGAACATTGCTTTCCGCCCTAGTAGTGAAATTAACGATTTCTTCTCCAAGCATTGCAAGTTGTTAATTACTCTGCTAATCTTGAATTTCTTGTTTTATCCGATAGCCAAGACGTCGGAATACACTCCATTAAACCCCGAGGGGTCACCGCTCTCCCGTGTCGCGGTGTATCGAAGGAGTTATCTACGCCCGCCATTCGTCACTCAGCAAACGCTATTAGAAGCAAGATTCCCGATCTCGACTGGTCCCCAGCAGAGTCGTTATACAATTACTTTGTATCAAGCCCGAACTGGGATATTATGAACTTTATTTAGAATTTATACTGTAATCTCATTACAGAATTTAATTAAGTTATAGTGTTTAAATTCAATCGTTCTCCTCCTCCTTTCTCTAGCACGATTTGCTTCCAATGCCTAAATTTATTTAGAAAAAAGTCGTGATGCCTAGAACTTCGAAGACTGTAAGGTGTTCAAGACTCATTGCGATTCCACTTGGATATCTTCAATGGAGTCAAAGCGCCGCCCTTTCATTTTCGGGAAGAGGTAGAAGTCGCAGGGGGATAGGTCAGGAGACTAGGGAGGATAGCCATGTTGTTGTTGCCTGAAATTCCTGCACAACCAGCGATGTGTGTGCGTTGTCTTGGGCGAGGTTAATTCTGTAAGCGCGATGGCCGCAACCCTTTCGAATCACCCTTTCTTTAAACACAGACCATAGAAATGTTGGCATATTGTTGTCTCGTGCCATCCTGTTGAAGTTAACTTCCAGGCATTTAACGTCGTCCAAATGCTTCTAAAATGTTGCAGTAAGGTTCTGCATTAACGGCTTCTGAGAACAAGAATCCAAATATTATGGCATCATGAAATTGTAGATCATTTACCTATTTCCAGATTAAACAACTTTTTTCCGGGAATTGGCACAATATTAAAACAGGGTGAAATAACAAAGGCAAATTACCAGAAAAAATAATAAAGGGAAAAATGTGGATAATAGTATTAAGAATAAAGAAATAAAAACATTCTTTGACCACAACAGAAATAAATTTGGAAAAATACGACCTGTAAGCGCTTTTTGAGGGCGAAGCTCTCATCATTCAGCACATTCAGGGAGTAAAATGGGAAAATCCGATGATACTGATTGAAGTAATCGACAATCGACAACCGAACAGTGTAGTGAAAAGACACGAGCGGTCCGAGAGCAGAGCTTCCATAGCACACTCGCCCATAACGTAACCAAGGGAATTACACTGAGTTAGAGGAGAATCCTGATGTCCCTCGAGAGTCATCCTGAGAATAGAGTCCTAACTGATAGGACGAGGAATAAGATTGTTGATTGACGTATAGATAGCCCTGAGCATCTGCGGCTAAGATATCCAGAAGTCGGGGAAAACAACCTTATTGATATCATCGAAATTAACTTCCAGTATATGAAGGAGTCTTCGTATCCTTATGGGACCCCTAAGGGCTAGAGGGTGGTCCAGTATACTGGCTACCAAGGGATTGTCGTGGGTCTCAATTTTAAGAAGCAATTTCTTAAGGAGCATTTGGACGTAGCTACCAATGTGGTCCATATTGAGGTCTTCATAAATGGAAGGGATATTGGCAACTCTCCTATCGAGCTGAACAACAGTCCTGAGGGTTACATTTTGGAAGGTTTTACTATGAGTGCTGCCCCACCAGACGCAGGGCTGGCTGCATTTATAATGGGTCTATCCTTGCGGTAGACAGAATAACCAGGCAGATCAAAGGTCCGACTCGGCTTGAGAAGAGTCTCACACACAAACGTAATATCAATATTCCAACAAGTAAGAAAGTTGTAAAACTCTATGCGATTGCGAGAGAGCCCCCTCGCGTTCCAAATAGACATCGAAGCTTTCCTTGCTTAATTACTCTATAGGGGTCTCTATCCAAGATTAATTTCTGTTTCGGCTGAAACAAACTGAGGCAAATCTTTGCTCTTTTCCTTGAAAAGATTCATTAGGTTCCCCACATATCTGTATACTCTGGTCAATTCATTGGGGTCTATAATTCCATTGCTAGCAGAACTGGAGGCGACAGAAGCAAATGTTCTACCATCCACTGTTTTGGTGCTTTTGAATTTCCTAGCCTGGGGGTACTTTGGGCATTTCGTATAGCTAAATGTGTGTTGACCTTCACAGCGAATACATTTAGGCGGGTATATTGGTACCTACCTTTATATTGGTACAGTCCCTTGACTGATGATCGCCTGCGCACTTGTTACAACGTGGTGACTCGGTGCAACCCTGAGACACGTGTCCGAAACGTAAGCAATTGTGGCATTGCAATAGCCTTTTGTTACCCCTAAATAATTCAACTGCTACAACAAGTGGACCGATACGTTTCAGATTTAGGAAGGACTTATTATGTTCAGTGTTTTGGAGGAGGACTAGAACCATTGGCATCTCGACAGCACCATTTGCCTTTTTAAGCCTAATTGCTTTGTCCGGGAAGTAGTTGGAACTTCTGAGGTCTTCACAGAATTCTTCCAGATCGTATGTTTTGTCAACGTTACGAACAACGTATTTCAGTAGCTTTTCTGACTTTAGTTGGTGGTGTTGGATTTTAAGAACATCATTGTGTTTGATTCCAGACACTAGACTTTTGTGCGTCTCTTCGTCATGACATTTGACCTTAATGGTGTCTGAACGACCCGTGTGGGCAGTAATTTTATCCAGAGCCACGTGATTTTTAATCTCGTCTAGAATTTCCTTGATTGGTTTTCCATGATGACGAATAATAATCGGAGGAATGTAAATAGCTCCCTTTCCATGGGTGACATTGCTTTGGGAATAACTAAGCTTAGCTTTGTTACCACGTAGGGCCACAGAGACACCGTCGTTGATATTGACAGTGGATTGAATGTTGTCTATCCTAACACCGCTTTTGTTCTTTTTATTCTGCGCAATACGCCAGTTACCGCCATCACTGTCAGCAGAATCATTTTCGTGCCTTCTTTTGACGTTATTTCTTAGTGAGGAGTTTCCTTCTTTGACCGCTTCTAGGCAAGTAGAAACGTTTTCATCATTATGTATGGGATCAGGATTTATAACTATCGTGGGTGAATCAGAAGTACTGGGAGAGCCCATAAACTCCTTGATACTATTGCCAAGGTTAGCAAGGCCATTGGCAGTCTCTAAACTAGCACTTTGAACATCCCTTTTTAAACTATCAATTTTACTACCAAGTTCCTTAGACAGCGCTTCCACCCTTGATTCTAACTCTAGATATTTGTTGTTCAGTTCAGTACGTAATGCCTCAAGTTGTCCGTTAATAATAATGTCAAATGCCAGAAATCTCGGATCCTTACACGCATCTTTGTAGGCCAGTTCACAAGGTAACACTTTACCATCAGCATACTTAACAGTACATGAAGGAGATTTTGACGCAGCGCCTGATGTCATCATGAAGCAGGTGTAGTGCTGGTTTTGCCGTCCTTAGAAGGACGCACCTACTCGGAACGACTCAGTTTAAAGGACTTAAAAAAGTCCTACCTTGTTGGTCCTCTTGGAGATTCCGCCGATGCACTGAAAGTCGTGCAGACTGCAATAGGTACGTCGTCGTCCGTCGAATGGTAGAATTGTCGTGCAGTAGCAGTAGTGTGTTCAGATGCAATCCGTTTTGGCTAGGTCATTTCCGTTTTAGTCAATTTTTTTTTACTGATGAAGTAAAGGGGGGACGAGTATTTATAGCGAAAACAAGCCAATCATAGAATTAAGTCAAAAAACAGAGAAAGAGAAATTCAATGATTGGTTAAGCCGACCCACCATTGACTTAATTGGGAGTCACTGATTGGGCCCCCATCAGAATTAAGTAAATTATTGCTGTCGGTTGATTGAATGGCCATACTCTCGAAAGCGTCCAGCAGTCTTTTTTTCTGTTTATTGATTTTACAAGCTTCAAATTGTTTATGGAGACTCCATGTCCTGTGTTTAGGGGGTGTTTAGCGACGGCGGAGAGGTTGCTTCTACCATATTTTGTGTGGTGCAGATGATCCTTGAAACAGGTTAAAATGCTACGAGAAGTTTGACCTTTGTAAATCTTCGGACATTGGGGGCATTGTACTTCATAGATATCAGATTTCTGGAGCTGGGGAACCTTGTCCTTAGGATTGCCTAGTAAGAATCTTACTAGGTTTTGGTTCCTAAAACAAAGGGAAAAGTTGTGTAGTTTAAAAACTGAATTAATACCTTTAATCAGTTGTTTATTGTAGGATAAGGAGATGGTCTTTCTATTTTCTTTAGATTTTCGAAGGGTAGTGATGTCCGTAATAAATTTGTTAAATTGCCTCTAAGAATGGATACAGCCCCAATACTATCACAGACTCTTCAGATCACACCTAGCGAGGACGGAACTTAGGCTGAGGACGATCAGAACGATCAAAACGGACTAGCTATTCAAGGTATCACTCTACTATCTTTTCAGGTATCATTTCATTACTCTCATTTTACGGTGCGCCCTTTTCAGGGCGATATTTACCTTCTGTTACGGCAAGCATAATAATGGAAACGCTGGTCCCTGGCGTTGGAATTAATATTCCCGTAAACCAGTACATCAAGACGCCCATTATCCTTCTGGGTCCCTGACGTTGGGTTTAATTTCCTCGCAAACCTAACTAAGGACATTTTTTCATATCATCTATTATTATTCTAATCATTCACGAGTGAGTCCCTGGCGTAGAATTAATTTTCTCGCAAACCTGACTTGTTCTTTTTTCTTAAAGCTAGGTGCATCCTTCTTAGGACGGCTTCTTTAGCACACACCTAGCTGCGAGGTTACTCTCCCCCCCCCCACCCTGGTTCTATATATTTATATATGATGGCTTCGTCCAAATTAACCACGTTGAAGTCGGCTAAAGAGCATTTGCTAGTGGCGGATGATAAAACTGTGTCCTGCGAAAAGGCCTACCGGGATGCCTGCTTGGATGCTAGATTTGCTGCATTTGACCTAGTGTTCAACGAAATGTTAGACGCCCTCCGGGATGAAATAAACGCTAAGTACACTGCACTGGAGGAAAAAGTCGAATCCCTACACAAACGTTTTGAGGAGAAGTTTGAAGGTATCAACAAGGAAATTAAGGACTCTCGTAGAGATGTTATTGACAAGATAAGCGAACTGAAGGAAGCCTTTGGAAAATGCTCCGAGACTCCGAAGGCAAAAAAATCCACGGAAGATAATCCAGTTGATTAAATAGCAAGGTAAGTAATGTCTTAAAAACTATTTCCTCTTCTAATAGTATGGAGTCTATGGATATAATAGAAAACAGTGACTGTTCGACAAACGGTCGCTGTAAGAGAAGTCACTCTGACGGAACCGATGAAGAAGTGGATGACAGTCCTTGGATTGGTGTCACTAATAAAAAATTCATAAAAGGCACGAGGATCGATAACCTAAAGACCGTCTCCAGAGTAAACGAAGAAGTCGTCAGCGCGTCTAGAATGAGGAATCCGAAGAATGGACAGAATCGTTCGGCTAATGAAGACCATAGGATCAGAAGAGGTATGTCCCGCCGATTATCGTGCGGACTCATGGCGTCCCGTTTAAGACGATTCTATCTGAGCTCGAGAAGCATGTTCCATTGGAAAAGATCACGGTTCATACGGGAGAGCTGAAACCGTCAAAGTTAAATGTGAAGACGAAGAAACCCACAACAGGTTAGTCTCTGGAATTAAGTCTGATAATATTTTAAAAATACAGCATCATCAACTGAAGTCGGAGAAGGTCTTGAAATACGTGATTCGTAATGTGGATATTACGTATGACCTCGATGACTTCCAAGAAGATCTAAAAAGAGCCAACTACTTCCCGGAAAAGGTAATTCGATTGAGGAAAGCCAAAGGATCCATTGATATGCCGATGGTTTTGGTTCTGCTCCCAAACACCGAACACAACCAGTCATTGAAGAACATTGCACGTATTGGGCCGCTGGCAGTGCTACTGGAGGCCTTTCGGGGGAACAAGAAGCCACTACAGTGTTACAACTTCCTGCGCTTCGGACACGTACCCATGGGCTGCACGGAAGATCCTCGAGGATGCCATCCCGACGTTGCATACTGTATGGAGGACATCGATCAACGTGTTGAAGACATCACCAGATGTATTAACAGTGCCATAGATGCTAGTAACTATCCATCAGAGAATAAACCTCCTCATCGAATCCAAATCACTCCTGGAA
>JAHWFO010017221.1:0-10884 GCA_023313115.1 Rhysida immarginata
GGCCTAAATTTTTTTTGCTAATACATAATTTATTTTTAAATTTTAATTATTTATTCATATATTTGTAACAATACACCAATTTCTATGTTAAAATGTAAAAAAAAAGTTGAATTATAATTTTAAGTCGATATTTTTACAACTGTGCTACTGTGCGACGCGAGAAACCGGAAGTAAAAACAACTCTTGATGACACATCGTGCACTCTGGTGGTAGATTTCAGAAATTAAAACAAAGAGTCTCCCATAGGTCTCACACCTTCACTACTCAAAAATCGGATAACTGAACGCTGTTCTTCTTTGATGCATGTTTGAAGTGGGGCAGCCATCTTTAAACTGCTGCTGTGACGTTGTTTGCTTGTATCTACTTTCCTGTCACCTACCGGATATTTCTACAACTTATTTTTAACGGATCTGCAGAATTAGAACACTGGGGCGAAATTTGGAATTTTAATTACAATTTTGCGGTTTTCATTTGACTCACCCTCGTAAATGTAAATAATTTTCCATTCTACACAATGGATTTGGAGAATATGTCCATATTCAGCTCTTTTGTTCTTTTTTCCCCCTCATCATATTCACAGTGACCAGCTTGGGTAAAGATAAATACAGATTTTCGCTTTTTTCATTTATCGATTTTTTTATGGTGACCATATATTTCTAATTTTCGAATAAGGAACACTTAAAAGAAAATTAGGAAGAAAATTATGCGTAACAAAATGATGTCTTTATTTTATTATCTAAAATACATGTATATGATTTGAAGGTCCTTTTGTAAAAAAATTATTTTAATTTTGGGAATTTTAAATTGAAGTTTTCATTGAATAAGTTAACTTCTAACATTTACGATTCGCAATTGAAGGTGTTTTGAAGGTTGTTTAAACTTCAAAATACAAATTTAGATTCTTTATTACTTTTATATGGGAAGTTTTGCGAAATGTTAAGCAATTAAATTTTAATACGCTCGTAATGATTCGCTTCTTTAAATGTAACATTATTTATGTTTTTCGGCAGTCTTTAATAAAATATTTTAAATAAATCAGCTTTACTTTTTTCGTTTCCACTGCTGAATTTCGGTGTTGACTTTTGGTTGAACGATTCACTGTTATGTACAGGCTATGTAAAACTCCTTAAATGCATTGGATACTTTACTTTGTTAGGGATAATTTAAAACTTATCCACATTTTAATTTTAAACTTATCTAAAACATTGATAACTTATCTAAAACTTTCAGGTAAATTTAAAACTTATCTAAAACATTAATTGTAGATAAAGTAAATTTTGAATGCCAGGTTTGAATTAAACCTGGAATATACCGGATATAATGCGTGTATTATACAAAATAAAAGTTAAAAAATCGTCACTGCGCATTATTATAAAAGTGCGCACAGTATTCCTATTTTGATGTGAAAATTTTTAGGTTTTGATGAAGTTTTTTTATTCTTAAAAACAGGTAATTCTTAATTCAAAATTGAATACATTATATCGTGAGTCACCATACCAAATGCAATACTTTTATGGTGTGCAAAGCTCTAAGCCAATAGACACTGCTATGTTGACTGATCACTGCTTATTGTTGATAGCACTGCAAGCACTTTATAAACTCAAAATTTCAAGCATTGTTCAACTTTTTCGTCCACGACTTCTCAACTTTTATTAACAAGGAAATCCCACGAAGGTGTACCTCACAGATTCAAACCAAATTGAAATATGTTACTGATCTATAGCTGATAATGCTTGTAAAAGAAAATATCACCAAATATTGTTTCTTTCAAAATAATCCGTGGAAACGAAAAAATCTGAGCACACAGCCATACAAAGAGTCCATTGTTAAAGTCATAGTTAAACCGTGTGTGTGTATTAATTCGCTTATTTCTTCCACTACTCAGCAATAAGCACGAATTCACTTCGCATGGAAGCAAAGGAAGTAGCAGAAGACAACAATTGAATGGAATCTATAGTTTCTAAACAAACTTAGTTTTTAATAATAGATTATTAAAATTAGCTATTTGCCTTCCAGTAAAAAAATCTCTTTAGTAATAATTAACCATTTCCTCAATTTTTATTTCATTTTATTAATTAATTCGGTAATCTTCATAAATTTTCCGAGGCTGACGTCGTGTATTCGCGGATGATACGTTGTGTTGATGAGGGGATATATATCGCAGGGCTATACTTTTTAAATAAAAATAATATTCATGGATGCTTACCTCATCTTATAAATTAATTCGAGACGAATACTTGTACAGCAAAATTAAAGTTTTGTGCTTAATAACACTGTTCTAGCAGCAATTCTTTGGCGACCGCTGGTTAACGATTTTGCTACCCCCTGACGTTTTTTCAACTTTTCACTTCAGATTTGGACGAAGCGCTACTGCCGCCGCGCAACGCCATCGCTTCCAAGGTATGTTTGCGCGCAAACAAAAATGCATCGTACATCTTCGTGGGGTTCCCTTGTAAGTGCAAGCTATATTTGTTTACTGATGACGCTTTGTACCCACAATCCCCCCTCACATAATATCTCGGTTACAAATTGCAGTACATGAATGCGAGAAATGGTTTACTAAATGGAGGTTAAACCTGAACGTCGATAAATGTAACGCTATGTTGATTACAAAAAAGTGTAGAAAACCCCCGAACCCCCTCTTCCTTTCTGGCAAAGGGCTCGAGTAGGTAAAAAATTAAAAACAACTGGAAGTGGTGATAGATGTCAAGCTAAATTGGGACACCCATGTCTCCTAAGCTATGAATAAGGCTAAGAAGGCAAAGTTTAGTCTAGTTGCTCTTCTGGGGCGTAACAGCACCTTGGAGTGGATAGCAAACTCTTGCTGTAGAAAATGGCAATCCATTCTGCTGTATAGTACACCTGCCTGAGCTACCATAAGCAAGTCCAGATGGCAGAATCTCCAAAACTTCAAAACTTTACCCTGAGGACCACTGTCCAACTTGACAGAAGATTTGCAGCCATGAGTCCTGGATTACTCGCCCACCTTTAGAAGTTTCCTCAGGGATCGCAGGCTTCGTCACATCCTGGAAGTCAACTTCGCCGACATCCAAAAGGCCATCTTTCCAAACTATTTGATCTCCTAGCTCACTCGTGTCCCTCGTCAACGATCAGCTTTTACGTCCTTATAGGAAAGGACTCCTTTTTATCCTCTGGTTGACTTAATTAGGTTTCCTCTTGCCTAGTTCAGTTATGGAAAAGTTGGCATGGAAAAGTTAATTTCACGTTCAGGCAAGTGTTTACAATTGTTGGGTGATTACGTAGTGAAATAAATGCGTGTATGGGATCTTAATTTTCATCTTTTTTTTTTTTTTTTTTACTATTTCAGAGCGTAAGTTACCGTTTGATTCACCCTTGTACTAATCAAACGAAATTAACAAGTAAAATCATTACAGCAAGAGTTTCTGTTGACGAATTATCAAAATTAATAATTTACAATATTTAAAAAAATTGTTTTTAGTTAATTACATGATAAGTAAGTAATTATTTTTCTATTTTCGAGTCCATTTTCAAATTATTGAATGTTGCAGTATATCCGTTAAGGCCTATTATATACGAGGGTTGGGGCAAAAGTCATGGCAACTATTTTTTTTCTTGAAGATACCAGTCCGGTTGGAAAATGTGACATATACAGACGAGAGGACAAGGTGTTAACTACATGTGTGGACAATGAATAGCACTGAAATATCGTAACACACTAATTTATTACGGTAGTATACAGGGCAATATGGCCTTCACGCTGCAAAAGAATGACAACACAGTACACATAAAGTTGACATGACAAACCTGGGCCTAAAGACCCTCAAAGTAGTCCCCTGTTACTGTCACCACACCCTGCCAACGATGTGGGAGGCGCTGATTACCATCAGCCTCAGCATTTGCCGCACCATGTGTGAATCGGGTCACCTGTTGGCGCACAGCATTAGCAATGTCCTCTCGTGTTGCAAACCGCCTACCACGTAGTGGTTCCTTAATCTTGCGAATAAGATCAAAATCACAGGGCGAAATGTCGGGAGAGTACGGTGGGTGCTCCAATTCTTCCCATCCCCAACGTCGGGTTACTTCCATCTCGCACGACACTCACCAACTGACTGATTCCACAGCACTCGCTGCGCTGTTACCAGCTATCACAGAGCCATCTGTTGTTCTGCATACACACTATGCCTGCAGAACTTCCACACGACACATATACGTTTGTGATCCGTTCACAACTAAGAAAAAAAATAGTTGCCATGACTTATGCCCCAACCCTCGTAATTTTCTATTTATTACATTTACAGCCGGCCCGAGGGTTGATTTTCCACGATACAAAATTTTTAAAATAGGCTCTGCACGAGCATTTTCACCAGGCTGCACTTTTTCTTAGACTGCACAAGCCACCGCGATCCTTTGCATTTCCTTTTATTAAGAAAAGGTCCCGCCTTGCACCAAACGTTTGCACCAGGCCCCGCTTTTTCTTGAGTCAGTCAGAATTACATTGTGTGTGTTCAGTTTTTCTGTGAAATTTTCTCCTCAAGCTTATACTCGTCTTCAATATGATACAATTTATAAGATACAGTAAGTTGCACTATTTAATCAAAAAGCTACTTACCTCAATTAATAGTAGGAAACAATTTAATTTGAAGCTTTTTCAATTTCATTTTTAGCATATTTAATATGTATTATACAGTATTTAGTTTTAGAGTTGAGGAACTTTAGCCTTGCAAGCTTCATCACACAAGGTTTTTTTTAACTAGGTGGGTAGTAAAACCAACTCGAATGATATGTAATGAATGAATAAAATAAATAATAAACTAAAAAAACGCTATTAAAGTATGAACAAAAAATCTCCTCCTTTCCCTGGAGATTTTTATGATCAACAAGCAGAGAAAAATTAATCTGACATGTCCCGGGAATGAATCAAATGTTTGTGACGGCTAAAAAATTGCTTTTAAGTAAATAAAATTCCGACGTCAACTTAATGCACTTTTTTTTTCATTTATTACTATTACAATGTATGATGTGCTGAATCTCAAAGAGAAATATAAGATAAATGCTTTATTTATTTAATTTTTCCACATATTATCCATATATATACAGGGTGATTCAGTCAATTTCTGACCATTTCACTCGAATGACGTGCATTAGGGATAAACAATTGAAAGAATATGAGCGCCAATGACGTATATTAAAGATAGACTCCGAATCCTATTGTTGTAACTTGAAGCAAATTGGGAAGCTCCATGCCCAGAACTGTCATGGCCGAAAGTGAGTGAAGATGATGCAAAACACATGGCTAAACACAAGAATAGCTGATTAATAATTCTTTCACACGCTGAACACGGAGTGATAAGTTTATTTTTTCGTTTACTTTGTATTTGAATATCTTATTATATTTTATAAACAATTTTTCGATCATGGTTTCAATTTCAATTTCGTTTCGATTATCTTTCAGTTACTTATTTTCATTTTAGTTACGTATATTTTGATTTATACTGGTGGAAAATGCTTCCTGATCCTTTTTCTTGTCTGTTTGTACAGTTGTACACAGTTTAATTTTGAGGAATGATTTTGAATTAATTATTCCTCAGGCCCAAAATCTTCAAAAACAAAGCAGCCAGACAGCTAATTACTCCACTCCTGCCCAGAACTATCATGGCTCAATTTGCTTCACTTTTTTCCGCTATTAACAATAGGATTCGGAGTCTATCTTTAATAAACGTCATTGATGAGCGCCATATTTCTAAATAGTTGGAGTTTGTATTGTTGCAACGGCGCTGCATGAAAATCGTATTGTTGAAAAATGGCGCCCGCTTTATCAACAGAGCAGAAATGCAAGATTGTCGAATGGTATTTCGAGACAAAATCACCTGTAACCGTGCAAAGAAAGCTCTGGAAGGAGTATAAGTGTCGAGACGCACCAGGCAGGCAAGCAATCATGGATTTTGTCAAGCAATTTCCTGCCACTGGATGTGTTAAAGGCAAGAAAAAAGGCGGGAGCGAAGCTCGTGTTCGAACGGCCGAAGTTGTCGAAAATGTTCGCACAAGGTTGGGCGATTCCCCTACCAAAAAATCTGTTCGCCGCCTATCCATTGAAGAAGGGCTGTCGTATACCACGACGTGGCGAATTTTGAGAAAGGATTTACACCTGTTCCCGTATAAGATCCATGTTTATCAGGAGTTAACAGACACTGGAAGACAGAAGCGACAACAATTTGCGATGGAGTTTGGAGTAGAAATGGAAGCCAATCAGGACATTGTGGACAGCCTGTCGGTGTCAGATGAGGACTTCTTCCATCTGTCAGGTAAAGTTAATAAACACAATGTTCGTTTTTGGGGTTCCCAGCACCCTCATGAGATCCATAAGTCACCTCTTCATCCACGAAAGGTTATGGCTTGGTGCGCGATTTCCAAAAGAGGCATCGTTGGTCCGTTCTTTTTTGAGGGCACCGTAACGTCACAGGCTTACCTTAACATGTTGGAAACCTTCTTCATCCCCGAGCTGCGAAGGAGGCGTATACCGTTTCGACATCAGTAGTTTCAACAGGATGGGGCTAGGCCTCACACCACTAAAGTAGTGCTACAGTTTCTCAATCAGAAATTCGGAAATCGTGTCATTTCAATCAGGTTTCCATATCGATTCGGGGTGGCTTTCTTTGGTTCCTTACGAGTCCTGACCTAAACCCATGTGATTTTTATCTCTGGGGGTTCCTTAAAGACAGTGTGTTCACTACAACACCAAGAACCCTAGACCAGCTGCGACAAAGCATCATCGACTGCTGCACCCCTGTGGATGCAGAAATCCTGGATAGAGTTATGAACAACTTTACCATTCGGCTGCGAGCAGTTCAAAACGTTCGTGGTGGCCACATTGAGCATACCATCAAGACTTTTCCATGGGAATAAAAACTCCGAACTGCCTAAAATATCATACTGAAATGCTAAATTTGTAAACATTAATGGGTCAATAAATCATAGTACTGAAATGGTTAGAAATTGACTGAATTACCTTGTATTATAAATCAGAGTCCGTTGGAACGTTTGTCCTTTTACAACTCAGAAAATACTCAACGAATCTCCACGAAATTTTCTATGTACGTAGTTAGTGTCACTGTACTTTAGGTAGGGTACTTTTTATTTCGTATTTATATCAATTTTTTAAGTTATTCTTATTTTTCGAAAAATTGAATTGTTTTCAAAGGATGTCACTAGATGGCGATACTATCTTATCGAAAAGTTGAAACTGTCAGCTGATGTTACGTATTTCTTGCTGAACACGTAATAGTCGGCTGCGAGCTGACAGTTTTGTTACGTTGTACGATCGTTAAATTTTATTGTTAAGTGAGATATAGGCGAACTCATGCAACAGAGGGGACTAAAATCATTCTTCCAAAAATACAGCAATCCAATTACTGACTACAACAACAGAATTTGCGCTTGTGCACAGACTAGGGGATTAAAAGATAGTTGGATTTTTGTATTTCGGGAACATACGTGGCTGGAATGACGAGTTTCGAGCACATACGTGGCTGAATTGACGTGTTTCGGGCACATATGTGGACGAAATGACGTATTTCGGGAGCAAGCATTGCCGAATTTTTATGATTAACATCGAAAATCACCCAAATGGTTAGTTATATACTATTGTAACTTTAATTTGATATATTAATATTATTTTATTAACTAATTTCGTTTATAGAAGCAAAATTACTATATATAGCAAAATTACTATTAAAGAGACCATAGCTTAATTTCAGCATCAATAATGCAAAATTTCATCATAAATACGCCCGAGTACGCGGGTTCGGCCCCAGCCGAGGACGACGAGGATTTTTTCAGGGGGAAAATCCTGAGATCACGCACTTCCTTCGGAAGGGAAGTAAAGCCGTTGGTCCCGTGTAGTCGTTTGCCAGCTGCACGTTAAAGAACCCTTGCGAGGCAAAATTTGCGGCCCCTATAACGCCGTCCTGAAATGACCTTGGCAGTTGAAAAGGACGTTAATACCAAACAAACCAAACCAAACCAATCATCATAAACACCAATGACATATATAAAGATAGACCCGGAAACCTGCCAGCACACTTGAAGAGGGAAGGTCCACCTTCAAGAACCGTCATGGCCGAAAGTGAGCAAAACACATGGCTAAACATGAGGGTAACGATTAATAAATCTTTCACACTCCGATCACGGGATAAGTTTATCTCTTCGTTAACTTTTTGGGCGCGTTCGGCATGTGCACACTAAACGCACCTAATGACATCACTCAGTGCGAGCGGTGAAAAAAGTGTAGTGCATTTTGTGTGTGTGTGATGAAAAACAGGAAAGAGCACGAAAGTGGGATGTTCACCTCACCCGTGCTACCATGAATAGTATAAAATAAAACTTATCATAACATCTGCATTCATATAACACGCCGAAATCGATCATTACACAGGTAGATTTCAATGTCAGTTTAAACGATATGCAGAATTCAATTATTTTTATACCTGTTGGCTCTTTAACGGTAACTAAAATTCCGAACTATCTATCGCTACATTTAAAGCTCTAGGGCAGCGCCATCTTGGAACGCACTGAACGACTCTACTCCTAACCTAGGGTCATTTAGTGCGCGCACGAAACGCCCCGTAGTGCGCGCACTGGCGATGACGAACACGACCGGGTTCCATGACGAACACGTTAGTGCGTTTAGTGGACGCACAGAGACGTTTAGTGCGCGATGTCGAACGCGCCCTGTATTTGAAGTATTTTATAATATTTTATAAACAATTTTTCGATCATGGTTTCAATTTCAATTTCGTTTCGATCATCTTTCAGTACGTATTTTCGATTTATGGTTGTGGAAAGTGATTCCTGATCCTTTTTCGTGTCTATTTGTACGGTTGTACGCGGAAACTTTGAGGAATGGTTTTGAATTAATTATTCCTCGGGCCCAAAATCGTCAAAAACAAAGAAACCACACAGCTAACAACACCACGGCTCACTCCTGCCCAGAACTGCCATGGCTTCAATTGGCTTCAATTTGGTGGCGATGTTAACAATAGGATTCGGGATCTACCTTTAATATTTGTCATTGGAACAAACAGCCCCAGCAATGCTCGACGGGCATATCAGCTAGACTTTTGTTTTCAAAGGATGTCACTAGATGGCGATGCCAAACGAAGATTGTTTCATTTTTTCCAGAATTTCGAGTTCGCAGGTATATATACTATTTTCAGGAAGCTTGCTTCTCTCACGGTCAGTTATACATGTACGTTGCTTGCTCCCACGTGTGCAGCTGTCGAAATCTACATGACCACCTGTATGACATCTGCGGCTGAACAAGGCATCGCCGCTAGAGGTGGTGCCACAACCTACTGATGCCGCTTTCCGTTGGGCACCCTGTACGCGTCTTGGCTCCATAACTTAATAAAGGTGTGTTCAGATGTATCTCTTGCTGTATACCTACTTTTGGCTCAGTCGGATAACTCCCTGTGGGTGGGGCAATTTCATTGCAAAGCAGTGTATTTAAAAGTCATTCGATTGTTATCGCGTATAATTTTTTCCACAGTTGCAACGTTTTCCTCGATCACTGCAGTTGATGACGTCCAATTCTTTTCCCATCTTTCAGTGTAATTCGGCCATTTCTGAATCACTGAACACCATCAAACTTCATTCATTCCTCTAAGCAGCCCGTTCTTGGCACCCGCACCATTGGAGACGCATCTTGAGTATTTCTACATAATTTTGTGCCCTACCCTGGTCCCAATTTTTTTAAAGAGAGAAAAAGAGGATCGTAGAACTACAAGTGACAATGTCACTTCTACGAATTATAAAACAAAATTGAATTTGTAACAATACATAGAATTCCTTCTGTTTGGGCTTTTCTTAGAATTGATAGTTCTTGAAAATCTTTAAAAATGAGCAGTAACTGAAGATAATAGAGAGTTAGCAGACTATTAGATTATCAAGTAATGAATAACCTCACTCAGATTGTTGGAATTGCAGAGCACAAAGACAGAAACGATCATGTAGATCCACTGCCACCCAAGAAGAGATTTGTATCGCCGAAGTTCAGGACAGCAGAGCGAGTGTACCTCTAAAGTAAAATTAGGTAATTAGGCTACCTGTGCCATTGTTGGAGAAGTCCATCCATTGGGAGCATTTTAAAAATTTTTTTCGGATTTTCACTATGACTTTTTATTGTATTAATTCTAATCTTTTTCATGTGTTAATTTTTACTGTATATTCACATTCTGATATTGCAAAATTTCATCAAAAAAAAACCAAACCCGAGCAACACCGGGGATATGAGCTAGAAATTCTGCACACGTGATCTTCAAAGGAAGAGGAAGGCCACTGCCTACATGATTTTTCGATCAACTTTCAATCACACTAAACTATAAGTATGTAAATTTATTTTAATGCTTGCAATGAACATGTCATGAAAAAACATTATTCTGTGTTTTCATACGTTAAGTTATGTTAGATTCTGTTGTATGACTTGTTCAATTATCTAAGAACGTTTTACTGTATATCTTGTACAATTGTATTTAACTTATTACGTTTACCAGTGTGACCGTTTTCAGAAAACTCGATGTGCCAGATTTCCAAAGAAATTATGCCAGATTATGCTAAATTCTGTTGATTTCAATTGTGCTAGATTATGCGGTTTTAATGTAAAATCGTTACAGTATTATGCCATATTATTTTTAAAAAGAACTGAAAAACAAAACATTTCATTTCAATTTTGAGAGCCATCTAGAGGCAGATTTAAAAAAAAAAAGTTTAATTTGTCTCAACTCCCAAATGGGATAGAAAGAAAGTACAACAGTAAACACGAGTAATTACATCTAAATATTAAGAACAGGTCTTGAAACAGTTCACTATGCATACTTATAAGCAAAGTACTTCAAGCGTTTCGTAAAA
>JAHWFO010017237.1:0-23605 GCA_023313115.1 Rhysida immarginata
CCAGGCAGTGCCCATTTTACCCGTATATGGATTTTTTTGGTAATGGAAGACGTTCTAAGATTGTACTTGCGGTTAAAATTGTGTAATTATCCGTATTCAAGTTTAATTAAATTAAATGTTTCCGATCATAAAAATGGGCAACATCACGTATCAAGTAGAGGAAAACAGCACTTATAGTGTGATTTTTGCGTGAAAAACAACCAAAAACTTGATTTTGAATTGGAAATCTATCTCTTTCTGAAATCATAATTTTCATTCCATAAATATTTAAAAATAAACCTCTGGGCTGTGGTTACTTAGAGTTGGAATAACTAGGAGACAAAAATCCACTTTTTGTCTCCTAGTTCTTCCAGTTCATTCCATAATTTGCGTTACTAGAGTTACAATTCCTTCTGACGACTGGTACATGTCATGCTGGATAAATGTAAACGTCAATCAACAGTACCTGTTCCTCGTGCACACCTGGAAGGACCCTATGTACGAATGTGCGATGACTACTGCAGACTGCACACAGACATGTCTGATTACGCTGGAACGAAGACCATGTCGACTGAACCGGAGATCTGTGGAGCGACATCCTTTTTACAGATGAGTGTAGATTCTCAGTGGAACCAGACAACAGATGTCTGTGAAGGTGGAAAAAGCCTGGGAACCAGATATCAGCCTATGCATATCGTTAAACGCTATTCCTTTGGAGGTGCATATATGAGAGATTGGGTTGGCTTTTTGTTGGGTAGCCACATCGACCTCCACGTGTTTGCAGGCGGCACTGTGACAGCCTTACGATTTCAAAATGAAGTTATTGATCACTATGTCAGACCTTGTGCCGGTGCAATAGGCCCAGAGTTCATTCTAATGGATGATAGCATTCTAATGCACAAAACACGATCGGTGGATGCTTACCTATTGCAGCAAGGTATAAAGCAAATGCTCAAGTCTGCATTATCTCCTCAGGAAAGCAGTAGTAGGTCGGCAACCTACTCCTAGGACACGCCAAGAACTGTTAATAGCTCTTCAGCAGCACTTGATCATCTCATTGGAGAGACGATTCGACGATGCCAAGAATGCATCCAGGCTAGAGGAGGATATCCCGTGTCATTATGATTGAGTTCGGATTTGGCAATATAATGCATATTTTCCCGAGTTAGTAACTCAAATGCATATTTTGCCAAGTAATTTAAATGACGTTTTTATGCAATTTAGCCCCCTCTGGACCTCCTAGCCTAAGTTTTATTGTGCACTAGCAGACCCGGTAATGCTTCGCTATTGTAAATCTACGAGGGCCAGTCAAATGAAAACCGGAAATATTTTTGTTAATTAAAATAGGTGGAAGGGAGATGAGCAATTAATAACGGGAGACTTTGTATATATAATGGAAGAACGCTTTTATTGTCATGCCTTCTCAGCAACGAGATAGAATACATAAAGTGGCTGTACAGCCGCCATATTTGAAACCAATTGAAAGTCCATCCGCCATTTTTTCTTTAGTATATTCGGTGTGGCAGACCTGTAACTAAAGCATGGTTTCCTATGGGCGTAGTAGAGGAGCCCATGACTAAAGGAGCGATTTTCAAACCTTGGGGGTTCCGCAAAATATTTTTATTGACAGAAAATCAAGTTAAAACCTTTTAAGAAATATAATAATCTTTTTATTTCAAATTATAATAAATTTTGTTTTGTTTGTGGTAATAACAAAATCCTAAAAGTTTGATAATTTAAGTCTGCCGCGGAAGTTTGACTCAAGTGCATTGTGAAAGGAACCAAGGAACACTAAATTAAAGGATTGTGTGTGACAAGTATTTTTTAAATGTACAATTAACACTTCATATTTTAACGTTTTTTATTTTTTATTTTTTTAATAGAATCAGCTTTTTGGCCCTTATATATAACGAGTCTTATATACATTTGCCTGATAATTTTCAAAAGACTTTGATTTACACAAGTGATTCATTCTACATTTATATTACTGTATCCTGCAGGTAAAAATACCGGCTAGCGAGGGTGGGAGGGGGGGGGGGTGGAGATGCCGCGAAGACCAATTATGAGAAGACGGGTTGAAAGAATGATCAACATGCCCCGGGCGCAATTTACCATTACCTGAGGTTTATTTTAGCAATTTAAATTTCCGTGATAGGCTTTGCCTAATCGAGGATCCCTACATACGAAAGAAATGAAGGGTATACGAAATGCTACGTTAATTTGTAATCTGAAATAACTATATAAATATAACTATATAAATATAACTAATTTGTAATCTGAAATAAATATTGTTTTATCGCTTCGATTACTACAGTTGTACGCTGAACAAACTGCAGGCATGTTCACGTTCTATTATAAAAGAAAAAAGAAATAAAAATCCTTTACAAAACTCAAATAAAACCACGACTTTTTGTCACTAGAAACCCAGGTAAAGCTATCTGATCCAACACTTAACTGACTTCGTTTTACTAAAGAAAACATGGCGACCGAAGGGCGCTTTACTAAAGAAAACATGCTAGTCGCCGCGAAGGGCGCTGTATCCAATGGGACAGCCTCTCTATGTATTCTATCTCGTTGCTTCTCAGCTATCAACAACGCAATGGCTACAAAAGAATCCCAGCATTCCTTATGCTGCAGTTTTTTAAAAGCTATTGTTACAACAGATGGCGCTACATACAACATATATAAATGTACAATATCTCAACACGCCTCCTTACATTTATATTACAATATCTATTACATTTATTATATTTACAATTATCGGTTTTTATTTTACATTTAGCAGTTCTCTGAATTTTACAAATTTGGTCTTATTCAATGACTTAGTAAATATATCTGCCATATTTTCATTTGAATCTATTTTAACTATATCAATAAGCCCTTCCATATAACATTCATGTACAAAATGATAATGTACTTCTATATATTTAGACTTTTTAGTGAAATTACCATATCTTGCAATATTCAAAGCACCTGAATTATCTTCATATATATTAATAGGTTTTTCAATGTTTACATCAAAATCTCCAAGTAAATCTTTTATAAATTTTATCTCATTTATAGCTTCTGATAATGCTACAAATTCTGCAAATGTGGACGATTTTGTGACACTATTCTGCTTTTTAGACTTCCATAAAACTGCATTGCCAAATAATCTTTATTACATAACCCGTTGTTGATTTCCTATCTATATTATCACCTGCCAGGTCTGCATCAACAAAACAATCAAGATTTTCACCAGTTTCATTTTTTACATACGTCAATTTTAAATCTTGTATTAAAAACAAATACTTTAAATTTCTCATAGCATATTTAAAATGAGTTCCGTTATAGCAATTCTGAAATCTACTTAAGTAATTGACACAATAGCTTATATTTGGTCTTGTCCAGAGCTAATATACAATAGTGCTCCTATCAGATTTCTATATTTAATATCATCACTTGTTTCTTGTGCAGACACTAATTTCAAATTTATCTCCATGGGCGTCTCATATAGCTTTGAATTTTCAATATTATATTTTCGAGCTAAGGATTCAATATAATTTTCTTGTCCCAAAGTCATACATCCTTTTTTACAATCATATTCAATATTAATCCCAAGGTAATACTTCTTGTGTCACGTGGATATCGTCGACGGCCGAAAGGACGTCGGGGAGAAACGACGTAGGTGACGACGATGACGTCGAGCGAGTCGCTCCGAAACACGTGAGCGTGAGGGAGAAGAGAGGACAGAAAAGCTATCGTCGGCGACCGAGAAGGTCGTGTACTCCTGTTCAGCGCGATAAGGCGCAGATTCAATGCCCTCGTAAAAGGCTCCGTAGCTACTTTAATGCCAGAAAGGAGTTTTCGCCGAACTGCGGTTTGCAGGCGACGACGACAAGATCTTTGCAGAGCGACGGACGCGACGACGGAGGAACGTGGAACGCAGCCGGCGAGCAAAACGAATTCGGCGTTGGAGAACCGGAATTTCCGAGGCAAGAAGCCGGTCCAGAATTAATCTTTTCCACCGAATGGGAGAGCCGCCTGAGAACCGTTATCGAGCGGGCTATCATTTTCGTCGCGGGAGAAATTACAAATAGAGACGGAGAAGGAAAGACCGACGCACTTCCCTCTACCCCGGCGACGACGAAAGTAGCTGATGGACAGTCCCCGTCAAGAGAAGGAGAAACAGCGGTTACCCGTCAAGTTGCTCAACGAGACGGTAAGAGCCTTATATTATTTGACATTTGTCGGAGTCTACATAGTAGCTTCAGCAGAACACTGACGTTACTGTATGTAGCCGGGCATTTCCGTCGCCAAGAAATTTTTCAAAGTTTATTTCAGCCGGATTTGGTTGAACTCGGCGAAGGGGAAGACGCAGTAGGAATTTATCCTTTCTCGTTGAGTGCGTACTGTATTCATGGAACGGGAGGATTTATCCCTGCGCATATGATGAGATTTTTCTTAGCAGGAGAAATTTAAGTGCCGAGAACTGTGTCTTCTTTGAGTGTGCGATTGGGTCTTATGCACGTACGCGGAAGTGTTTGTCAGAGTGACTTATTTTACTCTCTTAGCCAAAAACAAAGCAGCAAGTGCTATGCTCCTTTTCTGTATTTATCTCATATGGCTATATATGGTTAATTGTTCATCTCAGTCTATTTTATTGCATTCAGAGTAACGTCATTACGACCAAGATAAGAGTGTTTTATAATAATTCATCTAGTATTGTCATTAAGGTCTAAGAGACCAAGTGTTGTGCTATGTGATTATTTGGTCGTATTAATCTATTCTAGTGATTTCAGCAATAAAGTTATTCCGACCAAGTTAAGAGTGGTTTCCAATAATTCCTTTATTATGGTGACATTAAGGTTAAAGGAGCCAAGTGTCTTTCTATGTATTGTTGAATCTAAAGTGTTTCATTCGAGAGTTGAGCTGATGTAGCTTAACTATTCCTGTGAAGCTCGTTTATTTCATCGGAAGGCGAAAGTGCATTCTTTTGCTTTAGAAAGTGTATCCTACGAATCGAGTGCAAGATTAAGATAGCAGTGTTTGTGTTTTGTGGTCTGGTTGTACCTCATGAATTGGTAGTGCAGTCATAGTGAATATATTTTTGTTTCGAGTTTTTGAATTACGCTGGTCAAATCCACGAAGGATGTGTTTGTGTGTGTGGATACCCTAATGTTATTTGTGTTACGTATCAGAATCTCCAGGCTGGTGGATCAGGAGTGTGTCGTCTAAGATAAGCGATATCATTTGGAGAAGTCTTCAGCGGAGGCGGCAGTGTATGCGTCTCGTCTTATTTTATTGGCTACCAGCGCAGTTATTTACAGCAGAGCTGTACGTATCTATTTCAGTAAGGTCTTTGACGTACACTTATCTACAAAGTTAAGAATTACTCGACGAGGAATTTATCCGAGGCTGGAATTCATCATGTGTTCATCCGCAGCAACTAGAAGAGTTTTTGCTTCGGCCGAACTAATGCTGCACGGATCCAGGAGTTAGATTCGGAGTTTCTTTTATTTTGCTTCAAAGATAAATATATCTCGTTACAGAGGCGTCCAGGGGTACGCCCTACGTTTTCTTTTCTTGGGAACTGCAGCAACATTAATTCAACGGGATTTTGGAACTTTATAGTTTTCCTTTGTTCTTCATTCTAAGTTAATCTTCCAATGTGCGAAATCAAAGTGACTTTCATCATTACTGTACTTTTGTGTTTTGCTTTCCAATTTAAAATTTGCCATGAATAAAGAATTTTATGTTAATTATACGTTCCCGCTTTTCTTGTCTCACTCTGCGAAATCCACGGGACATCTTGTCTCTCTTAAACCATATAATGCTTTGTTTAATTTACATACTTTATCTGTACCATCTTCATAACCTCTAGCCTGTTTTACAAAAACCTCTGAAGTAACTTTACCATTTAAAAATGCTGTTTCTACATCCATTTGTTCTATAATTAAACTATTTTGACAACAATATGATAACAAAATCTTTAAAGTTTGCATTTTAGCAACAGGTGAATAAACATCATCTACAAATTCCCTTTGTTGGAAACCTCTCACAACTAATCTTGCTTTATAAGTACCATTTGACTTTTTTGTATCAATCCATTTTACATCTAAAATGTTTTTGTTCTTTGGTTTTTCAACTAATTTCCAGGTTTTATTTTTATCTAGACAATTAATTTCTTTATTCATAGCTTGTCTCCAGTATTCGGACTCATTACTATTAAGGCCTCCTCAAAATTATTTGGAGTATCAGCATTACAGTAATTTACATAAATGCAATTATTATACACATAGCTATCGTCAAATCTACTAGGCATTCTCCTTTCTCGCTTTGACCTTCTTAACGTTTGAGTCTCTTCTTGTTTTTGATCACCATTTAACTCAAATTCATCTTTTTGCTCATCTTTTATACAGTCATCTTGTGTTATAGCATCATTAGAACATTCACTTTTAGAATCATCTCCATTTTCATCTCCATCTAAACCAATACATGTATTATCCTCTTCCACAATATTAACATGCCTGGCTACAATAATTCTATTATCTACCAATACTCTATATCCAACTTCATCTTCTATATATATAAAGAAGGATGTTTGTGGGTCTGTTTGTCTGTACGTTTTTTATACAAATCTACAGTTTTATTCCGATCTTGATGAAATTTCGCATAAATGACCTTCAAAGCATGAGGAAGGTCACTGTCTACCTCAGATTTCGGAAAAATAATAATTATCGATAAAAAATCGATATTCATGGTTATGGCAGGGCATATTAATGAGAAATATCTCATGACCAACAATGAAAGGCAAAGTTTGTGCAACAATAGGTATCAATAATGGTATCAACACGCAATGCACCAACACAAGGCAGGGATCAACAATCAATATCTCATGACTATCAATGAAAGGAAAAGTTAGTGCAAGTGTAATTATCCCGGGCAACGCCGGGTACCTCTTCTAGTTTTCTATATATATAAAGAAGGATGTTTGTGTGTGGGTGGGTCTGTTTGTATGTTTTTTATACAAATCTACAGTTTTATTCCGATCTTGATGAAATTTCGCATACATGACCTTCAAAACATGAGGAAGGTCACTGTCTACCTCAGATTTCGGAAAAATAATAATTATCGATAAAAAATCGATATTCATGGTTATGGCAAGGCATATTAATGAAAAATATCTCATGACCAACAATGCAAGGCAAAGTTTGTACAACAATAGGTATCAACAATGGTATCAGCACGCAATTCACAAACACACTGCATGAACCAACAATATATATCTCATGACCAACAATGCAAGGCAAAGTTTGTGCAACAATAGGCCCATTGTGTTCGCATCAACAATGGTATCAACGCGCAATTCACCAATAACAATGAGCACAGAATGATGATGTAATGTTAAAGCAATCTTTCCAAGAATTATAACAATGAACATAAAATGATGATGTAATATGGATAAGTTTCAATTTGTAACAATGCATAGAATTCCTGTTATTCAGGCTTTTCTTAGAAAAGAGAGTTCTTAGTACTTAACAATTTCTTGAAAATCTTTAAAAATGATCAGTAACTGGAGATAATGGAGAGTTAGCAGACTATTGAGAAAGAGTGGAAAGACGACAGAGGAAGCACTCCTTTAGCTCCGTGATGTATTGAGCAAATGGGAAGCAAGTAAATAGAAGAATCGGCGACTGATAGACTGCACAAAGTGATGAATGGCCAAGTTTTGCTTCAACACATCGAGAGAAGAGTGGAAATTGCAACAACACTAAGTATACATCTGAGGTAAGATTACGTGAGTAAGAAATTATTGGAGAGGTCCAGCCATTGTGAGCCTTTTTTTCGAATTTTCATTAAGAATTTTTACTGTATTAATTCTAAGCATTTTCATGTGTTTATTTTTAAGATATTGCAAAATTTAATTTAATTTTTTGAGATTGTTCTGTTTACATCCAAGTGTAATTATCCCGGGCAACGCCGGGTACCTTTGCTAGTATCCTAATAAAACTCCTAAATAGCTTTTCTATCCCATTTAGACTTTCTCATCTGTTCTGGGGTACGGACAAAAATTTTACTACCATACAAACGTAAATATTTAGTGCTAGGTTTTATCCCAAATACTATTTCATAAGGCGTTTTCTTTTCTTTAGTATTTGCTAGTATTCTATTTTTAAGATATGCAGCTGTGCATACTATTTCTGGCCAAAATCTGAGATGTACTTTTCCTTCAGCTAACAAACATCTAGACATATCCATAATTGTTCTGTTATACCTTTCAGCTGTACCATTCAATTCATGTACAAATGGTGGAAATACATTTATAGAAATTCCCTTTTCTCTAGTTAGACCATAAATCCTTTCATTTAGATATTCTTTACCATTATCACATCTCAATTTTTTAATAGTTTTACCAGTCAAATTTTCAATTTCATTTATGTATTCTACAAAACAATCAAACACTTTAGCAAGCTTACTATAATCATCAATAAATGTAAGAAAATATTTTTCACCATTTATTCCAGTAACTGCATGTGGCCCATTTAAAACAGTATGAACTATTTCTAAAATTTCTTTAGCACTACTCCTGTTATTCTTAAAGGGTATATTGTGCATTTTATTTTCTATACATATTCCACACTTCATGTATTCAGAACCCAAATTTTCAGGTATTCTATCTAGCATTTGATTTTTACTTATAATATCTAAGTAATTAAAATTTACATGACCTAACATTCGGTGTCATTTTTCTTTTAACGTTAAACCATTTTCATTATTTCTACTCGTGACATTAACATTAGCCTCTTTTTTTTTCAATTTCACTATTGATTTTATATAATCTATTTTCTTTGAAAGCAATTGCAACTAACCTATTATTTTTATCATAAATTTTTGCATTATTTCTCTTTGATACTATCTTATTTTGATCAGTGATTTTAGCATAACTAATTAGGTTCCTATCCATTTCTTTAACATAATAAACATTTGACATTTTATTTTTAACTTTACGGTTATAAACTGGAAAATAGCTTATCACATACCCTATTTTAGTTGCTTTTAAAACTCTACCATCACCAATTTTAACATCAATAGGCTGTTTTAAAGTTATGTTCTCGCTAAAATATCTATCATCATTAATTATATGATCAGTACAACCACTGTCTAACAACCAGTTAACTACTGATTCGTCATTTTTAATTAATCCTACTTTACAGGTTGTCATAGTTTGTACTTCGGTGCTAAAGTTGCTCATCCCATATCCACTCTATTGATTAGTACCATCTCTTGAGCCAAAATGTTCTCCTCGACCACGTTGTGATTTTCCACGTTGAGAATTTCCTTAGCTTCCACGTTGACTGAAGTTTCCTCGACTGCTTATGCGCCGCTGCGTGTTGCGTCTCCATGAACTCTGCTTGATCCAACCAGACGACAGTCTCTTATATAATGCCCTGGTTTGCCGCATACGTAGCACACCTGTTCCTGTTTTCTCGTATTTCATCTTCTTTCTATGGCAAATGCGCTTGATCTTGAAGTTGCACCCACACATTCTTCGTTTTCTCTCAAATTTATCATTTTTATTTTGCTTTTTACGTACTCCACTGTTTGGTCTTCTTCTTTTAGGATGTCAACTAAGTCTCCAATATAGCTTAGTGACTCGGGTAAAGTTCTCAACATATAATTCCTTTTTTCCTTTTCTGTTACCATAGCTCCAGCAGATTTTAATTCGTTCACTGCTTTCTCAAACTCGCTAAAAAGTATTGTCGTGTCACTGTAGTCCTTCAGCTTCAACTTTTCTAGTCTGTTTCTGTAAACAATCTATAGCACTGTCGATTCTTTCGAATATAATTCTTCAAATTTTTTTCATGATGTCGAACGCAGTTTCCTTGTCACTTACAGATTCCAATTGTCTATTCGTGATGGCACTATATATATAATTTATGGCTTTCAAATCTTTTTCGTCTCAGTCTTCTCCGTCTGTTTCTTGTCTAGCTCTAGTAATGGTTACGTTACATTTTTTCATTTTTAGGTACATTAGAATACGTTTCTTCCAGCTCCCATAGTCTTCGCCATCAAACGTGGGTATTGTTACGTCCGCCATTGTCTTTCTTGCTCGTAACACTTGATCGTAATTTAAAAATTTACATTGACCTTTGCAGTCGTCTTCTCATGTATTCACTTAACCACGGGCTGCAACCATGTTAATTAAAATAGGTGGAAGGGAGATGAGCAAATAATAACGGGAGACTTTGTATACATAATGGAAGAAGGCTTTTATTGTCATGCCTTCTCAGCACGGTCTATAGATATTCATGGTCATCGAACTCCATTGTTAAAATGAAGCTAAAGTTTCTAGCTCCCGATAGGGCGGGAACACTATTGAAAAGTGGCACTGCATGTACAATCTGCCCAACTGCGCCTGCAGCGCCACCCTATCGGCAGACAGAAACTTTACTTTCGTATTCAGTTTCAATGAAAATCTCTATCGCAGGTTGCGGTCAGGAATAGTGCGATCTATGCGGCACCTGGCGCGATCTGTTTTCCTTAGCTTCTCGAAACAATGGAAAATGGCCGAGGAGACTATACAACACCCCGTGAGTTGACGCACAGTGTCTCGACTACTCGCATCCGCCGGATTGGGGTCCTACACCGCTCCTTTTGGGTGCTTCACTTTTTTTGTCAGCCAGTGTATTTAGATTACAAATTTACATCCCGTATTTTACCCTATTAGGGGATGAATTTCGTAAAATCCTTTCATTGTGCGTGCTTACGAAACAAAATAAACCTACAGACCTACAGTCTTCATGCAAGATGGTGCAGCAACACATGTGGGTCACCCAGTAAAGGAACTTCTTCATACAAGTTCGGCGATGTAGGTGTTCTGTAGAGATACTTTCCAGATGCGTGGCCTTCCCGTTCACCAGACCTTAATCCATGTGACTTCTGGCATGGATAACCCCGAAGGATCGTGCTTATCATGGAGGCATACGAACCTTGCCTAAAGTGAAAGCCAACATCATTCGTCATGTTGCAACCATTTCACGGGAGACACTTCGTGCTACTGTTGAATATGCATGCCATGGACGCAGAGGGTGCGCATATTGAACAGTTTTTTTTAACAGCATTCCAACAGTGCATCATTACCGTCTGTGTAAGATCTTGCAGCGTCACCTTTTCCCCTGACGGCACAAAGGTGTAGGCACAAAAAAAATTTTCCGTTGGAATTCTCTTCCCCATGTTCTGCATAGCCTATCCATAAAGTTTCATTACTATCCGTGCAATAACGTGGTCTGCAGCCCGCATATAAGTGGAGAACTTTAATTAATCCACCCGATATAAAGATGTTCCGATGCATGTTTTTATTTTTCAAATGCTCTTAATGACTGGACATTACACTTTAACGAAGATTAAAGTCTTTGCTATCTATAGATTATACAAAACAATTTTCATATATTTAGAGCGACCTTCCAGAAGCGTATGAGTGTGCCTGCTTGGGTTATAAAGTTTTGCAAACAATTAAACGATACCGCAATTTAAAATACAGTCAGCGCCATCTTTTTTGTATTAAAAATAAATTTTGTGTTATAGAAAATAATTTTGTTACAATCATTGCTCAGCCGAAACCCCTGAAGCTAATTAGATTACCCTCTCAAGGGGTAAATTTCCAAAAATCATGAAACACGTCTTTCTTAATTTCTCACCGAAGTGCCATATACCAATCATGGGTTTAACTTTAAAATGATAGATTTTCATAAAAACTTACATCTCCTATTTGACCCCCTTATGGAATGAAATTCGTAAAATCCTTTCTTAGTGAGTCTCTACATTATAAAACAAAACTACAGAACAAATTTCATATTAATAGCTTCGGCGTTTTCGGCTCGGCGATGATGATTCAGTCAATCAGTCAAGACATTTTTTTATATTTATAGATTTAGCAATAGCGAAGCATTGCCGGGTCCACTAGTAATAAAGTGAACAAAAGTCTAAGAAAATCAGAGGTTATTATGTTAATGCGATAACAACACTCGTGCGTTTTCCCATCGTTTTATATTCCATTATTCGGAATTCTCCTGGGGTAATGCAACACCAATGCGATCAGCACTTATCATTTCATGCTAGAAGAAAAATATGATTCTTGGGAAACTTCGTGATTGATCCGGATCAAAGTATCCTAAATGTTGACCCAGATGCTATAAACTATAACCATACTAAGTTTCATCAAAATCCGTCCAGTAGTTTTTGTGTGCTGCGCGTACAAACAGACAGATATTAATTTATTATATAGATAGATAGATAGAAGATAGACAGATATAAATGCATTTTTCTAGCTTTAGCGCATATTTTTGCATATTTCGAGTGTTGGTGCATATTTTTACATATTTGCACACTGCTCCATAATAAGGCATATATACAGTTTTAATCAAGCACATAAATCAAGGGAAGTGCTTTCACGTCCGTTTAATCGAAGGCTTTTGACGTCATAAATCAAATTGATGTTTAATCAATAGCAACACATTCCCCATCTGTCGCTGGACCGTACACGAATAAGTAGTTTCTTCCTCTAAAACAACTGAACAAAGGCTAAGGAGATATTTTATGCTGCTTACAACCACAGTCTAAAAAATCAACGACCTAATTGTTCTGTGGCCTGGACCTAAGGGTAAAGCTGTGAGGAAAAAACTGGCTGCCGTACTCAAGAGGTGCCCAGTATGGGAAACTTTAGAAGAAATTTCAAAATCTCTGGAATGAGAGACTTCTAATTTGAATTCATTCACTCCCAAAATGGTGTCTGTCCTCAAATATTTATCAATCATCTGAGTTGTTGTAGAGAGATCGTTCTCGATATTAAAAAATTAAACTTTATTCACCTGAACAATTAACATTTTAATTTTAGCTTCGGTTTAATTTTTTTCATTTTTATCGACTATTTTGAAAAGTATGACAATGAAAGCAACGGGTGAAAGTACATAGTATCGCTTTTTTTTCAGTGCTTATTTTGGGATTTTTTGCTGCATATGCTTATACCTATATTTCGCGTATTTTTGAACTTTTAATGCATATAAATCCGAAGCCTAATTATAAAAAACCATCCTTATTGATCTGTTCCTTGTAATAAAAAAATACCAGTTGCATCCCAGGATAATGATGTGTATTTTCATGTACAGATATTGAAAACTTTGCAAGTAATATCCAATTCTCTGTTCTGTGGTTAACTTTTGCAGGAGAGTGAAGATCCCTTGCAATATCGTTTATTTAAGTAAAACTAATTACCAGTTACTTTCGACATTTGTGCCCAGCTTTTTCAAGGCAATGAAGAAGGAATAGCTATAGGTTATCATTCATTGACAAATAGCGAAACCCTTCTATGTTCTTTATGTTTCATCGCAATACAAAGCATTCAAGCAATAAATGGTTACCGATGATCGTAATCAACCTTCTGTTTAAGTTGATTCCGCTTTCTGTTTTCTACTTAAATTATTACTTTTACAATAAATAGTAATACATAATATAGCGTTGATCTTAATACATCTGTATACGCAAAACCGATAGAGTTAAATTAAACCATTATACACTGCTAGTCAAAAGTATTCGTATAGAAAATTCTCCCATAGAAAAGTCTTTCACTGCACAAATGGAAATTTATTATATGATACAACAACAAAATAAATAACATTGCAAAAATTTTGCATAATTATTTTTCAATAAAAATAACAAGAAAATCACTATGGTCAAAAGTATTCATATCCTTCTATAATTAATGAATTTGACCCCCATTTGCAAATTACACTTAATTTTCCAATACGTTTTAGTTTTCCAATAACTTTATGAATCAAATTTTCCAGTAACTATGAACAACACCATTACACAACGCTGGGTCCAATTTAGCCCATTCCTCCTTGCAAATGTCCTTTAAATGCGTGAGATTCGTCGGATGTCTATCTTTAGTTCTCTCTATGGGATTGAGATCAGGATATTGCCTGGTCTGGAATAAGCCATGGATCAACTGCTTTGATCTTGGAGTTTTTCAAAAAACTTTATCATACATACAGACAGACAGTATATGCTTTGGGCTATTATGTATCGACAGCTAATCAGTTCACGTGCTGAATGTATTGTGAATATTTATAAAATGTCCTTATACTTCTCAGAATTCATGATTCCATCAATCGCAAACAGTAGTCCAAGTCCTAAAGAACTCGTTCATCCCCATCACACCCACTGGATTCTGGCCAAGTTTGAACTCGTACAATATAATGATGCGTATCTCATCTGTAGACAGCATTTGCAAAATTGATCTAATGTTTCACAACGTAAAAGAGAAGAACTACAGCTTTATAATGATGTGTCACATGGCTGTATTAGTCAAGAAACAATTTGCATAACGACCCACCTATATCTACAAGTGCAGTCGGCCATTAATTTTGCACCAACGTAATATTTTTCTATAAGAATTCTTAAAAACTGCTATAGGATATGAATACTATTGACCAGCAGTATATTTAGGAGGATCGCTTACGAAGTCATAGAAACTATTTTTTGCAGGCAAATGTGTTGTCATACAAACATTTCATAATATACATAGACAACGCACAATGTATTTTACCGATAATGTCCGTTACATGGGCTACTCAGGAAGTATTCTAGGCAAGGGGAAAAAAAAAAATTCATTGTTGGAGATCAGAGAGCACGATCTTCAACACCTTCTACGATTTGTGCGTGACATTCCCTCACCGTTTGACCGCGAAGCACTGCTATTTTTACGTACGCACGTTGTTTTGGCCATTGATATGGAAGGAAAACGTTTTTCCCTCTATATCATTGATTCCAGCTGACTGACAACCATACTTGACAACGGTTGAAAACCAAATGACTTTCGCGCATCCCTTCCTTTCCGTCCTTGAACAAACTACACCATCTAGCGGCAGCAATAAGCACCATACGTCTCAATGTCATTGCTGCATATCGAAAAATATGAATCGGGGTCTGGGATTCCACTGAAAAAAAAAATAGTTACCATAATTTTGTAAATGACCCTCGTATTTGAGAAGTGACAAGCATTAATAACAATCTTGATTATAAGAATGCGAGGTGTCACAATTTATACAAGTGCTGTCTATTGATATAAAGTGGTTGTTGTAAATGCAACTGCTATAAAAGAATTCTAAACCAAACGTTCCATTAGACTATTCCATCAGTTTCCTCAGAAACATCACCTTCAAGTGCTACTGTCGCATCTAAAAAATCATAAAATTCGCATTGGTATGTATTAATACGTTAATAAATATACAGGATTGTCATAATTGAATTCATCTATTCCGAGACGTCTGCATCTCCTTGTAACAACCAAAATGTCACCAAATTTAATAGGGAGATAATGGGGAAGAATGTATAACATTTCTCAAGCAAAACACCAGATAGCGAATTGTACTACCCATCCTAAAGCAGCCATTTTTAATGTTAACCTACGGGGAAAACGGCGGTTTTAATTGAATGTACGAGGGGAAACAATTCGGTTTTCAAAGATTTATTAAAATTCAATAATAAATGAAAATTGTTAAAAAAAATTGTTTAAGTGCCAGATTCTTATGAAAATTCGCATAGAAAAAAACCGCTTTTTTTTAAACATCATTTTGCTGAGTAACATAATTTATTAATTCCATAAAAATGTTTAGCCTGGCATATTTTAATTTGAGAAAGCAATAGCAAATTGTTAAATTTTCACTTTTATTAAAATTTTTATTACAAATTTATTTTAAAAATTCATTTTAATTAAAAATAAGAACTTGTGAAAAAGTGATAGATATCAATAAAGATAGTGAGATATTTAATATTTTTAACATCACCATTTTTATTAATTCAGAACAAAAAAATTGTAGTTTCTCCCCATAGGTTAACATTAAAAAATTGCTGCCTTAGGGTGGATAAAGCACTTGATAATACGTAGCTAGTGCTTTAAGGGTGGATAGTACAATCTGCCATCTGGTGTCTTCTGATGTGTAAATGCTTCCCTATTGGGGCATAGGAACGAGGATTCCGCAAAAATGTGAGTGGTAACAGGAATATGGCGCTGTCAATTAATGTATTGGTTTCATAGCTATCAGCAGAAACAGACGAATAAATTCATTTTATTCAAAAAATGTTTGCCCCGGCAGCAATATACTGTACCCAACACAGGTGTTTAATCAATGGAAGAAAATCACAGCTTGCTTAGACTTCAGCACAACCAAAATTCAATTCTTCAGGAACGGCCTGATGTTCTGAAAGCTTATTCGGCAGAGCAGGCGACAAACTATGACAACACTTCATTGAGCCACTGGTGGCAAATGAAAACCGAACCGCCTAAGAGGAGATGTTGCCACCAGTAACAGATTTTATGTTCAGAGTCTTACGAATGAAACAACACTATGGTTACTGTGATCCCTAAGTTGTTATACAAGTAGGCGTAACTGGGCGAGAGCCATAGGCGGTTGATGGGCACGGATGGCACATGCGATTAGAAAAAGGTCTGGTGAGCGTGGTGGCCAGGGAAATTGATGGATATGCTGTTGAGCATATTGAGTCACACGAGCTGCAAATAGACCAGTGCTGTCATGCTGGTCTCCCATGTCGTCCAAAAAAGAAATCAGGACATAGGATGCAGTATTCAATGTTCCCTCCACAAACACCAGACATGAGCAACCCACATCTTTATTGCAAGAATGAGCTCAGTGTGTCAAAGGCGTGTACATGAGGAACGTGCCCTCACCTGCGTATACGACTTTCATCATTGAACAACTCCGGCCTCCATTCATTCCTCCAAGCAGCCTGCTCTTGGAACCATTGGAAGCACATCTAATTGTGTCATGGTTTAAGCTTCAGTCTTGCCAAAGGAATCCGCGACCGCAGTCCTGCTTCGGAGAGATTGTGGGTAGTCCGAGCTAACAGATGTGTTGCTGTGGCTCTGATCTTAAAGTACGTGACTGTTCGGTACGCTAGTGCACTCTTTCGTATGCATCGATCTTCATCCGAACGCCTGCGCAGTCCTGAACCACGTCTACGAGTGAATAATCCTTCCTCTTCCCACCAAACCCTAATAGCCATGCACTGCGGACACCGCCCGTCCAACTCTAAGCAATTTGGCGAAAGGACCATCCTGTCTCCTGAAAATCCAATGTGCGACCCCACTCAAACTCCAGTAGCTGGACAAATGGCGAACGATGCTGACTTCCAGGCATGTTCCACGATCTTTACAGTACCAGACAGCCTAAACAGGCGTTGTTATCTGGTTTCATAACGGTCTTGCATGCTCCTTTATATACCTGAAAAAAGAACACCTAAACTTCAGTGAAGTGAGTTATTCCACAATTTTGAAAATTTGATCATATACTAATGATCTTACACACACCGGCCAATGAATTAGAAACCTTCGTTCAATATGGTATTGACCCTCCTTTGGCTGTAATTACAGAACATACGCGGTTTGGCATGGACTCTACAAGGTGTTGCAATGCAGGTAAGGTAATCGCAGACCATGCAATCGTCAGAGAGACCTTCAGGTGAAAGCCAAATCTTAAAACATGAAAACTGGGAAGAGCATGCACGAAATACCACCCCTTATATTGTCGCAGTTACAAAACCAAGCATACTGAATGTTAATTCGATATAGATCTGTGTTGCGAAACACATTTTTAACTTACAATGTTTAATATCTTGTTGTGTTACCTTTTGCCATAATGACAATCCGTAGACGTCGTGGCATACTCCGCAACAGTCTGATAAGGAATGCACCTGAATCGTTGCCTACACCTTCAAAACCTCAACTAGGTGATAGAGTTCCTGAATGCATCTCACTTGCTCGTGTTCACTGTTCTAATTCATCCTTGAGATGTATTGAGTTCAGGGTTTTATGTTGGCCAATCCAGCGCTCGTCTTCAAACCAGACGATAACAGCTCAGATAGGTGTATTTATCCAGTTTATAGACAAACGGCCCTTTGCCAAACTGCTGTCACAATGTAGAAGTGCATAATTGCCCAGGATGACCACATAGCATTGAGTATTCATGATTCCGTCAATCACAATCAGTAAACCAAGAAACTAAACTATTGGGACAAAACCAGACTACCCTATTATCACCGAAGTTCACTGTTGGGACAACACACTCCATTAATGACATTCTCATGCCTTTAAAGCAGACGCCCTGAAAATCCACATCATTTTGAGAGCAATAATAAAAACGCCCACACCAAAATATGGAAGCTGTTATTTCTCAATAAACGTACAACAAAATCTTGGATAAGCAATAAGGTAGAGCTTTTTTTACCGACGCGTTTCGGTTAACACCATCCTCACGGGATATACAGCTACAAAACATTTCGAACACAAGCAACAGAATTATGTAGTACAAAGAAGGACATGTCCACCAATCAGAGAAGACGCTCCTACTGACATCCTATTGGTACCTCGATCTTGAAATCCATTAATGTCTAAGATGAAATCTTTCTCAAATGTGATTTGATTATTTAATAAAATATCTGGGTTCTCTAGATGATGTTTTCATATCACCATTGTTTTTACGGAGGAAATATAGTCGCAGTTGGGGGAAACCAAACGGATTTTAGTCAATCAACTGTCATTCGTCAAGATCATTTCGAGTACACGCTGAACGTTGTCATCACTTTTTTAAACTTCCCGATTCGTTCGTACACACTTCTTCGTAAAGTTAACATAGACAAAAATAAGTCTGAGTACATGCACATACATAGCATAACAAGAATTGTTCCTGCGCGCGCACACTACTTGCTGCCAATCGTTTTACAAATGATCACTTCGTTTACTGTTATAAGGATTCTTTTCGCAAAAGGTAAGAAAGCCGCTGAAATTCATGGGTAAAAGGTAGAAGTTTAGGGTGCCGACTGTCTGGGCTACTCCAATGTGTGCAATTGGTGTAAAATGTTTCTGGAAGGAAGACTTACAAGGAGACCATCAATCAACCTAGAGTCCGATTTTGATCAAACATGGTATGTAGGTAGAGGACCATCTACAAAGGCCTCTGTGAAAATTCTAGAGTGAGGAAATTCCCATAGGCCTAGAAAATCGAGTTTGAAATTTACTGTAAACACACAGAGAGAAAAAAAGATTCTGTCAGCTAGCGGCGCAGTAGCGTAGTGGTTAACATGCTTGCTAAAATGCTCCCACTTTTTTTGGCTGTTCGAATTCCTCCTTGTTCTGACATTTTTTTATATTGTATTAAATTTATTAAATTTAAATTTAAAATTATTTTTAATTTAAATTGCAAAAATATATAAATAAAAATATTTATGACATAAATTTATAAACATAAGCTTTAAAAAACAAAATATTTAAATAGCAAAAAAATCAAACAATGTTATGTAATTGTAATTAAATATGAAAAAATGTACAAAATCAAAAATTAATTTTGAATAACTGTGTGATAATGATGATAATTATCACCCATAAAATGTTCAAAACAAAACACTTCATTACAAAAAACACAGCGGATGAATGAGATTCCAAAACAAAAATTGCATTTTTCGGATGATAATTTGTAAAAGTTAATTTGATTAACCGATTTGAATGCTGCAGGCACGTCATCGCAGTTATCATCATAACCGCAAGCTCTCCAAGCGTATAAAAGCATTGGACGATATCCTGGAGCTTGAAATTGATTGTACACCAGTGAATATATTTTGATTATGAATAGACGATCATGCGGTTTTGTTGTGTGTGATGGTTTTAAGGATTTGAACTTGCACAATTTCATTTATTCTTCTAACTAAAATTTTGTATTGCCTAAAGAAGTATATGTCAAACGGTTGTATTAATGATGTTCTTGATTTAGGCATTACCAAAACATCCAAATTGTTATCATCAGTGGCTAGTTTTTGTGCATCCGGATGTCCTCCATAACTGTCCACGATCAACACAGAATTAGATTCAAAATCTGGATCAAAACATTTTTGGAACCATGATACTAAGTGATTTTTGGTTAACTTTCCAGACTTTGAACATTCGACCACCACATTACCATAGTTCTCAACCACTCTATTCACATCTTTTGCAACTTCTGATCCAAACTTATTTCCGGTTGTTTCTTAGAAACAAATGTAAAACTTACGTCCTAAATAACCAGATTTTGATAGATGAACCTGAAAGAATAGGAATGAGTCAATGCATGTTTGGATACAACCTGTCCTTGGACAGTTTTTGTGCCAGTAATTTCATAAGTTGCAGGTGATACCAGTTCATTACTGAATCCACTTTGAACAGTGTTGAAAACCATATTATCTGGTATGTTTTCTTCTATTGTTTTTGAATTTACATTTGTGACAAACTGTTCTGCATTTTTAATTATCTGTGGATTGTCAATAATTTGTCATTTTGTCACAAATCTGGTAATTTTACGCATAGTGATATGCAGCTTCTTCTTCATTCTAACAAAAAACGATGCACTGGCACATTATCTAGACGGTTTGTAAAGAATGACAGCATCTTGGATCCATTTTTGTATCAGTAGTTTTTTTAACAATAACATATTTCGAACGACTAACCAGAAATTGCTCCTTTACGTATTCGTGAATCTTCTTATACTTGTCATGTTCACTTCCACCACGTTTAACATAACCAATCACTGCATACACTTTAGCTTCTGTTTCTAAACGAAAATATTTTTTTGTTTTCGATATTTCTTTGCCAGCATCTTTCTTCTTCATATCACAATAATAATTATAAATTTGATGAATTTTTTTATCAGAATAAATTGCAGCAATTCCTTTTCTTTCATAAGGTATGTAATCTTCGTCTGGATCATACAATGGATCATTTTCTTCTTCTGTTGCTTCAAGACATGTTTCCTGACAGTCTTCGACATCAAATGCTTCTTCAAGTTCCAATGTTCCATATTTTAGGTCTATGAACAATGATTGTATAAAAATCACAAGTTGCTGTTCTTCACAATTCAGCTGACCATAATCATCATTCGGGTTATGATTATACATAATAGATAGTTGGCTGATGATACGCAATGCACGTACATTTGACATGATGATTGTTGATGAATTTAAACAGGATTAAATGAGATGATAGAAAAATTATTGGTAAATAATAAAAACAATATGAATATTAAACAGTTAAACATTATATAATTATAATTCAAATTTACTTACAAATTCTGTGACAAATGATGCAATTTAAGTAACTAATTTAATTGATAATTAATTGATGATCAAATTTTTGTATGATGATAATAATAATAATAATTGTATTTCAATAAGACATTAATTAATCGACTGCTGTTCAATTTCGAATGACAAGCACACATTTAAAATATGTTTTGAAAATAATGTGGTTTTATATTAAATGATTATGAGTATTATGAATATGAATATCAAAAAAGACTAATGATGATAATTCTGTTGAATTTCGAATGAGAAACACAAATATGACTGTAAAATACAAATATGATATTACAAATTCGATTTTCAAGAAAAAGCGTTGAATATGAATTAACAGAATTTTTGGCCAAAACAAAACAAATAAATCTTTGTTTCAACGTTTGTTTTCGAAAAAAACATTCCTGTTGCTATGAGAAGTTAAATTTAATAAATTTAATACAATATAAAAAAAATGTCAGAACCAGGAGGGATTTGAACAGCCAAAAAAATGGGAGCATTTTAGCAAGCACGTTAACCACTACGCTACCGCGCCGCTAACTGACAGAATTTTTTTTTCTCTGTGTGTTTACAGTAAATTTCAAACTAGATTTTCTAGGCCTATGGGAATTTCCTCACTCTAGAATTTTCACAGAGGCCTTTGTAGATGGTCCTCTACCTACATACCATGTTTGATCAAATCGGACTCTAGGTTGATTGATGGTCTCCTTGCAGATAAACAACCTTCTGGTTGGCCTGCGTCAGCGGTAACACCAACCATTATCGAGGACTTTAACAACACAATCAGAGAAAGCCATTGCATTTCCTTGACAGAAGTGAGTGAAACGTTTCACATGTCCTAGGGATCTGCATGGATATGGTGCATGAGAAGCTTGGATACCTCGAAGTCTGTTCGTGTTGATTCCAAAAAGTCCGAAACCAGAACAGACCAGCAACAGAATAGCGTGCAGTACAACTAGGAGGAAAATGCGTTTCTGGATGGCATTGTCACAGGAGACGAGTCCTGGGTCTTGCACTTCACACACAAGCCTAAAACTGCAAGCATTTGTGTGGAAACATCCACATTCTCCGGTTCGCAAAAAATCCAAAGTTTCTCCTTCTGCTCGGAAGATTATGCTTACAGTTTTTTGAGATATGCTAGTTATCTTACTCGCAGAGTTCCTGCCTCGTGGGTCAACTATCAACGTCGCTACATATTCTGAAACGTTGATTAAACTGCGGCGTGCTATTCCGGATAGCGACCAGAAAGAGGAAACTATGTTCGACTTCTGCACCCGCATATGGCCAACGTCGTCAAGGCAAAACTGGTCCCTTTGATTGACCACCTAGCCTACAGTCCGGACAAAGCGCCCTCGAACTACCACCTCTTTGGTCCCATGAAGAGATTTCTGGGTGGTCAGAGGTTTGAGACTGACGAGGAACTCAAATCTTCTGTGCGCCACTGGCTGTATGAGCGGGATATTCTGAAACTGGTTCAGCGTTGGGATAAATGCCTAAATCGTCAAGGTACATAAGAGGAAAAATAGATAAAATACGTGTAGTGGTTTCAGCTGCACTTATCTGTTTGTTTACCTGTATGTTTTGTAATGTTCTTTGAAAAAAAATAAAATAAATGGCATTACTTCCCGATATCTCCTCGTATATTAGAATTTGCTGAAGTGCACCACTAATGCTTTGACCCCCCAGATCACCCGACTTAACGACCTGCGATTCCTTTCTGTGGGGCTAGGTGAAGGACAAGTCTTCATACCCCATTATCGCATGACTTGCAGGATTTAAAACGGTGAATTTCCCCAAGCGATCGACGCAACTCATGAAGGGGTGCTGGCATGGGTGTGGGAAGAATTTGAATATCGTTTAGATGTATCACAAAGAGATACTAGAAAGAGAAAATTGGCGAGTTTATCTTTCATGTGTGTTATCCAGATTATACTGATCACAGCTACGTTTTCTTTTAGCATCATTCATTTTGAATAACCTGTACATTTCAAAAACTATTCAAAATGGCTACCTTTAACATATTCACAGCGCTTCAAACAGTCCGGCTACTCATCCATGGCAGTCTATGAACTACTTCCAAGGGTATGGAACCTGCTGCAGCAACAAGACCTGCCTTCTTGGTGGTGGAACTTTGAGCAAGCCTTCATCTCCAAAATATTCCAAAGGCTATAGTCAAAGGGGTTAAGATGGGCCATCCCGAGGGCCAATCTTCTGCAACGATGAAATTGGGTAAATTCTCTTGAAGCCAATGCTGCGCTGTTTTGGCCTTGTGGGAGAGTGCCGAGTCTTGCTCAAATTACCCATTGTTTTCCAGAAAAAAGATACTTTAATAACAGGTACGAGGGGCGATTGATAAATAAGGTCTCCATGGCTGTAACTTTTTTATTTGTTAACCGATTTTCAAAATTCTTTTTGTATCTTATACTCACATTTGTCCTCTATGTAATGCACTATTCACTTTTCGACATAGTCC
>JAHWFO010017240.1:797-13034 GCA_023313115.1 Rhysida immarginata
GTCGCCCCCCCCCCCCCCCCCCCCCCCCCCTGGCTGCGGGCCTGGACTGCGTGGGACCAAATAACTCCACAAAAACTTGAAGCTCTTATGAAATCCATGCCGTGGACTCATTGATGTTACTGATCCACAAGGTGTTAATGATTTTTCAAGGAAAATTCATCCTGGTCTCAAACTTTTTTTCCAACCTTCACATCGTTTATTTTATTTTGCAATTATTTTTAGTTTTCTTGGAAATAGATCAAGTTGAATGTGATAAACATATATGTATCACTATAATTCATCAAAAATTTTGTAATTCAGTTTGCCTATTTTTTTAAAATGTGTTGATCTCAATTTTTTTTCCACTGCTGTATAATACAGATAAATCAAAGGGTTTACCCTTTCAATGAAATTTAACAGATTAGCAGTTTTGGAAATAAACAATTTACATATCCATTTTATCGTTCGTTGTTAATTAAAAAAATAGAAAAAGACACTTTTCTACTTTAAAGTCTGTCACGCATATTATTTATGAATTGCAGTATGGCTTTTATCCAGGTATTGCGTTATACTGACGAGAACTATATTGCACTTTATTTCCTTATAGCGTTTTAACACAATTCCGGCAATTTTCTATATCCTCCGAATTTCCTTATTATACTTTTCCCAAGGTTTACTTTTTAAATACATATCCATAAAATGGTTATATTTTCTAATTACTTGAAAGAATAATAGCTTCGGAATAATGGAGATAATAGCTCCCCTTTGATGACAATATTACCAGGAAAGCTTACAGAAAAACGAATAAAATACAAGAACATTCAAATATATTATAAATATGATATATTAAAAAAATTGAAACTAACTCTCGCATTAAAACAGCAATGGATTAATAAAGAAATTAAAAGACTTCGATTAAAAAAACTAATATACAGGGTAACATACACTGACTAGTGAGTGGCCAATTTATTATGACCACCTCCTCAGTCCTTCGTTGGTCAATTCTTCTTGGCATAGACTCCATGAAATATTGATAGGTGGTCTCTGCACTGTAGCCCTTCTCTTGTCTTTACAGTTCTAGATACTCTCTGTTCTGTCCGAGCATTTACTAGTCGATGATGACCACAAGTTGCACGTTGAGACCCAGTTTTTTGGCTGACAGTCCAGTCATTTATCACTTCAACAACAGCTGCTCCAGAACAATTCACAACTGTGTCGGTTTCCCTGATACTCGCTTCATGGCTCCAAGCTCCTACAATCATCCCACGTTCAAACTCTCTGAAATCGTGTTATTTACCCTATCTTGACAAACAAATCACTGCTACTTCCGGCGTAAGCACAAAGTATTTCTTTTTTATATCAGTCTGGCCCTCTAGTGACAAAGGCGTGACGGCATGCAAATTTGCTTTAAAAATAATAAATTGGTACAGTGTACAATGGGTGTAACAAAATTCGCTATTTTATTGGGGTGGTCTTTTTAAGTGATAACTGGAATCTGAACGTAATTTCTATAGAAAAGAGTGAGGTACTTGGAGAAAGTAAAACAAATTTGATAGAATGCTTGCAGCGTTCCTGGCTAAAAACTTTCAGCGTGCCCCTCATATACAGTTTGGTCCTCCTCAAATAACTCAAGATACAGGTAAAGTATCTGAAATCTCTGAATGCTCATTTTTATAAAAAGGTGCGTGGCCTATCTGATGGCCCAATCAAGCAGTTTCTAAATATATAAGTTACGCAAAATACAAATTGTATCATGTAACAGATAGGACAGAAGTCATAATTAGAAAGTTGCAAAACTCGAAATGCCGAACATTTAAAAAAATGTCATCAAAATCGGATGAACGGTTCATTAGAAAATCAAAAAAATCACATTACCAATATCTCAACATAATCTGTATCAACTTACAGGTCCTGGCTTTGAAGAAAATGTCATCGTAGAGCACTGTCAGAAATATGCTTACACCTTATTCTAGAGAAATACAGGGTCTTTATAATTAAAGTTCCATTTTGACATGGCCATAAAAAAAACTACTGGACCAAAAGCTATGATACTTGGTAATATTATACAAGAGGGCATGGGAAGTTCATACCCACCAAAACCAAAATTAGTTCAACAGGTCACCACCAGCATGGAATGGCGCTCTATGCAATATTCGTATACGAAATTAGACACGAAGACACAGGTTAACAAGTCTTTAATCGATACTAAAATTAGTTACATGTTGAATATGGCCTCAACCATTTACTAAAAGCAGGTTACACTGGATTACTGTGTTCATTATGCAGTATCCAGAGGGATATTCGGGATCTATAGTAACAATTAGCCCATTTAGATCTGGCGCGCGCGTTCATTTCACGTGCGCTATCATATGGAGTATTGTTAGGGCAGGTATTAATCAACTTACAGGCCCTGGCTTTGAGTTGCTTAGTTAATATTCGAACACCGAGCTAAAAACATTCACTTATGCCACCGAAAATTGACATGTATGCAAGAAGCGAGGGTTCATAGTTTCCAAAAAACGCACATCAAGTGTACCAATTAACTTTGGCAATACCAGAAGTGGCGCTACTCTTGAAGGTAAAAAGCAGGCCAATTCGAGATCATCCACTAGCCGTACTCCTGACGTTGTTCGGATAGTTGGTACTCTCATCACCGGTTGCAACCCTCCAACACAACAAGCATGTTGGGACATCTGTTTACATGATAAACACAATTATCAACCGTCATTTACAACTGAAGAAGTGGCACAAGAGCCACGTTCATAAGTTATTGCCGCGCCAAGTTGAAGAGCAACGGACCAACTGCCGTAAGCTGTATGAAGGATACCTGGCGGATGAAAGGTGGAAATACATAGTCACACTAGATGAAGCGTTTGTTTATTCAAGCGACTACAACAAGAGCCGAGCCATTTTTTACCGCCCAAGGATTTCAGAAAATGGTACCGTGAATACAAGGAAACATTTTCAAAAGGTTTCATGATCGTGGGCATGATACAGCTACAATGGCAGTTAACTTTACACAGAGCTGAGCCAACGTCCAAAGTCAACGTTATATACTATGAGACTAACGTTCTAAATCCAATATTTACTCGTGCCATCCCCTGTTTATACGGTGCAGAGTTAAAGAAGTTATGGCTGCAATAAAAGAAAAGACGTCGAGTCACACCACCGTATCAACTTGCTTGTTTCTCGCGCGTTCCGCATGTAAGAAAATACCGGAATCCATTCCATTCAGCGGCATACCCGTCAAGTCACAGCACGCATCATCTATGGATTTTGTGGCTTTGGCCCTATTTAATTGGGCCACGAAAGAGACGGCTGCGTATAGTGGAGGGTTTTTGGAAAGTATGTCCAGAAGAGTAATTACGAATTGATCTTTGTGCTCTGCGTTCCAGCCTTTTTCATACCCTTGCAATTTTTGAACTTTCAGAATATATCATTTCTAACATAGCCAATAACAAATTCGTTGTCTCTCTATTCATCGACTACTCCAAAGCCTTCGATTCTATTCCTCACGATCTCCTTTTATACAAACTTTCTTAACTTTATAATATACGAGGCCCACCCCTTGACTGGCTTTCTAGCTTCCTATCAAATCGTCATTATACCATCCTCTCCGTAGGCTCCACCTAAACAATGAATCTTCTCCATACCATCCTGACCATAGCTCCATCTAAACAATAAGGGCCAGTTCGTTATCTACTTTCTCAAGTGAGTAAAAAAATCAATAATACAGAGCCACGCCAGGGTAGCAGACCCAAACATTTCATAACAATACATTTTGACAACATTCAGTGTGAATATGAATATTTTAAAAACCGCGATGCTGATAATGCGATGTTTGAACGTTCGTTTCCAAGAATTATTAATAATGAGCATAAAATGATGATGAAGTGACAGGACATGAATAGGGCAGCATTTATTGAGGAGGCAAAGGAGTCAGACGTGTCTTCCTTGAGCTCCCTATAAAAGGTTCAGATGACTGGCAAAGAAAGAATGAGTATTGTCATAGAAACTCTGTAGCTAAAACAGAAAAAACTATGCGTGCATTGGAAACATCTGAATAACGGGAGTTTCGAATAGAGCAAGAGGGTTTACGTAAAGGGTAGGAAAAAATTGTGTCTAAAGTATCCAGAGATGTTCTCCGAAGAGGTAAATAAAATCCCGGTATATCACTTTTTTCGGATTTTTCATACAATGGATAGTCCCTTCACTCTGTGTTATACTCATTGAGTTATAATTTAACCTCTTGAGATTGTTGTTTACCTTGTAACGGTCCTTTTTTGAGAACAGTTTACGTACACAATTTTTTTTACTCTACTGTAGCCAAATTTACCCGATTTTTACGTTGTTACCATTCTCGTTTCTCGATTCTGGAGTTCTGAGAATTAAGTGGCGCGTTCGCGTTTAATTTGACGCTCTTTATTCGGCGTTTGCCTGGCTCCCTCTGCGGATGCCGCTGCCTATTCCTTTCCGCTTGTTGTTGTGTCGGGATTCGACTAATTCATTGCCCTTTCTGGCGCCCCTCTTCGACGCTCCAATTAGTCTTAGTTTTTTGGAGTTGAGAGTAATCTTGTGTTCTAGGGAGGTTACTGTGGCCCCCTCCCACGTGTCTATTTAAAGGGTTCACACGACGCGTTCGTAGGCGTCAAGTTGGGTTGCTTTATTCTAGGTTCTGATTAACGGATAGCATATTATTGAGGATCTTCCTTCCTCGCCTCAGTCTGGCCTGACTTATTTTCGCAATGCTTATTAGCTGTCGTTAATCATTAAAAAAAACAAAACAAACAATATTCGCAACCATTTGTGTCGTTTCCCTCAGCACCCAATTTCGAATTGAGGTTTTTCGTAATGGGTTGGGTATAGGACCTTTGAGCCTGATAAAAATAGCGAAAAGAGAATTTTCCGGTCGGGTTTTAAGGGATTTCGCGTTAATTATCTTTTTTAATATTTAATCTTCCTTAGCTATAAAAATAAGCTTGCTTTTTAAAAGGACTCATTGTTATAATAGTAAAATTTTCTCTTTGTTGCTTCTCCTTAGGAAATCGTAATTATTTTTTCTCGAGGTTTTTGTTTTCTTTAGAACGACAGCGTTTCACGTCTGTTGCGCGTGATGATTTTATTTTTAGTTTTCTTGGCTTTTTTAGCATTTGCGTCCGAGCTCCCATCCAGTCAACTAAGGATGGTTTACCCTCAAGCATTTTCCGAAGGAACGCCATCATAGTCGTAAAAGAAGATTGTTTTTGACTTCATTGCAATTCATCTGTTTGGATCAATGGGATCAACAGTACGGGGTTTGAATCGGACGAATCGATAGGTCTGTTGCGATAGGTCTTGTTGATTAAAGTTTCGTTCGGAAACGATGCCGACTATTAAACTGTGTGTGTTCGAATAGCCTAGCTGTCTCCATATTGGATGAAATCAACGCCGGTACTTTCGCCTGTTCTACTCGCCGTTGTTGGTTGAGCATTGAGCCTTCACCAATCTTATTCGATGGCTTCCTCCGCTTGTGACGGTGATTTTCCAGTTGCGGATAGTGGCCTCGCCTTCTCGGAACTCTCAAAGTAATATGGAAAATTTGTTGTGAATTTTGAATCACTAGATTTTAGTTTGTTTCTCACAGAATGTTTTTTTTTTTTTTTTTAACTCAAAATGCTTAATAACGTTACTTTTGCCACCCTAAGGGTATTCAATTCAATTTGTTTTTTTTTTGTTGCCTTAATGTTCACTTAGTGAAGCGCTTGCTGCTTTAATGTCAGATTTCGTTTTCTTTTAATCTTTCTGTGCTTTTTCTTTACTTTTCCTTTAGGTACTTCGATTACTCTTCTCTGTTTGTCCTCCCAGATGCGGATGACGTCTTGAGCGAGTGTTCCCTTACCTTCCATAGTTTGTTTATTTGTTGGTAGTCTTTGTAGTATGTGTTAGTATCGCTTACGTTTTGTTATTTTTTTTTGTCCCGTGCCTCATCAAGTTCCTTCAAAGGTAAGAGTTTTACTGCTTTGTTTTTGTTTTCCCGTTACTTTAAAATTATTCATCAGCTTTTATTTTTTTTTATTTTATCTTTTTGAAGTCTGTGTTGGACTTTTTATTTTGTACCAGACTTTTCCTTTGTTAGAAAGATTGGCAGAAGCCTAGACGGTTCTGATTTACCCTCGAGCTTTTAGACCAACGCTCACGCAAGAACTACGTTCGTAAAAAAGGACCACCTTCGAACTTGTGACATCTCTGCGAGCTTTTGGACTCCGTTGCTACACCAGCTTTTATACAAAAGAAACAACCTCAGGACTTTTCTTATCAATTTAGAAACAACAAATACCTTTTGATCTTTGCTTACTATATTTGAATATATTTGTTCTTTTTCCATTTGCCTCACAGCGCTACTTTTAATACCCTGTCTTGTAATTTATAATAATTTACTCAAACATATACATTATCCTCCGTTTTTCTATTTCCTTTCTTTTCATTTCCAAGTTGGATAGCGATTCGTCAGTCCAACCAGTGTCTACAAAGGTGTAAATTCTTCTCTTCTGACAACGGTCACATTCATCTGTGGGTTCGTCTGGATTTGTATCCTCGCCTGCCCTGCTTTGTCCACTGTTTGCGAAGATTAATTTCTATGTAGCTTTATTTCATTACCTTTTCTGCTCTTATTATTATCAAAAAAAAGTAATAAAAACTTTATTTATACTTGGATCCAGGTTTTCGTTTCCTCTTACTTTTTATTTACCAGCTTAAATAACAAAAAAAGCTTAATATAAAACAGTTTAGTTTTTGGCATCCATTTAAACTTAATAACTATCTCTATTTGCAGACTTAATTTTAGCCTTTCGGAGTCGTAGAAATCAGATAAACTTAATCATTGAGATGAAGTTCAATTGTCTTTAACTTTTCGCGGGGGTACTCTAGTGATTAATCAGATAGGGCCTTAACTCTTAACGCTTCCAAGTGCAGTCCTCTTATATCAGTAGATCGATCGAAGATTGTACCTGCCCACTTTTGGCCCGTTACAACCTATAAGTGTGTAATTATCCCGGGAATGCCGGGTCCTCGGCTAGTCTTTCTATATATATAAAAAGACTACCACCCTCCTACTTTTTTTCAGCTCCGTAAGCTTTGCGACAAATTTTGTACCTACCATGCTCACAAAATCACCTTTTCCCATTACTTCACTCTCGGCATAACCCCCAAAGGTTTGGTCTCTGCCCCCAGCATCCAATTAGGTCCCTTACCCTCTGCCACTCTGTCCCAAATTCATTCCACTGTTTCTGACTCTACCCGTAACATCCTTCCTATCCTTAGTAACCATTGCTCCAGCATTTGCACAAGCCTCTATCAGTCTATTACCCAGCATGACTCCCTCCCCTCTCTTAATCCCCTGGATATTGATGCTCTTCATACTTTCATTTGTAAAAAGCTTGATTTTCTCTATTCCAAAAAATGTAATAAATTTCAAAGAGATCGTATTTCCTTCCCTAATAAAACCCACTTTCTATCTAATCCGTTATCCGCTTTTTTCTTGAACTCCCTGTCTAAAAACGATCCACCTCCCTCTACCAGCTCCAGCTCCTCTACTCTTGGCACAACCGCGGTTATTAATCTATCAACCACTAAACTTTCGGCTCTCGAGATCAAAACCCTGTCCAAAGGCCTTTCCTTCTGTGCCACTCCTAATACTATTGACACTTTTGATATCATTTCCTCTGTCGATAATTTTAGCCGTGCCCTCAGGTCCCGTCTATACTTTTGCATGAATCCTTCCAATTCTACTCCCGCTACCAACTCAACCTTCCATATTCCTAGCGACTGGACCCCTCCTCATGACATCAATCCTGAACTTGAAGTTTACATCAAATCCATACAAAACGACATCCTCTCCATCACTAAAAATATTAAAAAACCTCTTCCTAACCTTACCAATAACGAATTCCTTTGTATCAAACGCCTTAGCAATAACCCTGATATAACAATTAAACCAGCAGATAAAGGGGGCGCTATTGTTGTCATGAACACCTCTGACTACATTAACGAAGCTAACAGACAACTCTCTGATATTACGTTCTACAAGAAACTAACCTCCGATCCTACTGACACGTTCAAAACCACACTTCAAAATACCCTCTCTCAGCTTGAATCCTCTTCTGAAGTTGATAACAAAACCCGCCTCTTCCTCCTTCCTAAATTCAGTTCTCCTGGTCGTTTCTACCTTCTTCCCAAGATTCATAAACCTGGCAATCCCGGCCGTCCGATCATCTCTTGTAACAACACACTCTGTGAGCCACTATCTGCGTATGTCGACCACCACATACGCCACATCCCACCCAGTCTTCCTTCCTATATCAAAGACACTAACGATTTTCTCTCCCACATCCAGCGCTTTAACGACTCTAACTACGATTTCAAGAACGTCTTCCTCTGCACGCTTGATGTCTCTTCCCTCTACACTAACATTCCTTATGATGATGGGGTTAAAGCTGTGTGCAACAGTCTCAAGGCTAACAAACCTTTTCAAGTTCCTTCTACTGACACTATCTGCCTTCTTCTTCGTACCATCCTCACCTCCAATTTCTTCACTTTTAACAATGAGTATTACATCCAGACCAGTGGCACTGCTATGGGCTCCAAAATGGCTCCCAACTATGCTAACATTTTTATGGGGGAAGTGGAAACCAAACTACTTTCCACGTCTCCCTTAAAGCCGTTGGTCTGGCTGCGATATATTGATGATATTTTCCTGATCTGGCCACACAACGAAGACTCACTCTTATCTTTTACCACCCATTCCAACTCCATCCACCCCTCCATCAAGTTTTCTCACAACTACTCTATCAGGACAGTTTCTTTTTTGGATGTCTCTATCTCTATCACTAACAATAAATTGTCTACTAATCTCTATAAGAAGCCCACTGATCAACACCAGTACTTACACTATGACAGCTGCCATCCGCGCCATTGCAAGGATAACATCCCATTAGGTCAGTTAACTCGCATCCATAGAATATGCACTAATCAGCCTGACAAGGACTTCCATGCTAATGCCCTTACCCACTCCCTTAAAGCAAGAGGCTACCCCAAATCTGTCATACGCGCCTCTATCTATAAACATCGCAATTCTCGTTCTAACAACAACCCCAAACCTTCTCCAGCCATGACAACACCTACATTAGTTCTTCCTTATCATCCAACCCTCAATTAAAAATGTCCTAAGGAAATATCAACATATTATTGATAATTCTCCTCTTCTCCACTCCATTCTACCAGAACCACCAAAAGTTTCTTTTAAACGGACAATTAATTTTAAAGATATTCTGGTCCATGCTGCTATTACCAAACCAAGCACTTCCATAAGGGATGTTCTCCTTGCAATACAAAGCGTTGCGGTGTTTGTCATTTTCTTAACCCTGCTACCTCCATTTCCAGCAGTGCCTCCTCCTTTACTTTCAAGATTAACCAGAACCTGATCTGCACTTCTCACAACTTAATTTACCTGTTACATTGCAAAGTATGCCAGAAACAGTACGTTGGAGAGACAGGCAATACCATACGCTCCGGATTTGCCGGGCATAAGTTTGATATTCTTAGCAATGCTGACACCCCTGTCGCTAAACACTTTAATTCCCCTGGTCACTCTTTACAGGCCATCAGCATTTATATTATTCGTAGTAACTTCCATAGCAAAAAAGAGAGAAAGCAATTCGAGTCTTTTCTTATTTGGAAATTTAATTCCCTCACTCTTAATGGCATTAACCTTAGCAAAGGCACCATTCCTTCATTACCTTTCCCATGTCCCCTTCCAACTTCAGCTATTCCTTAATTTGTCGCAAGAGCACACCATTACCGTGTTTCTAGCTGCGTGCTGTATTGAGCAAATGGTAAACAAGTAAATAGAAGAATCGACGACCGCTAGACTACATAAAAGTGATTAATGGCCAAGTTTTCCTTCAACACATCGAGAGAAGAAAGGCAATTGCAACAACATCAAGTGTACATGTAAAGTAAGATTACGTGACTAAGAAATTATTTAGACTAGCAGTGGCATACTTATAGAGGTCCATCCATTGTGAGCCTTTAAAAAATTTTGTTTAGAATTTTTACTACAGGATGCGTAAGGTATTTGAGGACACACCTTCGTTTGCCTAGTGCTGCACTAGAGTAACTGGGATGTCCTTTTCGTTTCCGGAAAGCAAAATGGCGGACTATCAAGTAACACAATTCATGAAGAGACATGCAGAAATCATGGCAATAAAGACAGAGCACAGCGATTTAGAGATATCATGATTTCTAAAGGTCGCAAGATCATTCGTCCACAAAGTGCGAAAGGAGTTGGAGACCGAAGATGGCAATGTTGCACCAGTAGCAAAGCGTAAACAGCATGCCTGACGCTCTGACATCATCAGCAAACCTAAATTTATTCAGCAAGTGCAGCAGGTCATCGATGACAATCCCAGAACTACTTGCCAATCCCAGATCTCCATGTGTCGGAAGGAACAATCAGAAAATTTGTCCATGAAAACATCAGATATCACTCGTATGTTATGCGAAGACTCTTCCCCAGCACACAAGTCTCGCATGACTCAGGAATGGATGGCCGACAACTTCCATGATCACGTAATCCCTAACCTTTGGCCTCCTAACTCCCCTGACCTGAATCGGTTGGACTGCTTCGTATGGAGCGTTGTGGAGAGAGAAAGGTCAATGAACATCCCCATAACAGCAAAGATGAATGTAAAGCTGCCATTGTTCGAGTAATGACCAATATGAACCACGATCATTTGATTCGCGCATGTCGACAGTTTCGATCGCGCCTAGAAGCTGAAGGCGGATTCATTGAATAGCCATAAAACGAGAAGGTTTCTTGTGTCTGCTCATCATATGTTTCTATAATAAAGTTATTATCTCGACTTATATCTCTGTTTTCTTTCTTGACGTGAATCTGGCCTCAAAAACCTTACGCACCTTGTATATTAATTCTAAGCGTTTTCATGTGTTTATTTTTAAGATATTTCAAAATTTAATAAAAAAAGAGCCACGCCGGGGTTATCACCTACATTATTTGGTAGCTCAACAGATCCAAACATTTCAAAAAAAACATTTTGACTGTAATCTGTGTGAATGTGAATATTTTGGAAACTGAGATGAAGATAATTGGATGAGTGAATGTTCATTTCCAAGAATCTATATATATATAAAGAAGGATGTATGTTTGTGGGTTTCTGTGTTTGTGGTTTGTTTTTTAAACAAATCTACAGTTTTATTCCGGTCTTGATGAACTAATGCCCCGTACACATTGGACCGGCAAGGCGGCAGAGCGGCGAAGCGTCTTTTTCTGCCTCCCCCCTCCTGCCTCCTCTGCTGCCCGCGCGAGTTGTTCCCACTGGACCGGCATGAGAGAAGCGGCAAGGGAAGAGAAATTATACAATGATGGCGTCGTGTCGATCTTAAGTTATTGAAGTAAAACTGGACGAAGTTCACGTTTCATAGAAATTTATAATATCCGAAATTTGCTATATCTGAGACAATTCGGAATTTGTTTTATCACTGTTGAAAGGCCAATTGGCACAGTTGACAATTCCGAATTGTTTCGTTTATTTTTTTTTTTTTATATCAGAGTTTGTTATAAAGAAGTTCAACTGTGTTATATGTCGCTGAGAAAGCATAATTAAAACATAACAAAACAGAATATACAAATAAACTCTAGTTTTATTTATAATTGTTCATTCAGTGTGCATATTTTCTCGTATTTATAAAAAGTCTTCAAGATTATTTTTAAATTTGATTGTCGCCAACATCGATCGGCAATATTTTCAATCGAAGCGATCGAAAACCAAATTCGTGATCACGTTTCTGTTTAAAACTTGCTAATTTCCAACTGAATTATCTAATTAAAATTTAACCAAACGTATCTATTTAACAATGTAAAAAGCTGAAGGACAATAGCAATTTATAATTTCACATTTACAAAATAAAGTGCATTCTCTTTATTCTATTTCACTATAAAATTGTGATCCGCCATCATTCTTTTGATCACGTGCTCCAGTAGTCGAACGTGATTGGATGAGCCTGCAACCGGCAAAAGCGGCAACCGGCAAAAGTTGAACAAATTTCAACTTTGCCGCCTGGCTTATTTGCCGGCCGCGGCACTTGAATTGACCTATTTCTAGTTGGCCTTGGACGTAGTGCGCATGCGTCAACGGTTGCCGCTTTGCCGCCTTGCCGTCAATTTCCAATTATTCCTTCTTTTGCTATGACTATAAATAAGAG
>JAHWFO010017241.1:0-32074 GCA_023313115.1 Rhysida immarginata
GTGTTCCATCTAAGCTTCTTCACAAGTTCTGTATTTCTTTATATTTCATACTTAAATTTTTACTCTGGTGACTTTTTTTATTGTTTTTTTGTTATTATTTATTTTTAATTTTATCACATTTTAATTAAAGGAATACCATTCAACTTAATATAATTATCACTACTCCTACATTTATAAGATATTTTTCTACCTCCACCCACAATCTTTTTAACGGTTCCTTTGACTTAGCAACCTCTGACCACCTCCTTTCTTCTCCTTCCATTCCTTGTCCCTCTTCTACTCACTCAAAAATTAGTTTCGTTATTCACGTTCAATTAGCAATATTCCGTTCATAATTACAACTTACCGATTGGATCGAACTTTTCAAAAAAATATCTGAAATTAATACTCTCTTTGAGAAATTCTTATCCCATGTCCCGTCTAGGTTTAATCGTTAATTTTCTTTCATCTCTCAGTCTAACTAGAACTTATGCAAGCTTTTCTCAAACTTCGGATCAAATATCCTATATCTTTTTTTGGATCCTATATCATTCTTCGGATGAATTCCTTTATCCTTAGCCTTTTCTCCCATAAAAATGCACTTATCCTGAAATTCCGTAAAAACATTCACATGCCCCTCCCTAATTTATCCTTTCACAGTCCCCTCTAGCTTTCTTTCCTTCATTACACTAGCTTCCCTGGAAGAAACCGCCCAGGTCATATCTGAACTAAAACCCTCTATTTCTTCCGATCCTTTAGGCTTGCACATTGATGTAAGTCTTCCTCTTCCTGCTTCACTTTCCTCTTACACACATTTTTAATATTTTCATATCATCTGGAATCTTTCCCAAATGTCTACGTCATGCCAGTATTTTCCCTATTTTTAAAAAGCAGTGACTCAAAAGAAACTTACCATTACCACCCTATTTCAATTCTCACTATCTTTTCCAACATTTTTAAAAACTATTCATTTTTATCGATTTGTCGCAGCTTAATTTTAACAATAACCTAATTTCTCAGTATCAGAACGATTTCTCCCCCAAACAGAGCATTGATACAGCCTGTTGTGAGCTGATTGATCATGTATCCACTAATGTGGCTCACAAAAAACTCTTAACCTTTTATTTCTTGATTTTACTAAGGCCTTTGACTGAATTCCCCCTTCCATTCTAATCTACAAACTTTCCACTTGTTATAACATTCAAGGTCGTTCATTACAGTGGCTAGAAGAATTCTTATCAGACCGACAATACACCTTGAGCTTATTTAATAAATTACACTAACAATTTTGGAATTTTTATCTGTTCCTAGGTTCAACGTGCATTTTCCCAATTCCTTATGTCTAAAATAAATACAAAATAGCTAATGTTCCTCAATAACTTTACTTTTGTGGCCCGAACACCGATATCAATTAAATGTTGAAATGTGTCTGTTTTGTAAGGGTTCTACCATCTTTTAGAACTTCCTAGCACGTCCTGGAATCACCTAGAACTTTTTAGCACTTTCACTTTAGCAATAAAAGGTATGAAATCATTTGTCAACACAATTCATGCTGACCAGGTATGGCGTCAAGAGGTTGTTTGCATCCAGCGGATGCATTTTGTTGCGTTTGTAGACAGTTTATAAACACAAGAGCGAAAAAGTACTCGGTAAATGCTTGTGTTAAAATGTGCGAGGCCTACAAGGCATACGTTGGCATCCCTGTCAGTGATCAAGACAAGCCTTGGGCGCCTCATTTCACCTGTCACCACTGCAAGAAGACACTTAAAAGTAAATTAGGCAATTGTTACATATTAGATTACAATAAATTACAGTGATTTACTATAGTTTAAATGTACTTCAAATAAGAAAATTTATAAATTTGCAATGTTCCTGGAAACTTCAGACCATTAAGAAATGAAATGCTTAGGCATTCTATTTTTAATGCATGGCAAAATATTTTAAGAAATATCTGAAATGTTTACAGGCTGGTACAGAGGAGAAAAGAGATCCATGAAATTTGCTATCTCAAGAATTTGGAGGGAACCAACTGACCACTCTAGCAAATGCTAAGGTGCACTGTATGGTGGACTCATTTAAATGTCGAAGTGGCAAGACGGCGCCTCCAATCATGTATTGAGACATTCCCTCATCCATCGTCCCGGTACTGCACTTCTCTGAATTCCCTGTTCCTACACCTCTGTTGAGTAAACAGTCATTTTCAGAAGAGATATGCGAATCAGACAGCGAGGAAAATATTTCAGATAACGGTTGCAATTTGATGGATGCGGAGGCGAGGAGAAAGCCGTACTTCCCCAACCAGAAAGATCTCAATGATCTGATCAGAGATCTTGGTGTTACCAAATCTCATGCTGAGCTGCTGACATCCAGGATCAAGGAGTGGAACTTGTTAGATGAAAGTGTGAGAGTTACAGATCAGAGAAAGCATCATCGAAAATTTTCAAACTTTTTTAGAGTTCAAGATGGGTGGTGTTTCTGCAATGATGTGACCGGTCTATTTGAGGGCATAGGAATCACATGTAACTCAATTGACTGGCGCCTTTTTTATAGACAGTTCATCCAGGAGCATCAAGGCAGTGCTACTTCATAACGGTAACAAGCATCCATCCATCCCTTTGGCTCATTCAGTATATCTCAAAGAAGACTATATCAATGTCAAGATGTTGCTGAGTGCCATAAAATATGAAGACTATGGCTGGGAGGTCATTGGAGATTTCAAAATGATGGCATTCTTGATGGGCCACCAAGGCTGGCTTCACAAAGTTTCCAAGATTTCTTTGCCTCTGGTTCAGCCGGGAAACTAAGGCACACTATTGCAGGAAGGAGTGGCCAGAGAAGACCGAAATCTCCATTGGGAAGAACAATATAAAGTGGGATCTGCTTGTAGACCCTCGGAAAGTGTTAATGCCACCACTGTATATCAAATTAGGACTTATTAAACAATTTGTTAGAGCTCTAGACAAGCAGTCAGCGGCTTTTAAATACCTCCAGAAACTCTTTCCACAGCTGTCGGAGGCAAAGGTTAAGGCTAGTATTTTCGTGGGACCACAAATAAAGATCACCGAATATGATGAGCGGCTTTGGATATCCTTGACAAAGCCGGGAATAAATAGCGAAACTAGTTGGAACTCCTGATGTCCCTCTGTTATACTGTAAGGCTGTAACGCTCCGGTTCTATGGGCAACGTACAGTACATTAAATTTGGGCTTTTACACTAGAAAGCAAAGTGTTAAACCAAAGACTGACTTTAAAATTGACATTGTTCATTCGCAAAACACGATTAATCGTTAGGCAAAGGAAATGAATACTCTATACGCTAAGTCTTCGAAATATAAAACTGTGCTTTATTCCTTTTAACATTAATCATCCGCATACATTTCTATAAATTGTTTGCTTTTAATTTGTCTTCTCAAAGTCGATATTTTTAACATCTTTCTTTCTCTCTATTTCTCTCGATGCAAGACTTCATATATATCCATTGTATGCTGGTTTTTATCCTTAATTCTATAGTCTTAGTGTTCTACATATTACCTTGTCTTCGGTAGAAACAAGTTCGTAATACATATGCACAGGGAGGTCTGGATCGACCTTTTGACACAGTTTCATTCGAAAATAAAAAAAAAAACATAAATGTTAGAATTTTCTTTAACGCTAAATATCCTAAAAATATAATCATCAACGTATCTTCAAATCATCATCTCTATGTTCATTAAATAGTTCATTCAAATTTATATTATTATACAAAGATTTCATTTGATTCCAAAGACATTCCACTAACGGTGATAAATACGACTTTCTTAGCTACTCTCCGGGTAAGTGCTAAAATTTAAGACTTTAGTATTTTTCATGACTTTCATCATATCTCTTTCATATATTAACATTTATTTCTATAGGTTCTGGATCATAAATTCTTGCCGCTGATGAAAAGTTGCAATGTAATCGACAGCACGCCATCTTGGTCTTAGGTAAGGTCAGTCGACGGGGGATTAAGGTAAATCAGAAGGGGGGGGGGGAGAGAAGTATACTAGGGGATCAGGTTAATACTATTAGTATGAGGTAGGACCGCCGATTAAAATACCTAATTTTTTCTAGTTTCCCTTCAGATGATCATCGATGGAATTACTGTAGAATTTCTTCGAACGGTTCTTTTGCCAAGGTTTTCGAACACAACTTTGGGTTTCCGCGTTGCTTAGGGCGTCATTCCTGCCCTTCTAAATTCTAAGCGCTGACATTGGGGCTGGCTATCTTCAAACCTGTTCGAAACCAAAAAAAAAAAAAACTCGGCAGAGTGTTTCCAATGATAAATGTTATGGCCAAAATAACTACTACCTTACCGGATTCTTAATTGAAACATTCGTCTTATGTATATTAACATCCTGGCGTGGCCTTGAGAACGAAAATTCATTAGGTCGTTTCCGCTTTCGCTCACGTTCTACAGGACTTAATTTCTGGGTTAGGGTTGTCTTATGTTCTCATTTTTCGTTAATTGTCTAATTCATGATTCGAATAATTTTAATTCTATGAGGGTAAAAGTTCTTGGCGTTGACTGGATACGCGATACATGTAGACTCCTTCATTTTTGAGTCTTCATATTCCGTAAGACAATACCTTGAAAAACGCGACTTCCTTCTTGTCCGACGCCATTTGCTCCTTCAGCTGCTACTCTGCATCCAGTCCAAGATTAGACTAAAAAAAAAAACTTTACATTCCTCTAACAAAGCCCACAAGGTTCACCATTCACGTGTCTATTGTCCTCGGGCGAAACAATCGCTGAGATTTCTTTGATTTGTTTTAACAATGGACTTGTACATTTTAGTAATTTTATATTTTCAGTAATCATTTTTATTAATTATATGACATTCAATTTCTCTTTTTTCTTTTCCCGTAGATTGAAGAACAGCAAACTTCAAAGTCATGACACCACTGATTCACGAGGTTCTCCAAAATTACCGAAAGTTCATTCCCTATAGGACATCGTCATGACCTACGGAAAAGATAATTTCGGAAAAAAAAAAACAACGACAAAAATTCCGCGCGCGCCCTCGAAAATTTTTGTGGGTGTTACAAGGCCACCACCTGTTTAGAATATGATGAATTCGTCAAGAAACTGAATAGAACAGAGAAAGCAGCTCGGAACAGTTTCGTTGCAGTTGTTCGTGGTTTTCTGGGCAATAACAAGTCTGAAAACTATGAGCAGTTGGTTCAGACTTTCATTAAGAACTAGGCTGCAATGGGTTGCAGAATGAATCACTCAAAGTCCATATTCTTGATGTTCATCTTAACAAATTCAAGCAGAACATGGGAGCTTACTCTGAAGATCAGGGCGAGCGCTTTCATCAGGATTTACTGAACTTTGAACGTCGTTACCAGGGACAGTATAATGAAAACATGATGGGAGACTATATATGGGGGATTCTTCGAGAAAGTGATTTGCAGTATGGCCGCAAATCTAGAAAAACTACGCATTTCTAATTCTTTTTCTGCACGTTTCAAACACTTATATATATTGTAACGTGCAGAAAGGTAAAGTTCCCTTTCGACACGTTCAGCCATCTTTCAAATCTTTCCCAACCTTGCGGTCCGCGAAAGATTAAATTAAATAGTCCTTTAAATAGCTAGATAAGATAAGTAGACCCAAGGAAAACTTAAAGCCCCACCGCATGTAAGAAAAATCGAAACCTACACTCAAATAATAAAGTCCAATAAGAACTCGAGGGAAACATTACATAATTATCCTAACTAAAAAATATTGGTAAAATAACCCTAAAGCCCCATCCCCAAAGAAAGAATACAAAGAAAAAATGAATTATTAAGAGATAAAAATGGTCCATACAAGATTATGTCTCGACACCCCAAGAATAAACAAAGGGTTCCAAACAACAAATATTTCGTTTATTGCAAATGAAAATAATAAAAGGGACAAAGAAAAAATATAGGAAACCAAGATACATTAGAGGAAAAGAGTTGATAGAAGAAGCTGGATGACGTTGCACGAAAGCATCAAGATGACGGTCATCAATGTTATCCACCCAATCGGCATCTGAGAAAAATCTTAAATTAATAGGACCCTTAGAATAACATAAGGAATAATCAGTAGTGCCTGTATATACCAAAGCACATGCTTTGCTGCTGTCCACTGTTTCTGCCCTGGATTGGAAGAAAATTGCGCCAGTTTTTTATTTCCATGTAGAATATCAGGTCTGGTAGACCAAGCAAAAAACATTAACGAGCCAATAATTTCCTGATAAGGAATTTTTTTTATATCTTCTATATCAGCGCATGTTATAGGGCAATCTCTTTGTGACAACACAAATCCTGGTTCCGATGGGGTAGCAGACAGTTTACAATCCCACATACCAAAACGTTCTAGAGCAGACTTAATGTATGTGGATTGATTGAGAAATAAATTACCATCAGTATCTTCAAATACTTTCATATCCAGCAAATATGTAATGTGACCAAGATCATTAACTTCAAATTTATCATTCAACATTTTATAGAACCACTGAATCGTTGACTCCTTATCAGTAAAAATGCCAATATCATCAACATATATCACTACTATGGTTGACGTATTCAAACTATAAACATAAGTTGATGACAAAAAATCGTTTAAACCCAATTTGGATTAAATATTCATTGAGGATTGAATGCCAATTATAACATGATTGTTTTAACCTATAAATAGATTTTTGCAAACGGACAGCATTCCCATGACATTTTTCATAGCCTGGCAGAATGCGCATGTAAAGTTTCTCTTTAAGTTCACTATTCAAGTAAGCACATTTTATGTCAAAATGACGAGTGTGCCAATTTAAAAGAACACTTAAAGCTCACAGAATACGAAAAACATATATATTGGCTTTAGGGGCATAAGTTATTTATAGTCATTTGGTTTTTGTGAAAACCTTGTGCAACAAGTCGATCTCGATAAGGAGAAACATTACCTGCTGCATCTTTCTTAGCACGAAATACCCACCGACAACCTATGCATCTCTTGCCTGGTGGTAGGTCTACGACTGTCCAAATACCAAGCTTGTGGTGACAGTCCAATTCTTCATCTATTGCTTCCTTCTATATATGTGCTTGTGGGGAAGCTAGTGCATCTTCATAAGTCTTGGGTTCGATGACTTCCACTACGTTGAGTTGAATTGGTTCCTTGAGCTTACCAGCCCTTCCAAAGGGGTTTCCAACTATTTTGGATTTTCATGGTCGACCTCTTTTGCGTCATTCAATAGATTCCGTGGAAGTAACAACAGTATCGATCTGGCCATTATCTAGGACATCTGCAACTGATGAACTATCATCACTCTCTGATATGATTAAAGGTGACGTCTTTTCTGGAATGGTAGCGCCATCAGTCGAACGACTATTTTCTAAAATTTTCCATCTTAGTCTTGGAGCTTCGGACACCACAGTCTATACTCCTTAGTCTGGGATGAGTAACTGACTAAAATGGCGAGATAAGCTCGATCATCAAGCTTCTTTCTCTGTTCTGCTGAAATGTGTACATATGCTAACAACCATAAGCCCGAAGATGTTGAACATTTAGTTTCCTTTTCACCCATATGCCCTCTGGAATTTCATTTGTAGTAGAATGTAAAACTCAGTTTCGTACATACACCACAGCAGTAACGGCTTCAGCCCAAAATGTTTGTGGTAGATTAGTTGAAAGAAGTAATGCTTGTGCTAGATTAAGCAAAGTCCTATTGGTTCACTCTGTGATTCCGTTCATCTGAGGAGTACTGAAGTTTGTGTGTTCATGCACAATCCCCAGTTATTCGAAGAGTTAGAATACAGTTTGGCTACAATACACCAAACCATTGTCTGTTAGAAATCGTTTGCATTTTTTCTCTTTACATCGCTCAGTTTTCGCGATCTATTTTTTAAGACAATCAACTGCTTCTGCTTTATTTCTAATACAGTAGACAGTAATCTTCCTGGAAAAATCATCTACGAAGGTTATAAATTATTTAGAACCTCCATCTGATAATACTGGCATCGGTCCACAAATGTCGGAATGGGTCAGCTCTAAAATATCACTGGACTGTCTATTTCTGAGCCTTTTACATGGAGCTTTAGTAGATTTATCAATTTCACAATCTTCACATATGCTGGTTGTTTGAATTTTGCCTTCTAAACCTTGTACAAGTTGTTTTTTAACCATTGCTTGAAGAGTCTGATAATTGACGTGGCAAAAACGTTTATGCCATAACTCAATATCAACAACAGTTGTTTCCTGCACTTCACAGTCTATAGCCGAGTTAACCACTGCATTACCTCGGACAATATAGAGGTTGTTTTCTCTGTGAGCTTCGACAATTGTCTTACTGCGATGATCAACCTTGACCTTTGCCACTCCATCTTGAAAAGTAACAATCTTTCCTTTTTATACAATCCTAGCAACTGATAATAGATTACAACGTACGTTAGGAACGTAGTACACATCTTTTACAGTTAATTGATTCAGTTCGTGACCAACTTGAAATTCCATTTCAGTTTCTCCAATACCTTCTGCTCTCAACTGCTCACTAAAATTTGCTGATCCATCAGCCGTTTGAATAGATTCACTTGAAATTGTTTGAAATGTATGGAACCACTGGTGGCAATTTGATACATGATGTGTAGCACCACTGTCTGGAATCCACTTATCATTTTCACAATTTGCCAAGTTGAAAGAAAAAAGAAGTGAGTCTTTACCTTTAGACGATTCTTTTCCCTTCGACGTCTCTTTGTTTTTGACTGACTTATGCAAAACATTAATTTTTTGGGCACTTGTTAGCATAATGTCCACGTTCACCACATTTAAAACATCGAGCATTTTTCTTGTCACAAGTAGAACCAGGTTTGATCACATGAAAAGCTTTTTTTTTTGGCAATGTCCTGTTTCATAGAGCATCTTTCTAACTTCGTCAGAAGAACCTTTTTTAATTTCCAAGGATGTGAACTTGGAATCCTCAACGTTAGCTAGAGTCATGACGATACTTACATAAAGTTCAGACAACCAGACAGCGTGGTGTAGGCTAATTCCTCATTTTTTTTCCAGCAATTTTTACACGATTGTGATAAGACATACTTTCATTTTCCTCAAGTCGGATGGAAATGAATTGCTTCTTCAGTTGCAAAATAAGTGGCCTGGATTTTTGTTCAAAGACATTAATTAGAGCATCCCACGTATCTTTTGAGGAATTATAATCAATGATATAGATTTGTTGATCTGGATTAATCCCCAATGCTAATGTTGCACAAGCTTTATCTCTCTTGCTTTGGAAACTTGCCTGTTGACTGGCTGTTGCATCAGCACATAAAACAGCACTTCCATTGAAGTATGACCAAAGTTCAGTGTCGATCAGCAACATCTGCATATTGAATTTCCAAGTTCTGTAGTTGTTCTGTCCCAGCTTTTCAAACTCCATACGAGGTTGCATAGAAGCCATTTTTAGGTTTAAATGATCAACTCTACCTTAGTTTGCGCAGTGGAAGCACGCTGGGCCCATAACCATGTGAATAGAATTGCAATAAAGCGAGCTGTCCTAGGGAGAACTTTCAAAAAAGGGTTTATGCACTTTTATTTACTGAGAACCATGCTTTCCTATAGTGTCTAAGAGAACAATTATAAAAAACAAAGGCAACAACAAAACAGCGGCATCAGAACCGCGTGTTTTCTTAACAATAATACATCTTAATGCTAGTTATCAACAATAGTCTGAGAACATTTTGAACAAAATAATTCTCAAGATGAATAAAGCAAATATTCACAGGAATCATATAGTTTTACATGAATTTCATACATTTCTAAATAGATTTAAGACAATTTTAAACGAATTTAACACACTTTCAAATAGATTTAATACGATTTTAAATGAAGTTAATACGATTTAAATAAATATAATGCGTGTTTTAGAGTCAGTATAAATAGAGTTTATTTACTAAACTGAGTATATAAATAACATTTTTATTGAACCCTTGATTCAGTAAATTTTACCGTAAATTTATTTTTTATTATCTTAATTCAGTTACAGAATACAAAACTGTAACATAACAAATAACACAACAGTTACCACTGCATAATTAAATTAAAATAAAATACAGTAGTTACTAGAAATATTTATTCTTCCGTATTTCTGTACTGAGAGGGTATTTCACCGTTAAATTCATTTAAAATCGTATTATATCCATTTAAAAGTGTATTAAATCTATTTTATAATGTTTGAAATTTATGTGAAATTGTATAAAACGAATTGATAAAAACAGTGGTATTACTGTATTTTTTAAGTTTAATTACACAGTGGTTAACTATTCACTCCTTTTACGTTTGCGTTATTTGTGCTACAATTTTGTTTTCTGTAATGGAATTAAAATAATAAAGAAAGAATTATTGTAAATGTAATAAAAGAAGGTTTTAATAAAAATGGTTTTATACTTAGTTTAGTAATGAAATTCCATTTACATGAAATAAAACACGTTATATTTTTTTAAAAGCATATTAAATTCATTTAAACTTGTACTAAATCTATTTGAAAGAGTATTAAATTCATTTGAAAGCGTATTAAATTCATTTAACATTTTATTAAATCTATTTAAAAATGTATGAAATTCATTTAAAATTTTATGAAACCAATTTGCAAAAACTGTAAAAAGAACACCACATCAAGTTTTACCATCTCATTTTGTTATACATGATTAAAACGGATTGTTAATTTTTGGCGAATGCTTGTTCAATTTCCAAATAATTGCCTGTGTGGAATATTTTTTCCCATAGGTAAATAATCTTTTTTTTAAAAATAATATTGCAATAAAAGAAACAACTTAAATCTCATGCAAATCTTCAAAAAGAAAGTCATTAACAATTGCATACTTTCTTTTAAACAATTCACGAACTTCATCCCTACATAGAACACAGTTCAGTTAAACTTTGTCCATGTTGCTTCTACTCATGAGTGCAGCATTTTACTTTTTAATACTATAAAATTTAGTGATAAAATGGACGAAAATAACGTGAGAACAAGCGCCAGTTTATATCTCCAACGTGCCTGCTGCCCTCTTGACCAGGAAAAAGTGGTCGATTATTTACTGCTTCACTTCTGGGCTCCTGCGCCCATAGGAGTGAGGCATCCAGTTAGTATATATATATCGATGGGTTCTATATTGTCCACCCTTGCATTTTAAAGCATCTATCTATATATATAAAGAAGGATGTTTGTGGGTGGGTGGGTTTGTACGTTTTTTATACAAATCTACAGTTTTATTCCGATCTTGATAAAATTTCGCATACATGACCTTCAAAGCATGAGGAAGGTCACTGTCTACCTCAGATTTCGGAAAAAAAAATACATATTGATAAAAATCGATATTCATGGTTATGGCAAGGCATATTAATGAGAAATATCTCATGACCAACAATGCAAGGCAAAGTTTGTACATCAACACGCAAATCACAAACGCTCTGCATGAACCAACAATCAATATCTCATGACTAACAATGAAAGGAAAAGTTTGTGCAAGTGTAATTATCCTCTATGCCAATGATGTCACCCTCTGTTTTGCAGATAAGGCAATATCCAAATTGCAAGAATCTATAAATAAAGCCTTTAAACTCCCTAAGGAATTAGAATTCTACTGTCATTTACATTTAAAAGATGAATATTGAAAGAATTTATTAAAACTTCTACGCGTTTTGGTAGGGAATTGAACAAGCAATACGGAAAATAGTCCTGTGATATTAACATGGAGAAGATATTCAGCCAATCAGAAGACAGAGAGATATTACTTCCTGATTGGCTGGTACACACGGGTAGAAACTATTGCCAAGAGAAGATTAAGAAAAATTATAAATAAGGAAATTATAAAACTGTTAGAAATTGAAAATAAAAGATTATATAGAAGTAAATAAATAAAACTATATTATACAATTAATTACATTTAAATCTTAACAAAACCAAATAGAAGATTTTCCGTCAACAAAATAAACAACATATCCTAAATAAATTACTCATTTACTTTCTCAAAAATCTTCTTTCAAATACTTAGGCCTACATTTATCCCCAAATCTCTTTTAAAATATACTATTGAATACTCTCTCCTTGGATCTGGGAATGATATCCCGTCTACACTTTCTCCTCTCAAACATCCTACTACAGAGGGTTGAGTACGTTACAACTGAACGATTTACATATGTAAATTCTCCAGCCACGTGGTTGACAGAACTACGCGTTCGTGAGGAGTTATATAGATGACATCGCTTCATTATTCTTAATCGTCATTCAAGCGCTAGCTGCGAGAATGCCGCCAAAAATAGACAGATATTGGTAAGGCTATATAAATGCACTCTCTGGCGCGAAATGGTCCTATTCCATGATTATAAAACAATGGTCTCATCATTTCGAAGGCAGGAATCTGTAACATACTAAATTAAAACAGAAAAACCGCAATACCAGCTACGTTGCATGAACCTGGACCCTCCAGACAACGACCCACTCCAAGCAGAACACCGGAGGTTGTAGCGAAATCAAGCCTCTCATCTCAGCAGAAAATCTCAAAACTCAAAGGGCTGTCGCGTATAAGGTAGGGATATCACAGTCAATGGTACGCAACACAATCCACAAAGCTGCGACTGGTTAAGCGTCCGAAACCTGGTATGGGTGCATCAGGATAAAGCTGCGAATCATACGTCCAAGCCGACAGTCGTCCATTTGCAAACACTGGAACAGGAGGCGGGCATACATTCAATTCCGTTTAAAATTATACCTGTGAAATCTCCAGATGCATGCCAGAATAATTGTTTTGAGCTCATTTTTTAACGGATTTAAAGTTACCATTCTTGGTTATTTCACTTTTGATAGTTAAAAATTCTCTTTACTTTGAATCTGAAGAGGTCTATGTTTTTAATGTATTGTGTTTATGGTGTGTACTTATTAGGTAGTTTACATTGTGTGGTTATTTATTTATTTTTTCTGCGTATTTGTTTGAAATATCCTTATGTTTGTTGTTTTGAATATATTCATTTGCTAGATCTATTACTAGTCGCAGATATATTTGTAACTATAATTGATATGTTTAATTTTTTACGTTTTAAGCAACATGAACAGCATTCAATTTTGGATAGGGGTCATATTTGTAACATTCTCATTTTATACATCTGTGCCCTTTTCCCAAATTATCATCAACATGAACAGCATTGTGACGCCTATGACTAATATTGTAGTCTTGCGACCTATCTTGTTTATTTATTTGTTTGTTTGTTTGTTTTTCTTGTTTTTTTTTTTAGTTTTTTTTGTTATTATTTTTTTGTTTATGTCTGTTTGCTTTTGTGGTTTCCTGTTGTCTCAATTAATTACTGTCGTGCCCCTGAGGTCTGACTTATCAGTCTATGACCGCACTAAACTTAATAAATATATAAATAAAAATAATAAGTTAAAAATTATTTCGGATTATTCTTTAATCAATGGAATGGCGTTTTGTTTCAAAGCTTGCCTGTTAGGCAAATGAAAATAATCCAAAATGAATATTTAATCAAAATTAGATTTTGAGCTTGTCTTAATTATTGAAATGAAACTTACTTCTCAAAATAAAAGAAAGAAACCTCTGACTAAGGGTGGTATCACGGTTTCTCATTCGCGAGGAAGGAACAAGGTCTCTTCACGTATGGACTGAAGTGCAAGTTCTCCTCGAAAAAATTCGATTCCTTTCAAGCTTGCATTTTCTTTCCTTCCTCGAGAAAACTAGTTTTTGGTTTGAGGGTATTTTTAAAGGAAATGACGAAACTTTGGTGAGGGAAGCATCACGTTGCTAAGCAACCCATGTGCGCGGGAAACTTGAACCTATTTTTAAGTTAGAAATCACAAACAGACGCGAGATTTTGGTTAGCAACTCTTTTATGAGATGTCCCTTTGTCAGATGAATGTTTTCTCCTGACTGATAACTTTTCTACTAATGGCCGGAAAAAAGAAACATTTTTCACTGATTGAACATAATTGCTGTTGGATTATATAATAAACAAATTACACTGCTCAAAACAATTAAAGGAACACTTGTAGAATCCCCTATAGAGGGCGTAATTAATACTTTTTAGCAATTTCATCTTCTGCAACATGAAACTTACTATCTCCATCATAGGAAATGGTTGAAGCCAACACATTTTGCTGCCAGATGTTCTGAGAAATTTGCTTAGCAATATAACCCCCCGGAAAACAAAGTAGTTACATGCCAGTACACTCTTTGCTTGGAGATAATGGTCGAACATTAGAAGGTGCAGGCATTCCTGGAACGTTGTTGTTAGTGCTCTGACATGCCATGAAGGCATCCTGAAGCAGTAGAAGCTGCGAGAGCTGTAACATTACTCCAAACGGGTCAATCATTTCGGACTGTGGCAAATGCTCTCAATGTGTCCTCTTCCGTCATTTTCCGACTGTGGACACGATTCCAGGCAGCTGGCCAGTACACACGAAGAGCTGGGCAAGGTCGCCGACGCTCAACAACCGCCAATCAAGATCGTTATGTGCGGACTTGTGCCCTGCGCCGAAGAACCTCAACGGCCAGAGACCTGAGATATGACCTGCAGATGTCAACTGGGGTAGCTGTTCAGATCAAACAATCCGTGAAGTCGGCTTGAGAGCCAGACGACCAAATCGAGTGCCTAGGCTAACCCACCAGCACATAAAGGCGCCACTAGAGTTTGCACATCAACATGTCACCTGGCAGCTTCGCCACTGGCGTTCTGTTCTCTTCACAGACGAGTCAAGATTCCGCATGACCCGCTGTGATGGCCATCTATGTGTCTGGAGACGACGCGGTGAGCGAAACACCGACGCAACAGTTTGTGAGACTGACCGAATGGGATGTTGTTCCATTATGGTTTGGGCTGGCATCTCAATAGACCATTGAACGGATCTTGTGGTCGTCCGAGGGCGAATGACCGCTGACGTTTATATTCGTGACATTCTGGAAAAACATGTGATTGTTTCTGCACATGGCATAAGCCCTGGATTCCTTCTGATGCAGGGTAATGCTCGTCTACACACTGCAGCTGTCACTCAAGCCTTCCTACAGATGCATGGCATTCAGACAACGAGGTGGCCTGCAATGAGTCCAGACCTAAATCCCCTTGAACATCTTTGGGGCATGCTTCACAGGCGAATTCGACACCACCCTTTAGCTCCAGAAACGCTGCAACAGCTCATCCAGGCTCTTACTGAGGAATGGGACCGGCTTCCCCAAGATCACATCCGTCGACTGATACAGAGCATGCCTCGAAGGTGCATGGAGGTTACTGCAGCCCATGGTAGGCATACACATTACTGAGTGGTGCAAAAACTGATCCCTGGAAGAAACAGGGCATTCTTCTCATAATGTCCAAAGGACATTTCACTTTGTTTTAAGCAGGTCCTGCAGTTTCCTTTTTTTTCTTTATGTTTCTTCACCAGTTGTTTCAATAATGCATTCTATTGTTAATAAATCGTCTTTTAATGATCACATACAGCGATTTTGTCCATATTATTCGTAGTTGCTTCTGCATGCTGCTTAACAGAAGTGTTCCTTTAAATGTTTTGAGCAGTGTATATTAATAAATTTATTGTAATAAAATAATCACTAACAGGGTAGTTTATATTGTCTGTAATTATATACAGAATTTATTTAATAATGTCTCGACTATCAATATGCTGAGATAGGTTAATGAATTTTCACTCCTCTTATCTCCCCAGAGGCTAGCATAAATCGTGTACAGAGAAGGAAAAGGCGAGGAATTTAAAGTTTAATACTAAATTTAATGAGTTCATAACTTCAATAGAATACATATTAATATGTTGACTGAGGTAATTCCAATAGTCCCTAATAGGACCTTACAGTAGTAGGCTTCAGGCCCTTCCTGGGCTGCGTTATAATCTTGCTGGGTATCCGAAGCCTGTCCCGCGAAGATTCGCGTGAATTCCCTGGGCGGCTGTGGCTCTGAAGCTGGGAGGAATGACTAAAGATTGGTTGTAGGTCCTGGACGTAGCTATCACGGAGCACGTCGACCCAATTGGGTTTGGGAGCATGAGGACGGTATCTGGAATAAGTGAAACCAGAACAGCATAAGTAGAATATCGAGGGAACCATTAGTTGGGCAATGTCGATCTACACGAGCAGGCCTAACACATTAGCTAAACCACTAAGGCAGACTTACACGTTAGGTTGACTGACGAAGCCCTGCCGAGCGGCTTTTCTGCGCAACACATGCATTTAACAAGACGATCACTCTCACAACAATTCACTCTGCCTTTGTTGACATCTAAGTTTCGGGAAAAGCTGCATCAACAAAGCTTGGACAAGATCAACCCCAGCCATTGTTGCAGTCTCCGTATATTAGTAATTGCCAAACAACAATAAACGATCTGACAATTAACATACATTACTCTTGTACATTATTATTAACACAAAAATTAAACAACACAACTCGTTTTCAAAATGATCACAAGCAAACTCCACCAAACAACACAAAAACTACTACACTTACACGGGGACTTCGCCCGAACATTTATTTTGAAACGAACTAAAACACAAAAATTAGCGTAAGTAACAGACTAAACGGCAAACATTCACAGAATTCACTACACACTCAAAAACACACACTGACACCAGTCACATACGCTACCCCTTATGAATAAAAGAACCGAGTTCTTATATCACTTAGGGCCACACACATACAAGAACAATACCAACGACACAAACACCAACATCGACTCATTCATTCAGGGAACACACAGAAACCAGTACACCACTTGACATCGAAAGGCGTCATGTCCCAAGCATGTGGGGTTGCTCCCCTGGCATTCATCTGGGACTGCTTAGGCATCACGCCTCCTCTCTATATGATGTTGGGTTTATTACAATGCAACTTACTCTGCGATAGAGGCTTACTATTCGCATCATACATGACAGGAGTAACATGGGTACTCTGTTTAAATTTTAGAGACATCTCGGCTCCACCCACCCTCCCACAAGCTTGATTATTTATTTCCATCTCGTTAACGTTCTCAGAACCACTGTCCTTCTTACATATACATTCTGTGGCTATGTTGACCATCATTTTCTGGGTTAACTCCTCATCAGGACCAGCTGCAACATCTCTCATTATCGGTTCGAGTACATTCTGTGTCAGATTGCAGCCTTGAGGAAAGCCTATCAACTGCACCCGGCTTTTTTGCACAACTTGGGTGTCTCGGAATTTCAGTTCTTTAACTAGGACTTTATTGCCAGGTAAAGTTCGTGACACCCTGAACGGACCGAAAACACCATCCAACTAATTGTCGGGGTAGAAAAACCATCACCCGAGCACCTGGGTGCACCAACTCCTGCTCCAGAGCCGTGATGACATTCCCATGATTTTCTGGTTCCACTGCGTGCTCTTGTGATGTTACCCGGGGCAGCATATTCCTTGCCCTTTCCTCACTGCCTAAATCCATATCAGGTTCTTCAACCATAGTCTTAGCTGAGCACGTGAATGACACCCCATCCAAAATGTCAGTACCCAGAATTCCATCATAAGGCCTGTTCGCGAAGGAGTGAAGTAAAAAACCACAACACGGGAACGCCCTTCCTCGAATCTTTATGTCTAGAGTGACTTGGTGCTTAATGTGGATGCAGCCACCATTCACTCCTAGCACCAGCATTTCAACGTCATGGATGGGGGCCTTGGGCAGTTGACAACACAACTCCTCATCAATAAAGGAGATCTGTGACCCAGTGTCAACTAGCATATTGACCAGTTGGCCCTAGATTAACAAGTCCACATGATAAAGTTTATCTTTGCCCCTCTTGAGGATGATAGGTTCGCTCTCATCTGGAGCAACCTGAGCCAACTCCTTCTGCTTCATTTCGTGGCAATCATGGGTATAATGCCCCGGGGCACCGCACATAAAACATGCTATTCTCCTTTTATGGGCCCGTGCAGTGCCGAGCCCATCCTTCAAGAATTTTTCTAGCATCCCCCTTATCTCTTTAATTTCTTGCCTACAGACACACTCTTTAGCCACTGATCTGCTAACCGGAGCTTTCCCATGTTTCACCAGTCCTGGGGCCATGTCTAATTCATCATCATCATAATGCACTGAGCTGGTCTCCAATTCGACCCCGCTGCTTTCACCATGATGACCCTGCTTGAGCTCCTCGGTTTCCATCACGCATTTAATTGCATACTAGAAGGTCTTCAGAGCTGTTGCTTTCAGCAGCTTTTTATGAGAAAGGAGGGTCCCATGTTGAAACCGTAACAGCAACAACTGTTCACGGGTAGCTTACATAGCCAAGTTGGCCTGAATAAAACGATCCATTGCGATTTGCAATCTCCCCAAGAAGTCAAGTACGGACTCCTTCCTGCACTGAATGACGTCGTACAGCTCTTTACTTTAGTCTCGGTCTATCTTGACATTGCTGAATATTTGGCCAAGACGAGATCGAAAAAGGGAGTAACTGTCGACATCGGACAGCTGTAACTCCGCAGCTTTGCGGGCTGCAATGCCCTTCAATTTCGACTTGGCCACTGTCAACTTTATCTCTTCAGTCCAGTGGCCAAGTGCACCGATAATTTCAAGGGCTTTAAGGAAGCCAGACACACAAATCCCAGCTCCATCCCCGGAGAATGCAGGCACCGTACCTATAAAACCAGCCATTTTGGGCTCCAGTGCCCCATCAACATTCTCCCCAGCTGCACCGTCATTAGGCATACTGGCAAACTACAAGACACCAACTAAAAACACAATCAAATCAGACCCACACGTCAAATGCACAGGTAATTTGCACAAGCACACCACCTGCTCCTTGACCACCTCGAATTTGATAATTCCGGACGAGCAATTCCCTGATCGGGCGCAAAAATATGCCCTCAACGCTTGGGTGGGGGTGACAGAAAGGTACCTTCCAACAATACTCACCCACAAGTGGCAGGAGCGGGTTGAGTATTCTGGGGCCCCAAAAATGAATACCAAACATCAAATTTTAAAATAATCAATTATCAATTTGGGCTATTAGTCAACCACCAGCTAGTTTAAGACAACTCTTTGGTCCACTCTGATGCTAAAAATGCATTCGCTGGCACATGAGCTCTTACACAAGGAAAGCAACCTAGGCACAACCAGCACATGAACGCAGAACTGCGAAGGCTGCAACTGCCACGTCATCACTGGACCTCTTGAGCCATGGATCGAATAGGGAAGGGGGATGGCCACAGGAAGGCGTCACACTCTCCTTTTCAGAGTTCCAACCTCAACGTCTTGCGACAATGCAGCGCCTGACTTTAACTAGCTTGATGCTTCAATGCCGACAACACAAACAACACAACTCCCCCTCCCTCTACTTGCCTCTCAGAGCTACAACTGCTATACACATCGGCTGTTAGCACTTTGCAAAATGGACTGTTAAAACAGACAAACTGATCCGTTATGCTTAGTGTTATAACGCTCAAAAGACAACCTCATGTGCACAGATCCGCTCATCAAGTCCCGAGTCAGACGGCCGGGTAGCATCAGAGGACGATTGAGGGTGTAAGCAATAAATATTTTAACGCAATAGCTGTTTGACCAAGTAGGAGTGCATAAAACACTGCGTATGGACGGAATTCGAGCAAAATATCCCATAGATTACTTGCAAAACACAGCTGCTTGAAACGTGTTCTATTCATGACAGCGCTTATTAAAGTCATCGCATAAGAGGCAATAATAAACGGAGGAGATGGGCAATATCGGGCAGGCAAAATAATTCCGTTCCGTTTTAAATTGAACCGGACTTCTTCAAATCCATGCTGATTTCATTTAAAAAAAAACATAAAATGGAATTTTCTCACTATTCTTCGTGTGATACCACTGCCGAGTTCTCAGATTGGTTGCTAATTTCTGATTCGAGCCATATAACAAATGAAAAATGATTTGCAGTGTTCCATGCACAAAGATCAAAAGAATTTCACTCCGGCAAACATCCACAGAATTCACTACACACACATAAACACACACTGATACCAGTCAAAATTCAAATCGTGTGTAAAAAATTTTAAGGGGGTATTATAGAGGTTAAGGTAAACACAAAAAGTCCTATTAACATGGGTCTAAACTTGAACAATAACTGAGATATGCACAGAAATAAAAATGCTACCACCAAGATCAACAAGTTAATAACTCAGGGTCTGTAAAGCCTAGATTAATGAAATTTGGAGGTATAACAGGATACATACTTCTGTGTATACCGTTAAAATTTGATCTAATTCCAACGAGAAGTTTCCGAGATACGCAGTCAAAATTGTAACAAGTGCTGGTTATTACTCACAAGTGAACACGTGTTATGATTTTGAATGAGTAACTCGTAAACTTCTTCCTGGAATTCGTTCATATTTTAACGGTATACACAGTTTTAGATAACCTGTTATTTCTCCCAATTTCATTAATCTAGGCTTTACAGAACCTGAGTTATTAAATTGTTGATAATGGTGGCGGCACTTTTATTCCTGTTCATATCTCAGTTATTGTTCAAATTCTGACCCATGTTCATAAGACTTTTTGTGTTTACCTTGACTTCTATAATACCCCCTTAAATTTTTTACACACGATTTAAATCACCTTGTATATCAGTATACAGGGTGTATCTAATCCCCTGTCACAGTTTTATAGTGGTGATTCCCCACAGCGAGATGAAAACAAAAGATCATATAAACATGCTTCGGACAACGAACCGTTTATGAGATTTCCGTTATTAAAAGTGGAGTTTAAGCAGCTGGTTTTTCACTCTGTAGATGCCAGGTTATATGCTGAGAAACTACGACAAATTTTCAAAATGACTACCGTGGGTCGCAACACGCAATGAGGCAACGAAACATCGACTGGCGTACTCGTTTCATGGTGCCTGAATGGTTGTTTAGTTACACCTCAGCTTACAATAGGCGCACCTTTTAATAATCAATAAATGGGTCTTTGTTTAAAGAATTTGTTTTAGCTTCTTCGCCTGTCAACTGCCATCCAGCCATCCAATAAACACCACTGGTAAGAACTCCTGGTCACTTTTTCCTTAGTGCCGGCTTTAGGAACGTCCTGAAAATGTCACAGTAGTAGGGTGCATTTATGATTCTTCGTTCTTCCAGGAAATCGACATGAATGATAATCTTAATGTCCCAGAATACAGTCGGTGTCACCTTGAATTTCTTGGGTCGTGGTCAGTAAGGATGTCGCCACTCCATGCTCGCACATTTGTTATCAGGAGTATGGTGACGAATCCATATCTCGTCAGTGGTCCAACACGCCTTAGGAAGCAGTCACCTTTCTTGTCATATCGCTGCAGCAGTATGGAAGCGATTTACCCCCGGGTAGTTTTGTGATCCTCGGAGAGTTGCTTAGGGGCCCATCTGGAACAGATCTTCTTGAATTTCAGCATACCTGGATGATGGTCTTCTCAGCATTGAAGCCAATTCTCAGACATTAAACCTCCGTGATATTATTCACCGGCCCTCTCCTCATCTGAGTCCATTCATCAAATGGATGGTGGGGTGAAGAGAGAAAAAACGTAATAAAAAGAGAACAGCGAGCTTCATCTTGGAGGAAGAAGTGCGGTTTTTTCTAGCAACGAAAAGGGAGGGAGGAAGCTCCCCCGACTGAGAATAATTACAGAAGGAAAGGGCTACATGATCCTCGAGTTTGCCAATAGTGCCACATGTATAATTGTACAGACGGACTTTAATAAATATCTTAATATTAGTCTATTTAATCGTGTAACTGTCAAAGCTGTTGAAGAGGACGCACCTAGAACAAATCGGTGATGGGGCATGCCATTTTAAGGTAGCTATTCAGTTACCCTAAGGAACGTTTCCTCCTCAGAGCAAGTAAATTCAAAATGGACGACCTCGCTCACTTCGAAAGAAGGTGTCGTCGTCGTCAGCGTTTAAATCTCCTCAGAGATATGCAATTTTCAGATCGCATTAATCTATGGAGCATTTAGACTAAGAACAATTTAAGAAGAAATATTGTAGGCAAAAGAAACTGTACTGTTAATTATCAGGGTAATCGGCGATAGCATTAGTGGAACACGGGTCAAAGGGGGGGGGGACTCCTCTTGTTTTCAGCTTCTCATCACATTGCGTTTCTTTGCAACAGTAAATAGACTATTCTTGTGCATTAAATAGATTTGAAAAAAAACTAGTAAGTTACTCTCTTTCAAATACATAAATTTTATATTTAAGGTTGCTTCCAAATCGTAAATAGCTATCTACTTCATTTCCTATAGTCGATGATAAGCAACGTTGTCAAGCGAGTGGTTATGGCGTTAGGGAAGGTTTCCTCGGCAAGATGTAGAAGTTGGCACAAGGCTTCCCATGATGGGTGGAGGTTATAATATATGTATTGTGTTCATACAATGAAATAAAAAAAATTATAAGACAAAACTAAACGCATTTTTGGAAGAAGTGGCTAATAGAACAAAGGATCTGCAATAAAACAAGATATATATCTTTCCAGTTGACAGCAATTACGATTTGTCCAGTTATTTTTGTCGAGTACATAAAATGCCACAAGCAAACCCTATGTGCTCGGCATGAACACAGAAGTTATAGCATTTCAGACAATTTTTTTCTTATAATCAATTTTATTTTCAAACTTATTGGATCGCAAATACTGTTCATTCCCTACGTTGATGCTTTATGCGATAATTTTAATTAAAAATTGCAATCATGAGATCGTGGCAGTATCACAATCTATTTGTCAGATCGTTTTCCTCGGGTGAAGAGGCGAACGACTGAGAGAAACGATCAGACAAAGTAGAGAACAGAAGTCAAGGCACGGGGAGTGCGGTTAGAAGAAAGAAGGGTGGAAAAACCACCGAATGCCTTCCACCCCTCCGAGGCAAACTTTTCGAAGATCCCGAAAATTCCAAAAGGAAGATTCTCGTCGCCCATTCGCCCTGCATAATCGAATATATAATCAGTTAATTAGCAGGGCGAATAAAAGGGCAGATAAAGACACAATCGAGATGGAGAGAGACTTCTGAGGCCATAGTAGAACGAATAGAAAAGAGAGAGTCTCTTGAAAGCCAGACGATTTAGATACGGAATGCTAAAATGGAGTAGCTGATAGTATCCTTGATTGTGTGATGAAGTGATTTGGACTTTGTGTTCGTGAGTGAGACCAACAAACGCGTGTGTGAGTGACTATTGTGACTTTGTGTGACCCTTACCCCAGCAACCCCCGGGGGAGGTTTCAACCGCCCCCCCCCCCGAACTTTCTGTGACTTTATTTATTCACATGCAGAACATGGTGAATATGATTGCTGATGAGCCTTTCGCTGTTGGCATGTTCATGAAGGAATTGTTCACGAAAACGTCTATTCATCCTGTACTTCCGTCTAGCAACCCCACTGTTTCTGTCCTGCAGAGGCTTACTCCGACTGAGTCGATGATGCTCTGCTGGCAGTGAAATGTGGCAGACCGTATAGCGTCTCCTGGCATCATTAATGTTGGGCAAACCACCATCCACCTGTGAGCTATGCCGAACCGAGATATTTACCAGTTTTCATTTGGGACGCATCGCCGCTGATGACTGAAAAATATTTAAGGGGTATAACGTGCCATTTTGATCCGTTACAAAAAGGAACTTTTTTTTCCGTTTTCCTTGTCAAGTACAAGTGTACCGGAGACTTGTGGTCTCTTGGCCTCTCTGTTTCTCGTACGATCCTAGACGAGACCACAAGTTACCTGTAAAGAATCTTCTATGTTAAGGCCCATATCACCAGTTGTGATACGGGTAAGTTTTTATTTCGCGCTTAGGTTTTTTTTTTGAACCTAAAATGTTTCTATTTTCCGCCTATAGTGCTCCGCACATAAGCTGTTGTTCTTAAAACACATACAATTTAAGCTTCTTCTTCTCCCAAGGAGGTTACCGTGGCCCTTTCCTCGTAAAAATATTGAAAGGGTACACATGACGATCGCTGTAACGTTTATTTCTTCGCCAATATAGCACCTAGCCCGCCTTTCCTTAGTCTATTACTTTTCAAGATGATATAAGTCTTGACACAACCTGGCCAGGTTGGTATTCTCCTTGTTTGGTAAAATTTAATATAGAAGAATTCTATAGTTAAAAGGGAACCGCGTGTGCTGATGTTACACATGGTTTTTTGCGCTTATATGCAGTTTAGTTGTGAATTAGAGAGATGGAGGTAAGATTTACATCTGTGTCGAACAAGCGGTTTATTGATTTACGTTGAGTACTAATCAAATAATTAGGTTTGCGAATCCTTCTATGGATGTGTCAATTGGTGTTTTAAAAGCAACACTGGATCATTCTTTACTTGAGTTTTTCTATTTTTTTTTCTTAGCCCGGTTGGTTTCCGGATTTAATCTTGGCAAGGACCAGTAAACTGCTCGCTTTTATTGCCTTTTCCTAATTTTTTGAACATAGCATAAAGAGATAGAAAAACCCAAATGGTTATTTGATAAAATATCGCGAATACTCTTTTGCCGAGTTATAATGGCTTGAAATTGTTTGGGTAAGGAAAAGTAATAGTTTTTGTCGCAGAGGAAATGTTCAACGTTTTATTGTTGAGAAATTTTATTATATCGCGCTTATATTGTTATAACAACTTTTTTAAACCATGGTTTTTCTTTTGAGTGCGTTTGCTCAATTTCCATTTCTTTCCTCGCGAGTCTGCTTTGGCTTGTATGCTCGCGTTCGTAAAAATCTCGAGGACCGATGATTTTTGGTTAAGTTCAGATTTTTGGAAAGGGCACTTATGTCTTGGCAGTAGCTCAGGACAGAGCTTTCTCTTACTATCTTCTGCTTTCGGAATTCTCATATAATGGAACATAAAAATTTTCTCAGTCGGACAAGTTCCCGACTTTGGCTGCTGTGTATATGGTGTCTTTGCTAGCTTCTATAGATTGTCCGTGCTGCAAGCTATGTCGTCCTCACCGTTTTTGTTAGTGGATTTCAGTTAATCGTCCTCTACTTCCGTTGTGAAATGAGAATATTTTCACCACCCGTTAATCACGTTGCCATTGTCAACCTCGGCAGATGGACAGCTACAGTGCACGACAAAATTATAGATTCACCTATTTTTTGCAATTTTTAAAAAAAGTATATCAAGTAGTTTCTTCTAAATTTTTGTACGAGTGCATGACGGAATAACACACCTGCAAATAAAGTATCAGACCAATTAATGTATTACATCATCATCAATTTGTTTAATGCAAATTAGACACTGTGACAAAAAGATAGGTTCAGAGAAAAAAATTAACAAAAATACATGTGAACACAACTAACACATACTTCTTAATACTTAGTATGAGATCCATTGGTGTTAATAACTTGGTAAATGCGGTTGGGCATGGAATCGTACATTTTTTTAATATAATCCTGAGGTAATGCCACCCACGCATCAGTAATGGCCTGTTTCAGTTCAGAGGCATTTGAAAACTGTCTGCCACCCCTATAAACCTCTCGACTCAGCTTTCCCCAGACGTTCTCAATTGGATTTAGATCCGGTGACAAAGCTGGAGTTGAAAAATATTTAATCTTCTTCAACGCAAACCATCGAGAATACATTTTGCTGTCTGGATGGCAGCATTGTCTTGCTGAAATTGCCATTTATACCCTGCCAATGCACGTCCGATTCCAGGCAATTGTTTTCCAAGCTGCTGTACGTAACCATCTGCGTTTTGACGACCAGTTATGAATTCTAGATCAGCTTTCTTCTTGTAACCAATTGCTCCCCAAATTATAACAGAGCCACCTCTCATTTGACGGCGAGATAACATTTTTTCCTCCTTTCTAAGATCGTGGAAGTAGTAATCAAAGACATCTGGGCCGTCTAGGTTAAATTTCTTCTCATCTGAGAAGATGATACTCTGCCATTCCTTTGTCCAATGCATATGAGTTCGAGCAAACTCCAAACGCGCATCCTTATGTCTCTGTAAAAGCTGTGGTTTGCGTTTAATCTTTTTCCTCACTAGCAAAGGGTTACATTTAATGTGTCTTTGGACTGTGCGAGTGTTTCGAGTTTTACTTTCAGAGCACTTTTCTGAGCGTTGGAGGCTGCACGCATAATTGCCCGGGAATCATGCGGCCTTCCCGTTGATTTTTTCGTACCATAATTTGCAGGATCAAGGAGGTAGTTATTTACCACATTTGCACTTCTGCCTATGATGTTTGCTATTTCCCGGTTTGATTTATTTTGGGTTTTCAGTGCAGAAATCTATCCCCTTTCAAATTGTGATAGTTGAGAAGCTCTAGGCATCCTAAAATCCAAAGTTAGGTACTAATATTTGCAGCTCTATAGAGTATAATAATATTTGCTTACTTGAACAAGGTAATTGCAGCACTAAATGTGCAAACTTCCCCTTAACTGATAATGAACCTATCTTTTTGTCACAGTGTCTAATTTGCATTAAACAAATTAATGATGATGTAATACATTAAATGATCTGATAATTTATTTGCAGGTGTATTATTCCGTCATGCACTCGTACAAAAATTTAGAAGAAACTACTTGATATACTTTTTTTAAAATTGCAAAAAACAGGTGAACCTATAATTTTGTCGTGCACTGTATAAGGATTCGGCGTGAATTGAGAAATTTTAACGACCACATTGAGTAGGCCTTTTTTTCCCTTGCTCGATCAGTGTGTTTGCGACGTTGGTTCAGCCGACCAATTTTCATCTATTATCAACAATCCCCAGAGCCCATTTGAATTCGATTTTCAAACCGAATGTAACTTTATGGCGGACCGTCAATAATATTCAACCAACCTCTATCTACAGCAATTGATTCTTGTGTTATTACCGATTTCTGCATTTTTCTTTGCCTTAGCCCAAAACCAGTTATTCTTTCTCAAATTTTGCTTATCTTTGATCTACTCATGCCTATTGATTAACGCTATCAACTTTCCTTTTCAATTTAAAATTTTTTTTTTTATTCCTTAACCGAATATCTTTTTACAACTTATTTTTTTGTTACCATCTTTGTTCTTTTTTTTTCAGTTTTATTTTCCTGCGTCGCTCATCCCGCTCTCTCTGGTAACAGGTTCCTTAACCGTTCTTTGGTCCTCGTCACTGCGTTTTTTAACGTTCGGTCATTGTCTCTGTATTTATGGTTTTTGTGTTTTTATTATAACCGTGCTTACATGTATTGTGTTGTTTATTGTGTGGTATGTTGTTTGTGGTTTTCGTATAGGTGAGTTATACTTAGTTCCTTTGCCAAATTGCTCTTTTTGTTTATTTGATTTAATTTTATTCCTTTTTTCTTTACTAATTCTTTGATGAATCCTTTTTTTTAATACTACTTTAGTTTTTTTTCTCCGTTTTATTATTTATCCTTATCCGACTATTCGGCCGAGCCATTTAAGCTCTAGTGAAACCTAATTTCACTTTTTGAAAATTCTGACTCACCGTTGAATGAGGAGTTTCCCTCGACTTCATGAACTTATTTACTGGATGCTCCTACTTCAACGTGATTCTTGATGTCTATGCTTCACCAGATGGCTTTGTTTCATGAATTCAAGTTTTTTTTTTGTTATTTTTGTTTCCTTTTAGACTTTATTTTATTTCCAATAGAATATTTTGCGGTTAATTCTTTTCTTTTGTAGTTTTTCTGTGACTTCATTTTAACAGTGGACACTCCATCGAGTCCTCACCGCTTCTCAGGTAACGCTTCGACCTCCCAAGCTGGTCTTTGAATCCGTTGCCTTCTTCTTATCTTACTATCGAACTGTGTATTTACAGTGGGGTCGTCTGTCACTTGTTATCTCCTAGCGGATGTTTCGAACTGTTATTTAAATTTAAATTTTGAGCATTATTTGTCTTTTTATTAAGTCTCAGTAGAAAAAAAAGAATTATAAATAAAATCGCAATTAAAGAAGTTTATTCAATCGGACAATTTTGTTAGGTCCTCTTGTTAATCTTAAAGCTTAAAAACAACTTTTTTTTTTAGGTTAATGATAGTAATTTAATTTCCACGCCTACAGCATTATTTAACTTATTAAAAGATAATTTACGTTTTTTTGATTCTGATCTATAATTAACGAATTGTAGATAGTAGGCTTAATCTTCAGGAGTTTTCAAGGTATAATTTCTAGTCTCTTACTAAACTCAATAAGCATCACTTCACTGTACGTTTTGAAAAATCAACTTCACTTTTTCGGTGGTTTATTGGTTGTACGTGCACGCTACAGGGGATACATGTAAGACTACGGTGTGGTGCATAGGATTTTGTACCCTCATACAGATTCTCCTCTTCAGAAGACGGGCGACATCGTAGTCTACATAGACCTAAATAGAGACTAACAGAGTACGTCGTAATGCGCGGAGATTTTGTCTCCGTGTATTACAAGGAATAAAGGCAGTGCTGCTGGTACTGCAAAAAGACATCTCATGTCAGGAAAGACTATCCTCTCCTTAAAAAATGTGACTACTGCAACAAAGTAGTCAACAAATTCCATCAGTGACCGGAGAGGGCATTTGCATCACCAGCAGCTGCATCATCAATGCCTAGAGGAATGTCTCCTCAGCGATCATCGAAGCTGACATCACCCGGCCAATTCACCAAAGCCGCACAGAGCTACGATGCCTTAACTTCCACCTCAAAGGCAACATACGACGCCATCTTTGTCGCCTTTGGAAACAAGGAAGGAGATGCCACTGCCTCCAGCGCCAGTATCCTTGGAACCAGGGAGAAGATATCACATACTCCTCCCCCATCGAAGATCCATGATGGTGCCCCCTTCCCCGAGCCATCAAGTGACATCTCGATGATTGAGCAGGTGAGCTCTGCAGAAGATGATGTAGACGTTTCAGGATGTTCCGAATCGATCTTTCCAAAAGAAGATTTTCCAGCCCTTCCTCCGCGAACAAAGACATCGACTTCGCAGCCATTACGGATCGCCTGTGCGCCTACATCAACTTCAGTGTCATCAACTGCTGCGAATTTGAAGTCATCAGCATCGTCACAGTGGGGGGTGCTTGCAACGGTAAAGAAACCTCACAAGTCTAAAGCCAGACGACTTCACAGCAGAAGTGACGGCGTTGCTGCTTCTTCTTCATCTGACCAAGACAACCGTGTAAGCCATCATAGCAGCACTTCTTCCTCCTCATATCGATCTCCGAGACGGAAGTCCAGGGATCCTCCACCACCATCTGTGAGGCTCCAGTCTCTTTCGGATAAGTGTCAAAATCCAGCATCGTGATTCCACAATGAAGGTCATCTCATTGAACGTGAGTTCCCTGGGTTCGTCTTTTAAGCAATCGGTGTTATTAACGTTTATTGCCCTGTACAGGCCGGACATACTTGTGCCTCAAGAAGTCAAGCTTGATCCTTCACAAGTTTGGTACGATCTACCCGGCCTTCGCAGATAATTTACTCGAGGACAATTTTTTATTAACTCTTCGTCACTATTTGCGCAAGGGGTTGCAACTATCATCTTCAACCCCTCCATGCAGGTGTCAAATTATTTGTGCGACAGTGAGTGCATGGTAATATTACATCTCCTAGTGTTCAATTCCGATTGCTTAACGTGTATGCTTCTTGTACGAGGGCAGTGAAACGAGACTTTTTCAGCGTCCTTCAATTTTACTTGTGTTCATCATTTCCTGTAGTGTTTGCTGGTGATTTCAACTGTCATCCAGACTGCCAACAACATCCTTTCGTCTAGACATGTGCATCATCTGTGCCAGTAAAATGCTTTGTTTGATCTATGGCCTGTGAATTCTCGTGGTGATCTCAGTGGACACACACTTCATCGAGGACCCACTGAGGCATTGCGACTAGAACTTTTCTTGGTCGACAATGCGTTTGCTGGTACATTTGGAACAATGGAGGTTATTGCTTGTGCATTTTCCGACCATAGTGTCATCTTCTGGTCTTGGGATAATCCATTTGTTTCTCCGGCAATTGCTGCAGGTCAGGTCAAAATAAGAACTGGTTTTTAAATGTTTCTCTGCTCGACAATGATAAGTACCGGTAAATGTTCGTTCAGTTTGTGGAAAAACATCTCCACAATTTGCCTCCTACGCTTGAATAGTAGTTGAACTTAAAAACTAAAATCAAAATTTTTATTCAGAAGATTGGATTGGATGCAGCCAGACGTCGTCATCGTTACCTGCTCATGCTGCAAGAAATCTTGCGGATCTTCCGTTGTTCCACCTAAGGAGCAGTTTCAGGCTGAAATTTAACAAGTGAAGAGTGAAATAACTGCTCTAATGATCCGGAACGCTGCTGGCGCAGCACTCAGGGCCATACTTAACTGAGTAGCTGACGTCAGACACATGTCACTGGCAGCCTTTGCTGAGGAGAGGCGTTGGGCTAACAATAAACATTGTCATCGTTTAATGGTGGAGGGTGAGGAAGCAGTCATCTTATCAGTCTTTCACTCTCACTTTTCATCATTTTTTAGCCATCCAATCACTCCGTCAGACTCCACGAAGCAGTCAACAAACTCTTGCAGTATTAAGTATCGATCAGAAAAAAGCGTTTGACAAGGTGAATCACGAATTTCTATTCCAAGTGTTTCACCAGCTTCATCTTCAGTCATTTGCTGTGATTATTTCTGCAAACTGTATGCATCGGCCACATCATGTGTGGTGGTTAATGATTCCACCTCATCTACCTTCGAACTCTTAAAAGGTGTCAGGCACGGATGTCTTCTATCACCTCTCCTGTACATCTTCTATTTGGAGCCATTACTCCAGTTCTTGAACTGCCACCCGGACGTTCGGGGATATGAGTTACCAGCGATGTCCAATATCAGGACTTTAGCCTACACCGACAACGTCGTGTTATTTGCTTCGGACTCTTATTCCCTGAGCATTTAAAAATAAACCTTCGATCTCTTCAGCACTTTGACGGGGAGTACCATCAACCTCGTCAAGTCAAAGGGAATTGCGATTGGGAAATGGACAATCGACAAGCTCAAGTCATTCCCAATAACACGGTGTGGTCAGATCACAGCGCTTGGTTTTATATTTTCTTTTCTACCATTGGCAGCAAGTGGTGGATAAGTGTATTGCCCGCCTTGACAAGAAATTTTGTTTTTCCCACGTCAATGCTTGTCAAGGTGCGGTTTGTGCAAACCCATATACTATCATTGTTGACTGCTAAATGCCTACTCACCTTACCATCAGCAATAATTCTTCGCAAAGTTTGCAGTGCTATAGTAAATTGTGTGTGGTGGAGTTCTGTTCAGCGTCATCCATTTCGGGCAGATTTTCTCTTCACTCCCTTTCAAAGGGTGAGGGGAGGTTAGGCCTGCCCGAGATTCGGCGATACCTCATTGCAGCAAGGCTTGCTGCAATGATTCGTGTTTTTCTCTCTCCATCACCTTTGTGGGCGAACATTGTGTTTCTGTATCTGCGAGTATTTTTAAGGTGAATAGGATTCCATTACCACCTTTTCTGCCAATAATTCAAGGGGACTTAGTGACATTTCTCCCAGATCTACACCAAAGAGACTATTAAGATTGGGGTCATCTGCATCTGTCTTGATTCTACCAGCAGTCTGACCAGGGAGAGACTACCGACATCTTTCTTCTATGCCCAGATTATCCGTGGTCAGCCATTTTAAAGGCAATGAAAACTGTTGCCTTTGACGGAACTGTGTCCTCCGTTCAATGGCGATTGCTGCACCACGGATTTTAGTCCCTCCAACGTCTTCATCTACTGAGGATGGTCTGATCTGCTGGTTGTCTACATTGTGGCATCGTAGAGAAATTACAGCATATATTCTTTGGGTGCACGTTTGCCCAATCCATCTGGAATCGTCTGTGCCAACATTACGGTTTACCTAAAATTTCGTACACGTTTGTGCCTTTCCTGATGGATGATTCCACTGGTGATCCAATGAATTCAAATCTAGCGATACCTATTATGTTTTTGAATAAAGAACTTTGGACGACAAGAATAGACAGAGCGAGGACTTTTTCCACACCGTCATCTGCATGGAAAAAAGGATCTTCACATCTATGGTCCTTCTTCCTCTTAGAATGGTATCGACTAGGTCCTTTGGTTTTCAAAAGATGCTACGGTATTTAAGAGAGAACTGGAGCCGGACACTGTGGTCGAACTTCAATAAAGATAACAGGAAACCACTGATCCACATAAAACCTTTAATC
>JAHWFO010017241.1:32474-53531 GCA_023313115.1 Rhysida immarginata
CTGTTCTGATCAAAATCCTTGTGTACGCTGAAGAAGGCAGCGTGGCTGCCGAAATGCGCATACGTCCCACTAAAAGTTTTATGTGGATCAGTGGTTTACTGTTATCTTTATTGGTGCTATGGTACATCTAAACGCCTTTGTGAGGTCATCGGAGAGGACCATAATAATAATCATGCTCACCATTTCACGTTCCCATTAGACATCTGATGACCTACCGGTGGAAAAACGAGCCCCGAAACTAAGGCATTTATTAAAGCATAGAAGCCTATGAAAAGCTTCATGGAAATAACACTTTACGCGTGTGCACTTGAGCACCCTGATAAAACATCGATTTAAGGATGTTCGCTGGAGCAAATACCATCTGCTCCAGCAGCAGAAGGAAAGAAAAGTCAGAAACCAAGCCCAGTCCAATGGAAGAGTCGCCCCAGATCGAATCAAACATAGGACGTCGAAAAATACTAAGAAGAAATGGACTGCCATACCATCGGACACATACCACGCACTTCTTGTGTCCATGCCACGACACAGAGCAGCAGTTATAGCGGCGAAGAGCGGCTGCTTCCATTACTAGCAGATGGCCTTAATTCAATGATATGACAGTGTATTTGAGAAGTAAAGAAAGATTGCGATCTTTTATTTTTGATTTCCTTGTTAGACTGAATTGGTATATTATTATATAAAATATTGTGTAATTGACCAAAAAGTCATAATTCCTAAAGTATAATGAAGATTTAATACTGCTGAAAAAGTTTTCTGAAAAACTGAAAACTGAAAATGCTTACCTCTTTGATTTTGAGCCATAAACATTTTGGGAATATGCTACCTTTTTGTCCAATATATTCGGAAACAGTTAATAAAATATTTCAAAAATTGGTATGGTTAAAAAATGCTTCTTATTATATTCAAAGAGAAAAAAATAATTTTATTAACTAATAACTAATTATTAAATAATTGCAGAAATTCTTCAAACATATCATTATTACAAATAGAAAAAAGAAGGAAAATTTTTGCGACTTTTTGGGGATATGCTAGCTTTTTGTTCAATGTTTTAAATTAATTTGAGTAAGCTATATAAATTCATATAAATTCATATCAAAAAATAAATATCGATAAAAAATCGATATACGTGGTTATGGCAAAGCATATTAAAGAAAAATATCTCATGACCAACAATGCAAGACAAAGTTTTTGCAACAGTAAGTAAGTATCAGCAATGGTATCAGCACACAATTCACAAATACTCTGCACAGACCAACAATATATATCTCATGACCAACAAAGCAAATAAAAGTGCAAAAATAGATATCAACAATGGTGTCAACACGCAATGCACCAACACTATACAAGGATCAACAATATATGTCTCATGACGAACAATGCAAGGCAAAGTTTGTGCAATATAGAATTCAATGCATAGAATTCCTGTTATTCAGGCTTTTCTTAGAAAACAGAATTCTTAGTACTTAGAGAAATTTAGATTTTCTTTAAAATCTTTAAAAATGATCAGTAACTGGAGAAAATGCGTTAGCAGACTATTGAGAAAGAGTGAAAGAGGATAGAGGAAGCACTTCTTTAGCTCCGTGTTGTATCGAGCAAATGGTAAGCAAGTAAATAGAAGAATTTGCGACCGCTAGACAACACAAAGTGATAAATGGCCAATTTTTGCTTCAAGACATCGAAAGAAGAAAGGAATTTGCAACAACATCAAGTTTACATATACAGTAAGATTACGTAAGTAAAAAATTATTTATACTAGAAGGCATCCTTAGAGAGTTCTATCCATTGTAGGCCTTTAAAAAAATTTTTTCGGTAAATGAAGTCCCGGTACATCACCTAGAATAGATTTTTTCAGTGAAGAGGTAAATTCCTGTCTTTCGGATTTTTCTTAGAATGGATAGTCCCTTCGCTCTATATTCTAGTGATTGAGTTATAATTTAACCAATTTGGAGGTTTTATTTAGCTTTTTGAGGTTATTCTGTTTACCTACAAGCGCAATTATTCCGGGCAACGCTGGGTCCTCTGCTAGTCTTCTATATATCTATCTTCTATATATATAAAGAAGGATGTTTGTGGGTTTGTCTGTGGGTCTGTTTGTCTGTATGTTTTTTATACAAATCTACAGTTTTATTCCGATCTTGATGAAATTTCGCATACATGACCTTCAAAGCATGAGGAAAGTCACTGTCTACCTCAGATTTCGGAAAAATAATTAATATCGATAAAAAATATATATTCATGGTTATGGCAAGGCATATTAATGAGAAATATCGCATGACCAACAATGCAAGACAAAGTTTTTACAACAATGGTATCAACACGCAATTCACAAACACTCTGCACGGACCAACAATATATATCTCATGACCAACAATGCAAATAAAAGTTTGTGGAACAATAGGTATCAACAATGGTTTCAACACGCAATTCACCAATAACAATGAGCACAGAATGATGATGTAATGTTAAAGCAATCTTTCCAACAATTATAACAATGAACATAAAATGATGATGTAATATGGATAAATTTCAATTTGAAACATTGCATAGAATTCCTGTTATTCAGGCTTTTCTTAGAAAAGAGAGTTCTTAGTACTTAACAATTTCTTGAAAATCTTTAAAAATGATCAGTAACTGGAGATAATGGAGAGTTAGCAGACTATTGAGAAAGAGTGGAAAAACGACAGAGGAAGCATTCCTTTAGCTCCGTGATGTATTGAGCAAATGGGAAGCAAGTAAATAGAAGAATCGGCGATCGCTAGACTGCACAAAGTGATGAATGGCCAAGTTTTGCTTCAACACATCGAGAAAAGAGTGGAAATTGCAACAACACTAAATATACATCTGAGGTAAGATTACGTGAGTAAGAAATTATTGGAGAGGTCCATCCATTGTGAGCCTTTAAAAAAATTTTTTTCGAATTTTCATTAAGAATTTTTACTGTATTAATTCTAAGCATTTTCATGTGTTTATTTTTAAAATATTGCAAAATATAATTTAATTTTTTGAGATTGTTCTGTTTACATCCAAGTGTAATTATCCCGGGCAACGCCGGGTACCTTTGCTAGTATATATATAAAGAAGGATTTTTGTTTGTTTGTGGGTTTGTTTGTTGTTTGATTGTTTCTTATACAAATCTACACTTTTATACTAATGTTGATGAAACTTTGCATACTTGACCTTCAAAGCATGAGGAAGGTCACTGTCTTCTTCAGATTTCTAAAAAATAATAATCATTGAAAAAAAATTGATATTCATGGTTATGGCAAGGCATATTAATGAGAAATATTTCTTGACCAACAATGCAAATAAAAGTTTGTGCAACAATAGGTATCAACAATAGTGTCAACACGCAATGCACCAACACTATGCAAGGATCAACAATATAATGTCTCATGACCAACAATGCAAGGCAAAATTTGTGCAATATTGAATTCAATGCATATAATTCCTGTTATTCAGGCTTTTCTTAGAAAAGAGAATTCTTAGTACTGAACAATTTCTTGAAAATCTTTAAAAATGATCAGTAACTGGAGATAATGAGTTAGCAGACTATTGAGAAAAAGTGAAAGACGATAGAGGAAGGACTCCTCTAGCAAGTAAATAGAAGAATCGGCGACCGCTAGAATACACAAAGTGATGAATGGCCAATTTTTGCTTCAAGACATCGAAAGAAGAAAGGAATTGCAACAACATTAAGTGTACATATAAAGTAAGATTACGTGAGTAAAAAAATATTTAGACTAGATGGCATCTTTGGAGAGGTCCATTCATTGTGAGCCTTTGAATATTTTTTTGTTTGGTAAATCAGGTCCCGGTATATGACCTAGAATAGATTTTTTCAGTGAAGAGGTAAATTCCTGTCTTTCGGATTTTTTTAGAACGGATAGACCCTTCGCTCTAAATTGTAGTGATTGAGGTATTATTTAACCAATTTCGACGTTTAAGTTAGCTTTTTGAGGTTGTTTTGTTTGCCTACAAACGTAATTATCCCAGGCAACGCCGGGTCCTTTGCTTGTCTGTATATATAAAGAAGGGTTTTTGTGAGTGGGTTTGTGAGTTTGTTTGTTTGTGTCTTATACAAATCTACAGTTTTATTCTGATCTTGATATAATTTCCGATACATGACCTTCAAAGAATGAGGAAGGACACTGTGTACCTCATATTTCGAAAAAATAATTATTGATGAAAATCGATATTCATGTTTATGGCAAGTCATATTAATGAGAAATTTCTCATGACCAACAAAGCAAGGCAAAGTTTGTGGATCCGTCAAGATCGGAATAAAACTGTAGATTTGCATAAGAAACAAACAAACAAACCCACAAACAAGCAAACAAAGACACTCACAAACAAACATCCTTCTTCTCTCTATATATATAACATCAAGAAGGATGTTTGTTTGCGGGTGGGCTTGTTTGTGGGTTTGTTCTTTATACAAATCTACAGTTTTTTTCTGATCTTGATGAAATTTGGCATACTTGACCTTCAAAGCATGAAGAAGGTAATTGTCTACCTCAGATTTCGGAAAAATAATAAATACCGAAAAAAATCGATATTCATGGTCATGGCAGGGCATTATTAATGAGAAATATCTCATGACCAGCAATGCAAGGCAAAGTTTGTACAACAATAGGTATCAACAATGGTATCAGCACGCAATTCACTAACACACTACATGGATCAACAATATATATCTCATGACCAACAATGCAAGCAAAGTTTGTGCAACAATAGGTACCAATAATGGTACAAAATGATGATACAATAATAAAGCATTTTTTTTAAGAATTATAATCCAACTATATACAGGGTGTAAATTTTAAGTTGACAAAGCAGAATAACTCGAAAAATAAGCTTCACACGAAAAAATGCGTATAATCCAAAGTTGATTATTTTCGAGGGGGCATCTGCTGGTGCTAAAATTAGCCCACCCCCCCCCGGCCCCTGGGGGTGGGGCGGGGGGCAACTTTAAAATTTCAAATGGGAACCCCTATTTTTTATTGCAGATTCAGGTCCTACATAAAAAACTACGTACATTTTGTCTGAAACATTTTTTTTTATTTTTGGTAGATGGCGCTGTAATTCAAGAAAATCCATTTTCTCATTTTTGCGTGGAAATAACTAATTTATTATTCATTTCGATTCCTACATTGTTTTAACTACAATGTAATTTGAAGACATTTCGTCAACAAACAAATAACGTAAACATTGGCATTTTTTTCAGAATGTTTACATTTTAAATTCTGATCTTTAGAAGAAAAGATTGTAATTTTTCAACTGTTTTTGTGAGTGTACAACGCCGTATTGCTTTTGAATTTACATTATGAATTATCTTTCTGTGGAAGAAAAAATTGAGATGGTGTACATTTATGGAGAAAGTGGGAGAAATTTTGATAATGCAGTCGCGCTTTATGCTCAGCGTTTTCCTGGCCAAACGCGATCACGGTCTTCTTTTGTTCGAGTTATTAAACAATTTACTGCGGAAGGTAGTGTGAACCAGAAAAAAAGAACCCGTGCAGCTACTGTTTGTGGAGAAAACAATCAAGTGTCAGTCCTAGCTGCTGTGGCTCATAATCCACATGCGAGCACAAGAGAAATATCAAGGCAATCAGGAATTTCACATATGAGTGTTTGGAAAATGCTGAAGCTCCACAAATTTCATCCATATCATGTATCTATGCATCAGGAACTACATGGCAATGACCACCAAAACCGTCTAACGTTTTGTCACTGGGCACTTCAGCAGATGCAAACAAACCAACATTTTTTTGCACGAGTTCTTTTCTCCGATGAGTCAACATTCACAAACCACGGGGAAGTTAATCGACATAACATGCATTACTGGAGTGAACAGAACCCACACTGGATTCGAGAAGTCAACCATCAGCGACCTTGGTCAATTAATGTTTGGTGTGGGATAATTGGCGATAAACTTATCGGTCCATATTTTATAGACGGTAATTTGAATGGCAACAAATATCGTAACCTACTTGAAAATGAACTACCAGATCTACTTGAAGACCTGAGTATTGAACTTCGACAACACATGTGGTTTCAACATGATGGTTGTCCAGCGCATTATTCATTAGTAGCGCGCGAAGTACTACATCGACTTTACCATGGTCGCTGGATCGGCAGGGAAGGTCCTGTGAATTGGCCAGCCAGATCGCCTGACCTTACATCGCCAGATTTTTTCTTATGGGGTTACCTCAAAGATATCGTTTATAAGGAAACGCCAACCACTCGCGAAAACATGATTCAAAGAATAAGAGATGCTTGCGCTGCAATTACACCAGACATGTTATCAAGATGTGTTCAGGAATTTACAAAACGAGTCAATAAATGCATCGAAGTTGGAGGTCATCAATTTGAACATTTAATTTCATAAAACGGCGAGATGCAAGGGATTTAAGGACAACAAGCAGGCCGAAAGTGAGAGGCGAGGGGACTCACTGGAAATACAAGCACCCCGAAATTCATTTACTTGCAAGTATTTGCAAATAAGAAAAAATAAAACGAAAACAATCGGTCCTTTTAAGGACCACCAAATCTTAAACGGGAATAACTTCATCTTTACACAGTCTTTTACTTTTTTACTCTGTTAGTTAATGAGTTCACTCGTTAGTACGTAGGATGTTCGGTTAGTTAGTTAGCTAATCAGTTGATTTGTTTGATAATTATAAAGTTGTGTGGCCTCATGACCACGAAACAAAACAAAATTATCCTAATCCGCGGCAAAAAATAATAAAATAATAACTTTGCGGCAAAATTTACGAAGTAAATAAGTATTTTTTATTTCTCCGTAACCATTTCCACGCAAAAATGAGAAAATGGATTTTCTTGAATTACAGCGCCATCTACCAAAAATAAAAAAAAATGTTTCAGACAAAATGTACGTAGTTTTTTATGTAGGACCTGAATCTGCAATAAAAAATAGGGGTTCCCATTTGAAATTTTAAAGTTGCCCCCCGCCCCACCCCCAGGGGCCGGGGGGGGGTGGGCTAATTTTAGCACCAGCAGATGCCCCCTCGAAAATAATCAACTTTGGATTCTACGCATTTTTTCGTGTGAAGCTTATTTTTCGAGTTATTCTGCTTTGTCAACTTAAAATTTACACCCTGTATAAAGGAGAACATGTGGGTTCGTCACGGAAACAGTTTTGCATTGTTGTTGCACGTTTAAGCATTGTTGGCGCTCACTTAAAGCACACGCCGGAACTGAAAATTCACCTGAGCATTGTTGTCTGAGCAACAATTTTTAACATCAATCAATCACAAAACTATAAATAAAGGAGAAAATATGAGTTCATCAAACGAAACAATTTGAATGAATTGAATTTGATAAAAATAATTACCGCGCAAATTGCGCGTGGGCCCCGTTCATAATGAACATAAAATGATGATGCAATATGAATAAGTTTCAATTTCTAACAATGCATAGAATTCCTGTTGTTCAGGGTTTTTTTTAGAAAAGAGAGTTCTACGTACTTAAGCATTTCTTGAAAATCCTTTAGAATGCTCAGTAACCAGAGATAATGATAAGTTAGCAGAGTGAAAAGTCGACAGAGAAAGTACTCCTTTAACTTAGTGCTGTATTGAGAAGCAAGTAAATAGAAGAATCGGTGGTCGCTAGACTACACAAAGTGATGAATGGCCAAGTTTTGCTTCAACACATCGAGAGAAGAAAGGGAATTGGAATAACATCAAGTATACATCTGAAATAAGATTACGTGAGTAAGAAATTATTGTAGAGTCCCATCCATTGTGAGCTTTAAAAATTTTTTTTTCGAATTTTCAATAAGAGTTTATACTGTATTAATTCTAAGCATTTTCATGTGTTTATTTTTAAGATATTGCAAAATATAATTTAAATTTGTGAGATTGTTCTCTTTACCTACTTGTGTAATTATCCCGGGCAACGCCGTGTTCCTTTGCTAGTTATATATATAGAAAGATTTTCTGATATTGTTCTCTGTACCTATAAGTGTAATTAATCCGGGCAACGCTGGGTACCTCTGCTAGTCTTCCTTTTAAATAACTAGAAGAGGACACGGCGTTGCCCGGGATAATTACACTTGTAGGTAAACAGAAAACTTTAAAACCTAAATTAAACCCCCATATAGGTTAAATAATAACTCAATTACTACAATATAGAGCGAAGGGACTATCCATTCTAAGAAAAATCCGAAAGACAGGAATTTCCCTCTTCACTGAAAAAATCCATTCTAGGTGATATACGGGGACTTAATTTACCAAAAAAAAAAATTTTAAAGGCTCACAATGGATGGACCTCTTCAAGGATGCCTGCTACTCTAAATAATTTTTTACTCACGTAATCTTAATCTAGATGTACACTTGATGTTGTTGCAATTTCCTTTTTTCTTTCGATGTCTTAAAGCAAAAATTGGCCCTTCATCACTTTGCTTAGTCTAGCAGTCGCTGATTCTTCTATTTACTTGCTTACCATTTGCTCAATACATCACGGAGATAAAGGAGTTCTTCCTTTGTCGTCTTTCAATCCTTCTGAATAGTCTGCTAACTCATTATCTCCAGTTACTGATCATTTTTAAAGATTTTTAAGAAATTGTTAAATACTAAGAATTCTCTTTTCTAAGAAAAGCCTGAATAACAGAAATTCTAGGCATTGAATTCTATAATGTACAAACTTTGCCTTGCATTGTTGGTCGTTAAGACATATATTGTTGATCCTTGCATAGTGTTGGTGCATTGCGTGTTGACACGATTGTTGATACTTATTATTGCATAAACTTTTATATGCATCGTTGGTCATGAGATATTTTTAATTAATATGCCCTGCCATAACCATGAATATCGATTTTTTATCAAAATTTATCAACAAACAAACAAACAAACCCACAAACAAACTCACAAACCTAACATCCTTCTTTATACATATATATAGAAAGAAGATGGATGTTTGTGGGTGAGTTTGTGGCTGGATTTGTGGGTTTATTTCTTATACAAATCTACAGTTTTACTTCGATCTTGATGAAATTTTGTATACGCGACCTTCAAAGCATTAGGAAGGTCACTGTCTACCTCAGATTTCGAAAAAATAATAATTTTCGATAATAAATTGATATTCATAATGATGGCAGGCCTTATTAATGAAAAATATTTCATGACCAACACTGCAAAGCAAATTTTGTGCAACAATAGGTAGATTGCTGCTATATTCTTTGTAATACAAAATAATAAAAAACGGCACTTGTGTCTCACTTATAAAGAACGTCTCAAAAAACGAGAAATTTTGAAACTGATATCACTGACTTAACAATCCGGTGAGTGCGATCTAAATAGAGCAAGTGCAGTCATTTGACAGGTGATGTTATGAAGATTATATTCAGGAAACAAGCACTACATCTGGTATCAATTCTAAAAATAAAAGAAACTCTTACGCATGCATTCTCAATATTTTCGTTTTAATTCATCCAAAAACTTTTAATTTTGCAGGCACCTTCCCTGTTGTTCCAAAATTGAAATGCTTAGGGCCGAAAATAGTGCTACAGAAAGAGACATGCGCAGTTACTACAATCGTACATAAAATTGAAAAATAAAATGATCTTTAACCCTGTCAAATGAATTTTTTTCAATTTAAAAATTAGAAAAAGTTTCCTTAGAATGTCTCTAATTATTGACCAATAACGTTTATGGTTCTGCATTTTCGTTGCAGAGAAATAAATTACTTTCGATACGGGTATTGATTTTCTCGCTATAGACGATAATGCTATCATCTATAAACTGTAAAAACATTTTCAGACACTATCTAGAAAATAGAGTTTAAATCGTACAGCTATGTAACCTAAATCCTTTAAAAGAGGAGATTAAAAAGCAGGTACGTTTACGTCAGTTTGTTGATATCTCTAAAGACTCTTCTGTAAGAGTCGCTTAAAATTGAGCTCCCAGGTTAAAGGATAAGGGACTTATGTTCAATGCTGGCGGAGGCCCACTTCCAACTTTTCTGGACATGCTTTAATACTATCAATTCTAAGAAGAGCCTGAACAAGAGGAATTCTTTGTACAGTTAAAAGTTCAATTTTCTTTTATAATTCTCAGAGGTGGGATGGAGTCTTCATTCTTAAGAAACAGAACAACAAGAAATCTATGCAATTGCACCCAGTGTTGTTCGGGATAAGTACAATTTTAGGTAAACAGAACACCCTCTCAGGTTAATTTTCATTAATTCTATAAATTCCTGCTGTAGACGAATCTTCAGTTGTTTCTGATGCCTAAGAAACTTTTTTCTTCTCTAAACAAGACTCATTCATTTCTTTAGTGGCATTTCAATAAATATGAATTAACATGTATCATTTCAATGATTATTTTGAGCATAATACAAATTATGCTTGTTGATTTAAAGAGTCGAGTTTATTTATGCTTAGTTATTGGTTATGATGTTAACTTCTCCCAAGCAATGGTACTGCTACCTCAAAAACCTTTCCACTCTTTCTCAATAGTGTCACAATTGAATAATTCAACTTCTTATTCGATGATTACGTGGCATTTGACTTCTTCCATTTTCAGACATATCAATCGGCTTAGATATAGCTTGCCTAATTATTAAGGAATGAAAGTCTATAAACACAGGAAATATTATCTTCTTTACCACGACTGTTTGGTCATCGAAAAGCCTTTCTCCGAGGTTGGGTGACGACCTGAGAACATGAATTTTTTCGGTCTTTCCCATTCCTCATCTTTATTGCAGAATCTATTCGACCTTATTTGCATGTTCCTTGCTCATCGCTTGCTCTTGAAACTCCTCCATTGTCTTCGGCAGGGTCCCGCTGCTTAGCGTCTGGAAAAATAAATTTATTTTCTTATCTTTTAATGTCGCCCCACTCAATCTTTTTCAAATCGATTTGAATGAGGTGATACTTCCCCTCCGCTAAACCCGTGCTGATCATCTTCATGAACCATTTGTGGCTTTTACTTTTCTTCTGTCTTCCCCTGTTTCTTGCTTCCTACTTTTCTCTCTTCTTTTCTTTGGTAGGAGCTTCTATTTCTGCAAAGATAAAAGATCATAAACAATTTTATTTTCTTCTTTTGGCCTTCTTTGCTTTTGAAAATACTTGTATAGAGTGTCAGCAAAAATATTTTTTCCGATCTTATGTAGGCTAGCGAGACTGGCAGCTCCCATTATCCAAGTAAAACGTTAGCTCGTAATTTTTATAAACGCTCTTGTTTTAGAAGTCTGGAGTCTGCCTGGTTGTCAGTATAGACGATTGTAGGGACTTGCTGATTATAGTGTCTCCAGCATTGGGCCGCATGGGCTACTGCCAGTAACTCTCTTTCATAATTAAAATGATTTTCCTCTTCCACTCTCCATTTTCGAGATTCAAAAGCTATCGGAAATAGCTTGCCATTGTGCAATTAAAGTGCTATTAACCCAATGCCTATCTCGGATGCATCGCAGAGTATGTGGAGGAGTTCTGAGGGGGAAAAATCTGCTTTCAGGGTCGCAAAGGGCTTTGTCCTCTCCGTGTTCCACACGAACGGTTTTTCTTTTCGAAGTAACCGGAGTAGTAATTCTGTGATGTCCGAATATTTGGGAATGAAGTGATATTATACTCATTTTATCATGATATTATACTCATTTTCTGCTCATTGTTGAAAATTCTGTATTCTCTTGCCATGTCAACAAAACATTTTGTCATTGCATAATCTTGAAAATATTGCTCCATCATCACAACATGGGTTTCCAGTGCTGATGTGGAAATAAATGGCAACAACAATTTCGAAAAAAAACTCTTTTCTTGGGTGGCAAGGGATGTGAAAGATCCTTTGTGTCTGTGTTCTTTGCAATCCAAACAATCTCTTTGGGTTATTCATTACTTGGTAACCTGTTTTTGCAATTGCTTTCTGCTCGAGATATCTTGAAGCAAACATGGCTATTCATCACTTCGTGTGGTCTAACAGTCTTTGTTGCTTCCTTTGACACGATCACCACTCGCTCACAACTTGCTTGCCACAGCATTGTGCTGGCGAAACAAATACAGCACAGAGCAAAGAGACTGCTTTCTCTGTTACCTTTTCAGCCTCTCTCAATAATCTTCTAAGTCTCTACTATCTCCAGTTTAAGTAAACAGAACAATCTGAAGAAATTAAATGATAACTCAAAAATCGTTTACAGTAATTCTACAGTTTCCTGCTGTAGATGATGTGTCCAGTGTCAGTGAATTGCGAGTTGATACCGTTGTTGATACATAATGTTGACCAAACTTTGCCTTCCATTGTTGATGCCTAATAGGATTGCCATCATCATGAATATCGATTTATTATCAATAATTATTATTTTTTCGAAATCTGAGGTAGATGTAAAACTCTCCATTATCTCTCATTGGATGTAAAAAAATAATCTCAAGAAATTAAATAACTCAAAATTCGTTTTTAGTTCTACAATTCTACAATTTCCTGCTGTAGACGAAGAACAGAACATTCTATTATTGCATCATCTTGAAATTATTGTTGCATCATAACCAAATCATGGTTTTCATGGCAACAATAAATCCTTGGCCTTGATGTGGAAATTATATGGCGACAATAACTTCGACAAAAAAGCCTACTTTTTGGGTGGCATTGGATCAAGTTGACTGTTTTTAGCTGCCTGCTCTCTAATCCCAACAATCTGCGTGGGCTTTTTCACTACTTGATAACTTGTTATTGCAAATGCACTCTGCTTTCAATGTCTTCAAGCAAAACTTGGTGATTCCGCATACTGCTGCAGAGGCACCCGGCTTTTCCTGGGATAGTTATGGCTGTAGGAAAACAGAACAATCTCAGAAATGAATCACTATCTCAATTTGAGTTTCAGTATTTGTACAATTCCCTGTGTAGACGAAGCTCTAGTTGTTTGCATGTTTCCAATGCCCGGATAACTTTTTGTTCTCTCTGACCAATACACATCCATTCCTTCGTAGTATTTCGATAGTTGTGAATTAACATATATACTTCTAAGCTTTATTTTAGAGTATACTACAGTATGCATGTTGATTTGAAGAGTCCAGTTGATATATGCTTTGTTATCAGTTATGTCATCAACTGTCACCATAGAGAAGATATTATAAACTCAGATAATGTCATTTGCAATCTTTAAGACATTAAGAATATTCTTATTAAAGGTATTGTCAATGTAATAATTAATATTTAATCGTTAGGAATTGTATAGAAAAATTTTTTTTAATTCAATTTAATTTCTGCGCTATTATCTGATTTAAATATCATATGCCTCATATTCAATTCACCATAGAAATAGAGCAGGACAAAAAGCTCGCCTTCTTAGACGTACTGATCTCCCGTGTGGTGTATGAAAAATCTTTTAATTTAGCCAAATAAGCTGAGATGTGTTCATCTTGCTGCATTGTAGCATTGTAGAAATCTGCCAATAATGATCCAACAAGAGTTTTCGACGATGGCTCGAAGTTTGCTTGCAACAACTCGCACTTTTTCTCAGTAGTCTGTTAACTCTCAATTATCTCCAGTTACTGATCATTTTAAAAGATTTTCAAGAAATTGTTAAGTACTAAGAACTCTCTTTTCTAATAAAACCCGACCAACAGGAAATCTGTGCACTGTTACAAATTGAACCTTATTTATAAAGCAAAAACTTTGTAGTCCATAGTGTCAGGGAATTCCCTGATGATACCATTGTTGATAAATATAGTTGCTCTAAGTTTGCCTTTAATGCAAGGCAAAGTTTGTGCAATATAGATAAGTTTCAATTTGTAACAATGCATAGAATTCCTGTTAGAAGTTAAATAATAACTCAAATTGGTTTTCATTAATTCTACAATAGTCTCCTGAGGTTCTCCTTGTTTGCTGAAGATAAAAGCAAAGCTTTCGAAAGAAGTTTACTGGTTGTATTGTTTGTTTTTTTTTATTCCTTTTGTTTTATTTCTTGTTTTGTGCCTTTTTTAGTTGTGGTTAAAGAGTGTTGCACTTTTAATCTGTTCATTAGTACGATACACATAAACACTTATTTTGTTTTAAATTAAATTTTGTTTATAATTCTCAGAGGTGGGTTGAAACCATCATTCTTTATGTACCTGCTTATATTGCACACTTCGCCTTATAACCCGGCGTCTCCAAGGAATTTTTTTGACCTCTCGTTGTCCTTCCTTGAATTAAAAGATAACCATCTTCACCACTGGGAAACAAAACTAGAAATTTTTTTTTATATCCGGTTTCCGCCGAGGAGTCAACTATATTTGGTTACCAAAAATTAAACTGCCAATATGCCTAAAGATAATATAAAAGATAAGCTATCTAATCAAAAGCTTTCTTCAATGGACTCGCCTTCCGGAGGGCCTGCCGAAGATTTACTCCCTCAACTGGACGATAAATTGGTAAAGGCCTAGTTTTTGGATGCTGTCTCTATGAAATCTTTAATTTAAACAATCTCCACTAAAGTTTTAGAAGAAATCAAGGCTAAACTCGCAGATAATAACATCTAAACTCACCCCTCTCCTTGAACATATGGATTCAATCATCAACTGTCTAAAGCAAATAGACACCAAACATACCTCCTTACAAACTCGAATGGATCGTCTTGAGTCCACGGTTTTCAATGGCGAGGAGTCTCAGCATCGATGTTATTTTTTCGTCAGCCTACGACCTAAAACAATACACACGTCGAAATAATTTAAGATTATTTGGCTTGGAAGAAAATCCGATAGAGAATAAACGTGTAAATTTTGCAGAATTGATAAGAACTACCCTCGACACTCCAGTTAATCAAGATCAAATTCTATCTATACACCCAATAGGCCCGCGTAATCCTTCGACTGTCATATTAGTTCAACTTGCATCTTCATCCCTTCGTGATCGGATAATTAAAAATCGACGAAAATTGAGAAAATCTTCGATTATCGCTGTGGAAGACCTTGCAGCCACATGACATAAGCTTATGCGGGTGGCCAAGGCGCGCTTCGGCCCCGGCAATGCTCGGAGCTTCGCCGGCCGGATTTTTGCCAAAGATTCGAATGAGAAAGCAATTCTTCCTACTAATATTAAGGATTTTGATAGGGTTTGTTAATCAATTTCGTTATATAATAAACCATTAAGGAATGACATAACCAAGTACCGAAAGTTTAAACTAAAACATTCGCGGAACTATATTTTTAAACCGCCCTATGTTAACATTGGAAGTTTCTAATGGACCATTATGATACCATTAAACCCCGTACCTTTGAAATAATTTCGACTATCATTAATTTTACGTCATATTCATTCATGACACATCATTCCAAGTCGTTTGATATATTACATGCCATATCTTATCATTGAAAGTTCCAATGAACCATAATGGTTCCACTAAACCAGGTTCCTTGAAACCAATTTGGACTATCATTAATTTTACGTTATATTCATTCATGACACCTCGTTCCAAGTTGTTTGATATATTACATGCTATATTTTAGCATTGAAAGTTCCAATGAACCATAATGGTTCAAAAACCAGGTTCCTTGAAACCAATTTGGACTATCATTACTTTTACGTGATATTCATTTATGATACATCATCACAATTTGTTTGATATATTACATGCCATATCTTATCATTGAAAATTTTTGAAGGTGTCATAAAGGTACCATTAGTGCACTTGCCAATGTTTCGATTGCAACAATTTTCAAAATGGTTCATTTCCTGAACCATATTTATTGGCCGAAATAGTAATTTATATTCGCTTTTATCTCGTCATTAAGATTTGTTTGACATATTATTTAATATATCTGTCCATTGAAAATTGCTAGGTGGGGTCGTGATGTGCCATTTGTGGACGTGCTAATGAACCGATTTAGATAAAATTTATGATTTTTTCATGGCATGTACCATATTCATCGACTGACGAAAATAGTAATGAATAACCGCATCTATCTCGTCATTACGATTTGTTTGATATATTACTGTATATTTCATTCCATTGAAAATTGCTGGGCGGGAAAATAGAGGTACCATTTGTGCACGTGCTAATGAACCGATTGAGATAATATTTGTAACTGGTTCGTGCCATGAACCATATTCATCGACTGAAGAAAACAGATTTTGAAAATCTTTCATAACCTCGGAGGGGTTTGAGTTACAGACAGACAGACACGTTTCCCCACACTGATAGCATAAAGCACCTTTCGGTACTTAATAAATTGTTTCTAGTCCATATTATTTGGTTTAAGTATACTTCTATTTATTATAATATTTTTTCACATCCTTTTTTCATAACTAAGTCCATTAATTTCTCTTTTTTTAGTTAATGGTACTTAAATTAGCCCTGACTGTTATGTACTGAATTTTTATTATACTGACCTATCTCGTTATATCTCATACAAAATCAATTTTAATTTTTCTGCGGACTAATTTAAATTCTGGCTTAGGATTAAACTGTAATTATATTACAGGTCATCTATTGGATTATAGGCTTGGATTTCATGTACACTAGATCGTCACACATAGTAGGCCCTGTTTTTTATAACACTATTAGTTTAATTGATCTGATCTGGGACTGCTGTTGTATTGCTTTGTTTACTATTTTGAGAATATATTTCCGACATTTATATTAAATATTGGCCTTATACCAAGCTGTAACTAATTTGTTGGTTATGTTTCATTTATTTTTGTGTTTTTATTTCTAATTTTACTTATTTTTTTTTTGATACTCTCACACTCTCTCTCGCTATCTCTACTGTTTATTTTTGTTGCTTTTTATACTTGTTTGTAAAAGTTTTGACGTAAAATACGTCTTAGTTTCGAGACTAGAATGCCACGCTTAAATCGTGAATGTCACGAAAAGTGTTGATCACGAAAACTTTAATAAAGTGAAAACTATTAATGATAGAAGAAGGATCTATATCGCATTCCATATAGTATAGAACAAAGCATGTTTTAGACCATCAATGATTTCGTGCTGACTTCATTGGCTGACGCAGTCGCAGTGCAGTCGCAGTGATTTTGAGTCAGAAAATCTGCTCTATGGCGGATATTAAACTAGTCTAGCTCCGTCTTCCTTTGAGCCACCACGACGTTTGAGGTGTCATTTGTTTTATCTTTCTGCGCTGTATAAAATGACTTACAATGTAAACCTCAATATTTAATAGTGTTTAAGATATCGGCTTTTGATGTGTGGCAATTTCGCTATAATTACAGAATTTCCACATTTATGCCTAATAATCACGAGAAAAATTAAAAAAAACTGTCACCAAAATATAGATCGAGAGATGGGAAATCCAAAAAGACCCGGATGTCCGATGTTGAGCGTCAATGAGTTCAACAGGAACGCCTCAAATTTGAGTCGCCGCGCCGCCAAGATGAACTATAGCTCGATGACAAACGTTTCTACATGGAGTGATAGAATTCAACGAGTGGAAGTCCATAACGAGCCATAACCGTCAAAATTAACAGCATCTTCATAAAATATAAATTAAGTAAGGAGCGACATATATGCGAAAATTTGGATGACTGGATTCATATTTCGTTTTATGAACAGTGAAATTGGTAATGTTTATAATAGGTTTTACTTTTGAGAAAGACTTACAGTACCCACATGACGGTAGTGTGATATGTTTGCTCTATCAGTTTCATCAGTCCAATGCGAATGATTTCATGCTGTGCATTCATTGCAGAACAAATTTAAAACTGTTAGACACGCTGCGGATATGTGCCTAACACGCGAGATGCAGTATCTTCTGCGTCAACCATTTGATGAGCCACATTTGTAGACTAGTTGCCAACATTTCGTCCGTTTTGCCTGAACAGATACACAAAGCTAGGAAGAGATGTGCAGTGATGGATAAAGAAGATTTAGATAAAAATTCAACAGGCTAAATCGATGAATCTAAAATATCATGAGAGACCGGCAGAGTTAGATAGCACTAGCAGAGGACCCGGCGTTGCCCGGGATAATTACGCTTGTAAGTAAACACAACAACCTCAATTAAAAGCTAAATTAATACTCCAAATTGGTTAAATAATAACTAAATAACTACAATATACAGCGAAGGGACTATCCATTCTAAGAAAAATCCGAGAGACAGGAATTTACCTCTTCACTGAAAAAATCCATTCTAGGTGATATAAAAAAACCGGGACTTGCTTTACCGAGAAAACAATTTTTAAAGGCTCACAATGGATGGACCTCTCCAAGGATGCCTTCTAGTCTAAATATTTTTTACTCACGTAATCTTACTTTAGATGTACTGTATACTTGATGTTGTTGCAATTTCCTTTCTTGTTTCGATGTCTTGAAGCAAAAATTGGCCATTCATCACTTTGTGTAGTCTAGCGGTCGCCAATTCTTCTATTTACTTGCTTACCATTTGCTCAATACAGCATGGTGCTAAAGGAGTGCTTCCTCTATCGTCTTTCACTCTTTCTCAATAGTCTGCTAACTCATTATCTCCAGTTACTGATCATATTTATAGATTTTCAAGAAATTGTGAAGTACTAAGAATTCTCTTTTCTAAGAAAAGCCTGAATAAGGAGTGTCATTGTCGTGCAAAACATCTTCAAGACAGTTTATTGTGTCCTCAATAAATATGCTGGAAAACATCGCTGTGACATCAAACGAGACCAGGACGTGGTTGTCAAGGATGTTGAAAGATTCTAGTTTTTTGGTAAGTTCTGGCTGTTTTTTATTGCAAAAGATTGTCTTTTGGCTATCTTAGACAATGACACTCCTTTGGCTAAGGTTAGAGACTTCCTGCTACTCAGCAGACATTGCTGCTACACCAACTTTTTCCAGTTTGATAGCAAATTTTACAAAACGGAAAAAGGCACACCCATGGGTAGCAGTTTGAGCCCTTTCTTAGCCAACTTGTTTCTCAATCATCTTGAAAATTTAGCCTGTACTAATTTTAATTACTTTACCAAGGTCTGGTATAGGTATGTAGATGACATTTTTACTGTGTCTTATCGACCATATTGATCAATTGAAAGATGATCTCAATGGCCTATGCCCCTCTATATCTTTCACTGAGGAGAGGGAAAGCAATAATTCACTCCCTTTCTTGGATCTGCTGGTGCATAGAGACGGAAGTAAACTTGCCTTCAGTATCTACAGGAAGCCTAACTACGTACCAGCCACTGTAGCGGTGCGTATATTCACAGCGGTTAATGATATTCCAACCACTGTTTTGTCCACAAGTGGGCTGCGTATAACCACATGATTCACCGAGCATTGAACATCCCTATGACGCGAGAGAAAAGGTACATGGAATTCCGCCTGATCAAACAAGCTGCTGCCGCCAATGGTTTCAATAATGAAACCGTTGATAAATTAATTAAGAGGCATAACTTCATGTTGAAACTTATGGAAGCCACAACCCTTACTCACGGAACTCGGGACAGAAAGAAATATTTTTGCCTCCCATATAACTAGAGGCCTGGAGAAGATCCTAAGATTGTTTGGTCTTCAGGTGGCTTACAGAAGTAGCCAAACGTTGAGAAGACTCTTAGGCAATACCAAGGATAAAATCCAGACAACAGAGAAATCCGGGATATACGAAATCATGTGTACCGCTTGTGACCACAAATATATCGGATAAACCCGCAGAAGAACTGAAACCAGAATTGAAACATTTCGACTACGTAAGAAACCATAGACCAGAAAAATCAGCTTATGATGAACATATAATTAATACTGGACACGTTATGAAGACAGGAAACTTCAACATTCTACAAGTGGCTGATGACTACAAAAGACTTAATTTCTTGGAGTCCCTGAAGATTATGAAGTGCGAAGAACAAAAACTCCTGAATCATGATGCTGGACCTCTTGATCTATCACGATGGGACACATTTTTAGCCCATGCTAAATAACGGTTTTCTTGGCCCCTTTTCTCTTTTCCCCTTCCTTTTTTTGGATTTTTCTTCTGTATTTTCTGTTAAAACTCTGTAGAGGTCTCTCCTAGGTCCGCTAAGTTGGCAATTCATTTTGCGCCCTATTGGCTTCTTACTCTTATATAAACCTTCTCGTTGTTTGTTACCTCGACTCATACTGATGATGACTACCTGGTAGTTGAATTGCTTAAATTTATGAAGATTATTAAAATTCTTTTGTGGAAAAGTGGCATCCTTCCTTCATCTATACAGAAGTATCCGCAGATCATAAGGTCTGTCACGGAATTTTAATGATTCCGATGACATACCCGATCGTTTTCGCTCTAAAATATATTACAATTTGGAGCGAAAACGAAATCGACGTCGACAGCGTCATCCACAGCATCACGATGGAGCAACCAATGAGGGAGGAGCGAGGTTCTCGACTGCGGGCTAGAAACGAGGGCAGAGACGGAGAAAGAAAAAGAGTTTGGCAGCTACCGACGAACGATCGGGGAAAAAGAAGCTCCTGACGACGAACGACGGAGGGCATCGAGACTGTTTGGCCTTCGTTAAGCTGGAGGAGAAGGCTTGTCCTCAAGTTGCTGCAACGGAGACCATTTTTCTTGCCTTGTGCTTTAATGTAATCATTACAACACAATTTATTTAGCCAGTTATTGTATTAATTCTTTATCACAGGTCTCTCTTGTGACTTGGAGTCTCCGAAGTGAAAAGATTTCTACAAAATGTATATTTTGTTGTATCCATACTGGTTGTAATTTTAATCTTAATGGACTTACCCGGACTATGAACTTTTACCGATAGTGACTTTGTGATAAAAATTATTTAACTAGTTCGTGTCCTCGCAAATTGGAACATTTTAATTCGCGAGTGCGCCGTTCTGTGATTTCGTATGCCCTTGTGTTTGCTGCGAAATTTATGTGAATGATTACTGTAAATTTCTGTATCTGTTCAATTGAATTCCATTAGACATATTTTTTTCAAGCCTTTGTATGTCATATTGTTTGCTATTTGCTTAAAATGTTTAGCTGAGAGGTTGGCTCTTATTTAATGGTTTTAAAGACCGACCCAGCTAATTTGCTGTTCCTTTATTTTGGCTTATTTCAGGTGTCTAGTGTTATGCGATTTAACTATTTGCCTAGCAAGCTATTGTTCTTTGCTTTAGCAGCCTCAGCTTCAACATCTGTAATTTAAGGTTTTTTCTCATCCT
>JAHWFO010017241.1:53541-66887 GCA_023313115.1 Rhysida immarginata
TGCGCTGTCTGTTTGACGAGCAATCCGGGAAGGCTTTCAAAACGGACCTAGCTATTCCAATTGTGATTTTAAATAAATAGTTGTGGTCGGCAAGAGTTGCCAGATGTTATGGATCTGACTGCCCACCGTCTGTTGTTTGGGAAAGGGCGGCTTACCATTTACGTTCTTTCCTTTTGATGGAGTGGAATAGACTAAGTCGGTTGAGGTTCCGTCGTCTTTATGCGTCGTCCAAACGACTCTGTACGGTTGAGGAAAACAACCAGGCCTTTTATTTCCTTTTTCCGTGGTCATTGTGATTGCCTCGCCGGATCGCGAGTGGTTTGCTTTATGTGGCGTTTAAACAGGCGGCGCAGCCCTTAAAGGCTGCCTGTTCACTTAACTGTTGCATGTGCGCCAGGTACCTGTAAATAAGTTCTTTTAAGGTGCCCGCTGTGGCTACACAAGTAGCCTCAGCTTCAACATCAGCAGCCTCAGCTGCCTAATTTTGTTGTGTTTGTAGTAATTGCCGTTTGAGGTTATTTAGGCTCTAAGTCTTTTATGCTTTTGTTTAGCTTATAAGCCTTGTTTGGTTATTTAACTAAATTGTAATGTAAGGGCTTATGTTTAAGCCTCTGTTGTAATTTAATGTTAGGTCAAGTGTGCCTTGGAGGTTTGGCTTATTTGTAAGATTTAATCTTTTAATTTAGGTTTATCCCGCACTGAGGTGCCGGTCAAGTTAACCTATTCATGTTTATCTTGTACCGTTATTTAACTGCATTTTTGTGATTAGTGTTCATAATTATTTTTGCAAATAGGAGCTCACTCGACTCTTCATTATCTTTTGCTATTTTTACTTTATTTACAATAAACTTTATCTTTTATTTACTCAAATTGGTGCGCTGTTACATGTTATTTTATTTCCACTGCGCTACTCCAAATTCTAGCCTAAATACATGTGACAGTGTCAGTTATATTTTATATATTTTTTTACTGCTAATATATCTCTCCAATTCGTATTGAGTCACCTCATCCATTGCATTTTCATAGGCTAACCCAAAAACGGCCATGTCACTGCCTTTGGTGACGTATTTTCAAATGTACCTAATCGATTTAACAGACTATCAACTCGACATTAATGTCCTGCTGAATTATTTTTGTAAAGAGGGGGGAATAAGGCACGACCCGTCTGTTATCCATTTTGATGTCTATATTCAGTTTTTAAATTTAACTGTAACAATCGCTGTGAAGCCCCCATTTTTAGGTTTCCGTATTCTGTAAAATGGATAACCATCGTTGGCTGATTGTCTGTAATCAATGAATTGCCGTGGAAAGTTCTTAGTATATTTATCATTTTTCATGCATTATACTCTCTGGTTAAAAGATCTGCTCGGCCATGAATCATCTTCTTTGACACTACTTCGAATAACACTGGTACCTTTTAAAGATCTGGCAGATCTCCTGAAATTATATCATCTATTTCATTGGGTCGAATTTTTTCTTTTAGCCATACGAATGTGTGTGAATGTGGAAGACCTGGCTATTGCCATTCGATCAAATACATCCAACAGCAGGTTACTCCAAATATGTGACTATTCATAGTAACATCAATTTACTTTTCTTAAATACTCTCGCTCTGAAGTCGTGGCGATCATTCGGTGAATGGCCTTCCAAAAGCTGAATTTTAATCTCTCGCCACTTAGGGTGGCACGTAAAATATATATTAGGTTACAAAAAGGACATAGGAAATATATGAATATAGTCAATAGCACGGAAATTTTGCTGATTTAACCCAATATACAGAAGCCACTCGCATTCGACCTTCTCGTACATACCTATCTACGAAGTATTGATGAAACAGCTGGCGGAATCGTAAAAAGTTATTTGACGATCCCTCTCTCAACCTGGTGCAGTATGCATAAGACTCCATAAAAGATCCTTTTTGTGTGTCCTATTTCCTGTGAGTGGATCAGTTTGCTTTATGTTAAATTGGTAACCTTCAACGCCATCGCAGAGCATCGTGTGGACGGTGTATTTCTGAAATCCTCAGCAAAGTTTCTCTTCGTCTCTCAAGAATTATACCACGGCAATCGTACTATTTCAGATCAACCATGATTATAGCGACATCGCTAATGGTTGGCGCGTTATCATGCCGTTCATGTTCACCAGATGGTCTATTAATCTCAGGCAAGTCAACACGAGGTTAAATAAAGTCCTCGTAAATCGCCTGGAATTCCTTTTTTTTGGATTTTTATTACAATGGTTTGTCCGTTTGCTCTGTGTTGTATTGATTGAGTTATTATTTAACCAATATGAAGTTAAAATTTAACTATTTGAGATTGCTCTGTTTACATACAAGTGTAATTATCTAGGTCAACGCTAAGTCTTCTGCTGGTTAATTTATATCGATACATATAAAGAACTAGCAGAGGTACCCGACGTTGACCGGGATAATTACACTTGTATGTAAATAGAACAATCTAAAAAAATTAAATTATAATTCCCAATTGGTTAAATAATAACTCAATCAATACAACACAGAGCAAAGTGACTATCCACTCTAAGAAAAATCCGAAAAACAGAAATTCCAGGTCATACACCGGAACTTAATTTAACCTCTTGTAGACTTTCCTCAGATTAAAATGATATCCATCTTCACCACTGGTGAACATCACTGGACACTTTATATCCAAGTTTTTCTTTCACTGCTAGTCTAAATGATTTCTTACTCACAAAATCTTACTTTAGATGTTCACTTGATGTTGATGCAATTCCCACTCTTTTATCGATGTCTTGAAGCAAAACTTGGCCATTCTTCACTTTTTGTAGTCTTGCAGTCGCGGATCCTTCTATTTACTTGCTTACCATTTGCTCAATACAGCACGGAGCTGATGGATTGCTTCCTATGTCGCCTTTTCACTCTTTCTCAATGGCCTGCTAACTCTCCATTATCTCCAGTTACTGATCATTTTTAAAGATTTTCAGGAAATTGGTAAGTACTAAGAACTCTCAATTCTAAGAAAAGTCTGAATAACAGGAATTTTATGTATTGTTAGAAATTGAAACTTATCTAATACGAATCAACTCTGCCTTGCATTGTTAATAAACCTCTGAGATAAATATTGACATTGTTAGTCATGAGATATATCTGTTGTTAATCCTTGAGGTACCTGGCGTTGCCCAAGATAATTACACTTGTAGGTAAACAGAACAATCTCAAAAAATAAAATTATAACTCCCAAATGATTAAATAATAACTCAATCAATACAACACAGAGCAAAGGGACTATCCACTCTAGGAAAATAGGCAAAACAGGAATTTCAGATGATATACTGAGAATTTAACTAAACTCATCTTGAATTGCCTCACTACTGCGGAGCATCACCAGATACTTAAGCCTCAAATTTTTCTTGCCCTTGACGTAGAAGCTCTTAAATCCTCTTGCACTGTCCGAAACTCCCGTTGGTAAGATGTTTCAAATGCCTGTATAGCTTTTTTCTGTTTTATTTGCAGAGTTTCTCTGACCAATATCCGTTCTTTCTCTTTTCTTTCCAGACACATAAATTTTGCCAGTCGTCTGGACATTTGATAGGGAGCTCAAGGGAGACAAGCGTGACTTCTTTGACTCATTAATAGACGCTGCTTTATTAATGATCTGTCACTGCATCATCATTTTATGCTCATTATTAATAATTCTTGGAAATGAAAGTTTAATCATCGCATTATCAGCAACTCAGTTACCAAATTATACACATTCCCACAAAATATAGTCGAAATGTATTTTTAGGAAATGCTTGGATTTGATATGCTACCAAATAAGCTAGGTTATAACCCCGGCGTGGCTCGGACTTTTTTTTTTGATGAAATTTGGCAATACCTTAAAAAACTACATTAAAACGCTTACAAATAATACAGTGAAAAAATCTTAATAAAAACTCGGAGAAAAGATTTTTTTAAAGGCTCACAATGGATGGACCTCTCCAAAGATACCACTGCTAATCTAAATAATTTTTATTCACGTAATCTTACTTTAGATGTACACTTGATATTGTTATAATTCCACTCTTCTCTCGATGTCTTGAAGCAAAAATTGGCCATTTATCACTTTGTGTTGTCTAGCAGTCGCCGATTCTTTAAATTGTTAAGTACTAAGAATTCTCTCTTTTAAAAAAGCCTGAAATTTATGCATTGAATTCTATATTTCACAAACTTTGCCTTGCATTGTTGGTCATGAGACATATATTATTGGTCGTGCAGAGTCTTTGTGAATTTCGTGTTGATACTATTGTTCATACTTATTGTTGCAAAACTTTGTCTTGCATTGTTGGTCATGAGATATTTCTCATTAATATGCCCTGCCATAACCATGAATATCGATCTTTTATCAATAATTTTTATTTTTTCTAAATCTGATGTACACATTGACCTTCCTCATTCTTTGAAGGTCATGTATCGGAAATTATATCAAGATCGGAATAAAACTGAAGATTTGTATAAAAAACAAACAAACAAACAAACCCACAAACAAAGCCACAACAAACAACCATATATATATATGTAGGTCAAGTATGCAAAATTTCATCAAGATCGGGATAAAACTGTAGATTTGTACAAAAGCAAACCCACAAACAAATCCACAAAGCTACAAACATCCTTATTTATATACAGGGTGTTTTTGAGTTGAGTACAGATTTTTTGGGAGATGATAGAAGAGGTCCTTAGAAGTATTTGTTGTTATATGAACATGGGGTCCCCACAGCTCCGTTTACTTACAATACTGCATTGAACAATTAAGTGACACCGGGACGCAGTGTGCGTTGGTAGGCCTAGAAGTAGTTTATTTTTAACAATTAACACAAGCAATCTATTGTAATAACTTTTAAAGTAATTGTTTGCAAAGAAATTTCAAGGTGCACGTGCTTGTTTGTTGAAAAGTCTTAGGACAAACTTCGTCAAGGAGATTCCATGGTATCCAACCCCTTTGTAAAATACAATTAGTCCATATGTACATGAACTAATCGCATTCTGGGAAAGCAGTAGGTAAAAATTTGTTTTAAAAAGTTCACTTGATGTAAAAATAAAATAATCTAGACCTACTAACGCACACTGCGACCCGATGTCATTTGATTGTTCAATGCAGTATTGTAAGTAAACGGAGCTGCGGGGACCCCATGTTTATATGGCAAAAATACTTCTAAGAACCTCTTCTATCATCTCCCAAAAAATCTGTACTCAATTCAAACACTCCCTGTATATAGAATCAGCAGAGTTACCCGGCGTTGCCCAGATTAATTATACATGTAAGTAAAGTGATAGATCTCAAAATATTAAATTATAACTCCCAATTGGTTAAATAACAATTAAGTCAATACAACACAGACCAAAGGGAATATCCATTCTAAGAAAAATACGAAAAACAAGTATCCAGAATGTGCTTTGGTTTTCGATACTTCCTATGCCACTTCATATCCATTGAGTTCTACAGTATTCCAGTCTCTAGGTCATTGTCATGAATATTCATCTTCTGCACCATAATCAAAAGGAGATATTGTATAAACTTTCCGATGTGGACCATGTTTAAATCAGAGTGGATGGATTGGTTTTTCACAGTCCTTCTCTGAAGCTAGCTAATGGGCCTCAGGGTAACATTCTGGAATGACTGTAGCTCACTCCATCTGCTTCTACAGATAATCGCCCACGCAGGCATGCCAAAGAGGAGTATGGTCCGAATAATCGACTTGTACAGAAGTAACTTATTGTCGATGCTGAGGTTGCGGTTGCGGCCAAGGGAAGCTATTAGACTGTACTTAGCCCTCTCTGCTTTGTTCAGAACGTAGGTCACGTGATGATTCCGAGAGAGTCTTAAATCGATGATAACGCCAAGGTATTCGTAGTTGTCTACCCAGTCCAGTTTCCTATTGAAAAGAACAAGAGAATCCGGAGGACGCTTGAACTTTCTGTTGAAGTATATAGCCTGCACTTTCAGATATTAGGGTTCATGTTCCAGCACCTAAATCAGTCCTCAAACAACTTCAAGGCGTGCTGCAGACGAGTGATAACGTGAGCCGGCTTATGTGCCCATGTCATAATGGCAGTATAGACAGCATAGAAATATAGATTACAATTTTTTGGGTTCGGGAAATCATGCACAAACTAATTAAATAGCAATGGCCCGAGGACAGCAACTTGAGGGACACCGGCCTTTACAAAACGGGGCGTGGATAGATTTTCACCCACTTTAGCTTGGGATAAATGTGAGAAGGGATTTACTATCAAAATAAAATCAGGAGGAAACCCGTCTCTAATCATCTTGTAGACAAGGCACCCATACCACACTTGGTCAAAAGCTTTACTGACATCGAAGAATACTACTCCGCAGTACCTGGAAAAGTTTAGGGGGGGTGCTCAGGTCTACTACGAGCCTCCATGTCTGCATCTGACAAGAGTGGGCGGCACGAAAGCCAAACTGATCTTTCCGAAGTAGACCATTGGGGAGACAGTGGTCTTGGAATCTGACAAGGAGCGTTTTCTCCAAAACTTTAGACATTCAGGGGAGCAGACTAATAGGTCGGTAGCTTGAAGTCTTGGCTTGGTTTGAGGTGCGTTTCGCAGAGGAAAGCAACGTCGATTTCTTGCTTTATCAAAAATTGTGAAACTCGATACGCTTTCGGGGAATCCTCCTAGCGTTCCATATCACGCACCAAAGTTCAACTTTGTTGATTACAGTATAACGTTGTGCAGCCATACTAAAAATTAGTTGATCATTAGGGCTGTGTACGCGATTCCACCCTTATTTCGACTACAGGGTTTTTGGCGATAGGTAAGGGTCTTCTTCAAGGCAATTACTTTCTGCTCTCATCGTTACTGGCAACTTCCATGCCTATTCGTCAAGACAAATCGACCAAGGAGCGAATTCTTTTGCTTGTCGAATATCAAGATGATATTTTCTCACAGAGGGGGCATCATCCACTCATGGCTATCACTCCGCAACAATATTTTGAATAATATGCCTAACATGATGATAAACGTAATTCCTGTTATCAGTACTATCTTAGATGGGAATTTTTTTTGGAGGCCAACCAAAAAAAACTTTTGTAAGGGGCATGGTTGTTAACAGGTGCCACAGTACAAATGTCAGGATGACGTAATCGGTCATTCTCCCAAAGAATTAACTATACTTCTTCATTCACTCAAATACATACTAAACTATAGCGATGGTTCAATAACGACAAAGTAGATGTTGATTGACCCCTCAAAGGGGGGGAGAGAACTAATTAAACTTTTATTAGTTAGCTGTAGGTGAATTGTTAAAAAAAAAAGCAAAAATCAAGATGTTATATTTCAATGCACGATCAATTTTTTCTAGAATTGATGACTTACATTTGTTTTTAGTATCTAACTCCATTGACTTTTGCGGTCTAACAGAAACATGGTTGACATTCCATTGTGCCAGTAAAACAATCGCTATTCCTGGCTAAAAGCTTTATAGAGCAGGTCGACAAGCTAGAGGTGGTGCTTTCCTGTTTTTCATGACAGCAAGTATCAAGACTCATCTCCTCAATTCAGTAAGTGATGCTGGAATGGAATATGTTACAGTTAAATGCCTTTTTGGCACTAAGTAGACTGTGGTTACCTTATCTACCGACCAACGTATATTACTATGGAGACTTGTGTTGAAGTAATTGGTGACTTAGATGTTAATAATTGCAACGTGATTTTGGGAGATTTTAACTGTAATGCCCTCTACCCCTCACAAGACCTCCGTACGCTAACAGCGAGTACAACTTCTGTCAGGCTTAAGCAAATTAACAACAGCCCAACGAGGGTTACTAGTGCATCAGCCACCTTAATCGATAACATTTATATTCCGGAGACATGGACCTATATTGACTAGAAATTTTTATCTCTGCCAAACTATGACCATAAACTTATTCAAGTTACATTGCAGCCCTATGGTGACACAATAAGAAACAGAACATTGGGATACAAAACTATTGCTTGCTATCAAAATTTCACTAAATATGACTTTGGTATGAACCTAAATCAACTGAATAATAAAGAGCTCGAGTCAATTAATGAAGTTATCCAACTCCTTAATTACCTTTTGTTACCAAAAGGGCTATTAGTGCTGGTCTTCATTACAGTCGAGTTTGAAAGAGCTGTGGTAGACGCAAAACTTGGTGGATCGAAACCTTATTAGAAATGTAGAAAAATAAATTGGCTACACATAAAAATTATCTTGTGAAAAGAGAGTTTCAATCTTACGAATTATATAAATAAGCAAAGAAAATTTTTAAGAAGGAGATCCAGAAGAGAAAGAGAACAGTGGTTTCCCAATATTCTAAAGCAAATCTATTTCTCGGAATTGCCCTGCGAAGAATATGAACACTATCTGTTACAGCGAAGCAAACCTCGCTGTAACAAAAATAAGCTTCGTTGTCAACAGAGGGCGCCACCGGAGAAGGAGGAGAAGGAGAAGGCGGGATATTCAAATAAGAAAAAGGAAAGAGCGCCGTTGGAAACGACGAGAGCGATAGGTGACGGGACACGTGAACAGGGGAAGAAAAAGACGAGGAGTTGGCGAACGACAGGAGACCCGTGTAAAGATTGGAATGGAGTGGGCTTACGAAGAGGAGCTGCATATTGTGTTAGCCGAAGTAATGAGATTTCGAAAACGTTGAATGCCGAGACTGCCAAGGCAGCAAGGAACGAAAATGCATTCGTTCACGGCGAAAGGAAGCCAAGAAAGGAGTACGCCCGACCATGTCGACGTAGCCTAACAGAGAAGATACTAAATGAACGAAAGGAGATTCCGCATCAGCCTGCAGTGGGACTTCCTCTAAATTGTCTGACGAGACTCGAGCTGAAATTCTGGAAGGAGCAGTGCGCCATATCGAGAGACTCACGAATGCTGGTATTACGACATGAGCGTTGGACAGGAGCCTTCCCGCGAGGACTAAACGCCTTCGTCGAAGATGGGGTAGGCTACCTGCGCATTATCAATTAATGAAGTATTGAAGAATTACGTGAGTACTGTATTGTTTATTGTTTTTACAGCGGTAGTGCTACGCCGTACGCTTTAAATGTTCCGTAAGAACAGAAAGCTTAGTCGTCATTTCTAGCCGCCATGTTGTAAGCGGCAAGGCAGTAATTAATTAACAATTGTTCAAGGAGGCGTCACAATAACTGTTAAGACTTACCCTGCTAGTTAAGTAGAATTAAATGAAAGAGTGCAGCCGCATGCAATTGAAAGAATTTATGTTGTGCATTATACGTATGTAAATTAGAGAAGAGTTAAAGTTGTCCAGACCCTCTTACCGGGATTAGTGATACGAATTATTATTTCGCCAAAATAAGTGTAATAGTTTGTCATAACGCATTTCAGTATTGCTGATAGTTTTTTTTGTTATTCTATGAACTGCTGGACTCTTAATTTCTAATCTTGGACTTTGCGTATACTTCTGTTATTTGCAGAGTGTTTTATTTAACGTATACCTATCTGTATCAATGTAGAACAAACTATCAAAATTATATTTAAAATCCGGAACAGGATAATTTTGAGTTAAGCACGTATTATGAATTTTTTTGAAGTAATTCTTTATTAATTCAAGTGCATGAATTTGTCTCGATTTTATTAGTGACAATTAGCATAATTTATGTAATTAAGTTATTGTGTTGTCATTTCATCACCTAAACATATTTCTCAAAGTGAGGTAGCTATGTTATAAGTTACGAATTATTTTTGCTTGTGTTGTTTTAAAAGTAAAACCCACTTTGAAATTAATTGAGATAATGTGAAATCTTTTATGTTAAGATTTTTATTTTATTAATTCAGACAAGCCAGTCCGAAAACTCTTTGATTTTATATTTGTGCATCTTTTGTTTTTACTTGTTATTTTATTGGATTTTTATTAAATTTATTCAAGTGTGGTTGGTTCACTGACTAAATTGTAGGTCTGTTTGTTTACTCTGCTTACATTAATTATTTTCCACTGCGTGCGTTATTTGGAACGTGACACTATCTGAATTGGATGAACAACCCGACCGATTTAACACAATCAGATCAACAATACATTTATCCAGAGCACTATTAAGATCAACAATACATCTCCTGACCCGGTAGTACCATCACCAGCGAGTTTCTGGAAGATTCTTAAATCGGTCCGGATAAGAGGCTCAACATATCCCTTAACATTCACCTGCAAGATCCTCCAGAATTTCAATTTGACTGGTTTTTATCTGATTTATTTTCTCTGCCAACTAATATTACAGACGAAGAAATTTCCTACAGCCTTAAAAATTTCAAAGATTAATCCCATTTATAAAAGGGAGATCCCCTTAATGTTGCGAATTACCGTCCTATATCGGCCTTTACCCCTGTCACTAAAGCTGTTGAAAAAGCTGTCTTCCAGCCAATGATTAATTCTATGTGAACCATTATTCCTGAGCAACAAAGCTACTTGGAACCCTCTGGAGATCTATATAAAAATTATTAAGGCATGTGATTACCACCAAAATATTATTATTATTCAAACAGATATTTCGAAGGCAATTGATACAATTTCAAGAAAACAGCTGTTTTACGATCTAGCATCCTTAGGAGTGTCTAAGGAGTTTATCATTCTCCTGCAAGATTGCTACCAGGAATGAGTTAACATTATCGGAACGGATCCTCTCGTCAGCAATAATTCCCTTCGTGGGATAATCCAGGGATCGGGCTTGGGCCCGCTGCTATTTGCAGTCTCTACCTCGATATATGTTCATCAATTTTATTTAGAGATGGTCAGCTATGTTGATGACAATTTCTTATTGTTTCCTATCTACCCCAGGATTAGAATCGGATTACTGATTTATTTCAAGAAGACCTTAGAATGGTATGCACGAAGAGGCTTGCTCTTAAATGAAGAAAAAAAAACAATATTATGATTTTACCCAGTGATAATCGAAATATATCATCCATTAAGATTTTGGGTATCATTTTTGATAGTAGTATGAAATTTAATCAGTACATTGACCATCTTATCACCCTATTACATCGACGAGCTTTTATGGTAAAGAGGGTAAGATCAGTTTTAACAACACGTCAATTATGCCAGCTGATTCAAATGGTCATTGTGCACCAGTTAATTTACGGTGCGATATTTTGGTCTTCAACGTCTTTAGCGAATGTTAAAAGACTGTCAGTTCCTTACCACAGTTAATATGGATAGCATTCAAATTCGATCAGAATCGGACAAGAACAGATTCGATAACTTCAATATGTTCCAAAAATAATTATACCTACGGTGATAACTATTAGCAAAATTACGCAGGTAATCAAATTGGTCAATGCTCTCCGAAATGACAAACATCCGGCTATTTTTATAAGATCTTGGTTCCAGTCAGGCTCAACGATTCGGAAAACACGGAGATTCCGATTTGAGATCCCCAATTTGGTTCCAACTTCAAAAGCCAGGTGTTTCACCTACAATGCCATAATATTGTGGAACGCCTTGCCTTATGACTATTTTTGCTTGTGATGCAACCAGCTGCATGAAAGACTGTGTTCATTTCAAAATAATGCTTGATTCTTTTGTTTGCTTTTAGCCACTTAGGCCATTCCTGGTTTTAAAGATACTAACAAGTTATGTAGGCTTTCTGGCCTTTGAGGGTGTTTTTTGACTTTTATATTTTCTACCCAACTTTTCCAGGTCAGAGTGTGTAACACTAAATAAATAAATAAATAAATAAATGAAACGCCCCACCAAGGGTCAATACAAAATTTAAAAAAACTGATAAACTATATTATTTTTCTTGAATTACCAACAATTCCAAACGATCATAACGAATAAGACAATCACAATCAAAAAAACGTAGAAAAATTAAAAGAAGAAAGTCTTTATTATTCAAAATGCTCTAATCAGTTAAGTCTCTATACTGATTAGATTCTTTTTTTTAGATAACGTTTTCGTAGGTTTTCCTCTAATCAAGATAATAATCAAAGTACTGTTCTAGTTTTCTTTTCAGCTCTCTTTGGTAAGTCAATATTTCAAATTCGAGCAATAGTTAAGGTAAGGTGAACAATAATCAACTTCTAGGTTTTCATATGTTTGTCGGTGTTATCTTTTATTTATTATTTAACTTGGTCACGAATAAATGTTTATATTCCATCTTTTTAGGAACTAAAGTACGGTTTTTCGATTGTTAACTGAAATTAAACTTAAAGTGGGAGGCAGGGGGGGGGGGTTATGCATGAAAGGCTTTTCTAATCATAGTGGGTGAGGGAAGGGAAGCAGTTAGTGGGGACCACACACCCCCTAACCGCCCAAATCGCAACCCGCTCTCCTACAATCTCAAAGAAAGAACTGACATTTCAAGTCTAACTTCTCGATAATCTCGCTGTGGCGCTACAATGCTAGAGGACCATTGGAAGCATTTACAGATTGTCGAAGGTGTCTTCACCGAGGTCATTTGCAGAATTCGAATTACTTTCACTAACTTGGAAAATGTTCGTTTGCTGAGGGGGAGATTGTTTGCTCTCTACGCTTAACACAGCCTTGCTCGTGTTCTAAATGATAGACAACGTGAGGCAAGGTTGCATCACAGGTTTCTTGCTAGGAAAGCCTTTATTCTGATGAAGACCACAAGATGAACTTGCATTCTTATGGCATCAAACACAACTGGTGTTTGATTATCTTTCTTTCTGGCGAAATACAGTTCGTGCAAATACGGATTTTGACGAGGAGGCCTTTTTTTCTCATCTCGGCATCTGCCAGTCTGCTTTCGCGAGTAAATTCCAACATCAATGCTCGCTCCAACGCAGATTTGAATGAACACCGGCCGGGTTAGGCCAACGCCACCTAAAAAACAAAGCCTGGTCACTGCGTCATCACACCTGGGCTGACAATCCAACTTTCATTGTTTACAACATACGAAAAAGCACCTGTTGTAATCAGCGTTTTATCGTTTGTTGTAAACAATGAAAATTGGATTGTCAGCCCTGGTTTGATGACGCAGTCCACAGGCAGTGAGAAGGCTTTGTTTTTTAGGTGGCGTTGGTTAGGCGAGATCTCAAGCTCTCGTCGGACTGTTTCCTTTGACAATAATTTTTCCGAAACAGTCCAAAGACGGGAGAAGTCGTTTCTCTTATCTCCATGTTGAATGTTCGGGGAAAATAACAAATTATATTTTTTACTACTTGGTTTCTGTACAGTCTGCATAAGCCTGATCCTTTCGTTTTCAAGCTGCCAGCTTAATAGTGCTAAAAACACATTATCTTTATTTTCTTTACAATTTTTCATTTTTTCTGATGTTTTATTACAATGGTGATACTTAGTTGACAATACTAAAGTAAAACACAATTGTTGACAAGTGAGATAACAATGAAAGA